>CM076970.1:4838221-5345721 GCA_039105355.1 Benthosema pterotum
CCAAGTTTTAGTGCACAAATTGTATATAACTGTATCTGCATGGTGGATTGCAGTTGTTTTCACTTACCCTGGATTAAGAGGGTCGATCTGCTTAATGCCCAAAATGTAAATTGAATTAAAATAGTAAAATAATAACCCAATTAACAACAATTCAAATGAAAACAAATGTTAAAAAGCATCCGCATTGATACAGTACATAAACTTACAAGGGTCTTGGTGATCATGGGTCCTCCCTGTTTGTACAGAATTGCTTTGGTGGTGTCAAGAGAGTTCATCTTCCGCTGAAGTCCACAGTCAGATCTGTGCAGCAGAAATGGTTGATATCCTGGAGAGGTTATATGGAGATTGACAACAATATGAACCACTAATAGCTTGGCGTTGATTGGCCGAAGAGGTGGAACAATAGAATTGTCTCTCAACCCATAACGACCTGCTACCCTCCACCTTCTATGGCTCCTCCCCCAGGTTGTTCTCTACGGATCATTGTAGAACAAGAATTCTTTGTAAACTATAGACTTAGGGCTCCATTTTCGTTACCATCTAAACCCCTTATCCCAAACCCCTTATCATTTTTTGTACTATTTTGAAAAACTTTTTGGAATAGTTCAACATGCCAATCTATTGACACATTGTGAGCTTGTAGACTGGCCATTTAAACTATTGAAAAAACTTTTTTTAAAATAGTTTAAAAAGGCAAAAAAGTTAAGGGATAGGGGTTTAGCGGTGACGAAAATCTAGGCATTAATGTATAGCTACACCGATTTTTACAATGCAATACACCTATCTATCTATGCCAATGGAAGTCTTGTTAAAGCAGGAGTAAGTATGAATACTGAAATAAAATGCAATCAGAGTCAGTCAAATGGTAAACAAGGAAACTACTGGCTATAAATAAAAACAAAAATAAATACCAAAACAGTGTAGAAAGTTGTCTAGCAGTAGGCCAACGTATCATTTCAGGGTAAAACTGTTAACCAACACACTTTTTTTTTATTATTTATTTATCCAGTGAGTGAAGGACACAAACATCAATCAATGCATTGCTCTGCCAGCAAGAATGCCAAATCACACCACAAGCACTGTGCTTTCAAGTTGATGAACTACCAGCATTTATTTCATTCTTAGTTAGTAGATATGCTGTCTGGACTGGCCCACAGAGGAGACTTCAGATTAGCATTTGAACCTTGACATTACTATTCACACAGGTGTTTCCTCCTCCATGGTGACATATTTGCCATGTTAATGTTTCAGTGGCACTGAGAGAGTTCTAAAGAGCAGTGATGAAGCCATGCGAAGTATTGTGTACAGCTGTGTCTTTATTACCATGGACAGATCGGGTTTTCTTACTTTTCTTGTTTGGAGCTTCATATTGGGGTGCCTACATCCAATATACTGTATGTTGATATGCTCTACCCATATTAGTATTCATGTGTTGGATTTGTGTTGGACATTTCTTCACTACTGGGGACCAGATTATGTTCTTAATCTGACACTGAATAGAGTGATTAGTGGAAATTGAGCAGGGATGATCAGTCAAACTCATAACAAGTCCTACAGTATATTATCTATATAATCTATAACATTCTTTTAGGATTTTTTTAAGAAGGCCTGACTAAGTATACAAACATTATATGTATATGAGCATTCTGGATGAAGATGGTATGGATAGGAAGGGGATGGTACACAGTTTGATTTGTTGATTAATCACAAGGACATTTAACATATTGTTTCAATCCTTTGTGTGTGTATTTATTAGTCACTGATGTGTACTGCTACTAATATCATTGTTGACTTTGTCACTAAAGAAATAAGATGAAAAAATGTTTCTCAAAACAAAATGAAAATGAATCAAGTTAGTCCTGGTTTATTGATTAATCTTGGGGCAGGCACCAGAAACATGAATGCATTGCTTTGCAGCAGTGTATAGATGACATTAATATTCCTGAAAATGTCCCCAATTACACCACAAGCACTGTTTTCACATTGCCTACATTTCCAGAAATTAAAGTATCAGTTATTGAAGATATGCAGTGGCCCTCAGAAACTTGCTCTGTAACCCCCGCCCCACCCCAACACACATACACACAGGCCTAGATTTTCGTCACCACTATACCCCTTATCCCTTAACTTCTTTGCCTTTTTAAACTATTTAAAAAAAACATTTCTCAGTAGTTCAAATGGCCGTCTACTAGCTCACAACGTGTTAATAGATTGACATGTTGAAATAGTCCAAAAAAGTTTTTCAAAGTAGTGAAAATGAAATAAGGGATATGGCATAAGGGGTTTAGCATGTAACGA
The DNA here is from genome assembly GCA_039105355.1 of Benthosema pterotum. Classification (NCBI taxonomy): domain Eukaryota; kingdom Metazoa; phylum Chordata; class Actinopteri; order Myctophiformes; family Myctophidae; genus Benthosema; species Benthosema pterotum. The sequence continues at coordinate 4,840,520 of CM076970.1, forward strand.
AAATGAGCCCCAAGTCTTCTCTGAGTGAATCATCATACACCCTCTGTGAGTATTTAACAGTGCTATGAGTCATTATTTTGACACACATTGGTCTCTGCAGGCTGCAAGGACTGAACTTCTCTCTTCTCTTGTCACAAGGACACACACAGAACTGAGGAAATGCCCATCCTACAGCAGCAACATATATTATGATTGAACTGCAAAAGTGAAATACAAAGTGTTGTGCAGTGCTCATGTGCCTCATACATACTTTAAATGTTAGCCATGCTTCCATCTATGGTCACACATTGTGACATATCACACACTTGCATACATGGAGAATATTCGATCATCACCGAGATCTGCATATGCAGCCAAACCTCGTGGTCTGGTCATGGGCTCAAATCATCACTGTTTGGCATTGCCCTCTACCAGATTAACAATTTTCTTGAAAGCTGGCTGCACAGTTCAACCAGAAACCACTGTTTTGGTGGAGGAAGAAAAAACATGACAAAACTGCAGGGGCCCAAGTCCACTTGACTGCTTCTTCTCTTAATGTGAGAATAACATGGATTCCTAAATATTTTTTTTAATACTAATATCATGTTGTATATGTCCCTCAAGCTTATTTCTAATGGTTTGAGTCTTAATCACCACTGATATAACCAGCCCTTGTCATTTCTTTATGGACAGTTTAGCTGCAGTACCACAATGTGCCAGCAGGGTGAGGGTGGGATATATGCAGGATATTTTATAGTAGAGTCATTATAATACTGATGCTAGATAAAACCAGGCTTTTTTAATTAAGGTACATGTCAAAGTGGAAAATCAACAATGGTGGACATTATAAACAAATTTGCCACAGGTGAAACCACATTCCGTCAATGATAATAAAGATCACAGCTAAAACCCTCCGATAATAACTGAACCATTAGCATATCTCAATATGACACTGTGTGTGTGTGTTGGTGTGTTGTGTGTGTGTGTGTGTGTGTGGTGTGTGTGTGTGTGTGTGTGTGTGTGTGTGGTGTGTGTGTGTGTGTTTTGTGTTTTAACGTAATCATAGCCGTGGTGAGAACATTAATCGATGACAAATCATCCGATAAATGAGGGTTCATAGAAATGTGTTTATAATGTTGCTGCAGCACAAACTGTATACAGGACAAATAATCGTATTGTTCATTGTGCTGTCTGAATGTACTGTCATTCTCCAGGTAACCTCTCCAGAACATTGGTCACTGTGGACGGTCAAACGAGCGATGAGTGTTCAAGGTTTGCATTTTCAGTTGAGTTAGAACATTTACATCACATTCCATCTATGGTAATGAAGATCACAGCTCTACACACAATACTTCACACATACACTCAGTCCTGGTATAGAGTTCAATGCTATTCAAATGCTACCTTAAGGTTATCTAGCACTGCTGCAGAGTGGTTGTGCTCCTCCTCCATAGTGTCTGCATTGACATGGTAATGCTTCAGTTAGTAGTGAATGGGTGAGTACCAGCGGTGACTGATCATCACCTGACAGAATGTGGTGGAGATGAGCGTAGTTGATTATATTCAAAATGTTAAGTGTGTGTGTGTGTGTGTGTGTGTGTGTGTGTGTGTGTGTGTGTGTGTGTGTGTGTGTGTGTGTGTGTGTGTGTAATGTAACGATGTAGCAGACACAATAATAGGAATAATAGCTGTGGTAAGAAATAAAAAAAAAAAATGGTTAATCGTTGAGCACAAGGTTATCACAGCGGGTGAACACTGATAAAACAAGTTACTATAAAGTAACTGCCTGTAAAATGCATTGAGAAAATCAATAAAGAATCAACACAAGTATTTGATAACCCATGTGGAGGCATTCATTGACAAATGACAAATGATACAAAATATGTGTTTACAATGTTGCCTTTGCTACAAACAGTAGATACTGTATAGTTCTTTTCTGCTGTATGTACTAAATGTTTTGTCCTCCTGTATGAGTCCTCATGTGTGACATTAGATTACTTCTTTGACTGCAGCTTTTCCCACAAACTGTACATACAAAGGGCTTTTCCCCTGTGTGCGTCATCATGTGTGATTTTAGATTAACCATTTGAGCAAAGCTTTTGCTGCAAACTGTGCAAGCAAATGGCTTCTCCCCTGTATGGGTCTTCATGTGCGATTTCAGACCATTCATGCGACTAAAGCCTTTGCCACACATCGTACACATAAAGGGTCTTTCTCCTGTATGAGTCCTCATGTGTTCAGTTAAAATACACTGTTTAATACAGCTTTTCCCACAAACTCTACACACAAAGGGGTGACATATCCACATATGAAACTTTAGATTGGCTGATGTACCAGCAAAGCCACACAATGAACAAGGACATGGCTTTTCTGGTGCATCAGACACCCCTTTTCCTCCTTCATCTTGTGTCTCTCGGCGATTGCCAGTCTGTTCGAAGTGGATCGATCATCCCTGTTCAATTCCCACTTTTCACTGTCTTCAGTGTCAGATTCAGAACTGTGTAAAGAGCTAATCTGGTAGTCACTAGTTGGTTGTTATATTTTCCACCGTCCTGTGAATCACCTTGTGCTGTCATGAGTTCAGTTGAGCTGTTGTCTACAAGCACTGTCTCTTTGTTTTCAACATTCATCCTCAGATTTCACAACTAGTATTATCCACCCCTCCTCTTGTGTGACAAGTTGTTCCCCTGGTTCTTCTTTAATATGTGGAGACCCTCGTTCTCCCTGGACCTGAACAGAGTTCCTCCCCAACTGGTGCAGGATGCCTAGGAAATCAGACAAAGATATATTATTATATTGGTTATGTACACTATGAATATGTCATTTTTGTCATTCATTCACTTTTTTAGGTTTTGGAGAAAGGTTAAAATCCATATTACCATGAATGTTACAACCATAATCTCACTTTAAAAACCGCACTGAAAGCAAATTTGACTCTGAGACTTATTCTCTCGTCTGCCATATGATTTATGACAGTGGTTTTCAACCTTTTTTTTCATACCGGGGCCCACTATTTATTCAGAATTTGTCCACAAAAAACAGTCAAATATCCAGATAAAAATAACCATAGTAATAGTAATTTGTATTTGTATTTGTATTGAAATTTATTTTTTCACTTTTTTATTTTTTTCCAAATTATACTGTCATTCTCTGGTATAGTCTAGTCTACAATATGAATGACAGTACCAACCTGCTCCCTGTAAGTTGATGCTCTCCTTTGTAGCCATATCCAGTAGTCTGCTTTTTTGGTAAATTTCTTGTTTCAAGTAGAAAGCCTCATCCTCATACTCTTTTAGAATTCTTCCAACAGTCTCACATATCTCTTCAGCTGCTGCAGCCAGTCTCCCACTGACCAAGAACATCAATGATTGTAGAAAGGACACATCTGAGCTCTGTGTTTCCTTGTGACAAGAGAGAGAGAGAACTTCAGCTTGCAGAGACCAATGTGTGTCAGACTAATGAAACATAGCGCTGTTAAATACTCACAAAGGGTGTATGCTGAGCCAAATCAGAGAAGAGTTGTGTACGTGTGTTGGGGGCAGGGCAGGGGTTACAGACATAAGAAACCAAAACTGAAGAATGGCTGCTTAAGTACCCCCCCCCCCCCCCCCCCCCCCCCCCCACACACACACACACACACACACACACACACTTAACTATTCTCACGCCTTCTTATACCAAGCAGGCTACAGTAAATTCCTCAAAGCTACAACTAGATAATTGCAGCTGTTGTAACTGCATAACCTATGAAAGAAAGATGTGTTTGCTTCATATAATATCAGCACAAAAATATAACATTGTACAATATGCCAAACATTGATGTTTAAATGTTAGCTACTGGTTCTCAAAGTGAGCCAGGGTTCCACACGGAATCAATTTTCCAACTTGCTCTGCGTAAATAAATAGTCAAAAGACCAATAGAAATATCTATCTAGTGTATTTTCTAGAATAGAGACAAAGGGACTACAAATCTCACACCCCAAAATCGGACAGCACTCCCACTTCTGGTCTATGAAAGGTATCATAAAATACCCTAATTTCACTACTTTCTTAACGGGCTGCAGTGGTTTTATTCGTCTTCCATATGTTTAATTTGTCATTTTCAATGTGACATGCTTGCTATCACAATATACAGTACAAAAATATACTATAATATACTCCCATCAGAGATTCACAAGAATTAGCATTATAAATCTCAAGTTAATGTTGTTGCACTGTGTATATGTCTATGGTAATGAAGCTCACAGCTGTGATGTACACTATTGCCTATGGTCCAGGTAGGTATAGAGCTCAATGCCATTTAAATTGTAATGCTTCATTACTCCTGAAGCATTAACATGTCAATATGGCCACCATGGAGGAGGAGCACAAACAACTGTTTGCATAGTAATGGCAAGCTTCAGATGCTAATTACAAGTCTTATCTGAGCGCCATATGCTGGAAAATAATGCAATGTGAAAACAGTGCTTGTGATGTAACTGCCCATACGTAGTATTTTAGAGAATTGAGAGAATTAGAGTTAGTGAATATAAGATCCATAGCATTTTTTTGTAAAGTGAAAGAAAGAAAGTCAAAGCCTGTGCTCACTCTGCGGGTGACTTCACCCTGATCCAAGACGGTGGAGAGTCTAGTTGAAGCTGTAATGTGTGATTATCATGTTTAAAAGTGAAAAGAAAACCTTTCCTGTTGAAAAATGCACAGCGGAGCGGAGTTGGCAATGGCATGCAGGGCTGCATTGGAGCCAGACTGCATTCATGCCAATTATCATAAAGCTACTGTTCTAACCTGGCCTGCTTTCGACAGGTTTCAAATGAGCCAATTTAATCGCGATTAACTCCAGCATAGCAGTGCGAAAAATGACATTACATTATTATGACATTATTATATAATCTATACTTTCTCCTTGGCTTTGCTCACGTTTATTCTGTCCTGAGCTCATGCCTCATGCTTTGCAGGCGAAGTCGAAGGCATTCGCTTTCACAGTGCTTCTACGCTTGGCTTTGGCAATCCTTCGCTCGCCAACCTCATCTTTCTGGTCCCGGTTGTTGTCGCTCACTATAGCAAAACATAGGTTTTGCTGATTAAAATTTTGGTGTGGGCACCGTTGCTGTGCTTGGCGCGGGCACTGTTGCTGTGCTTGGCGGAGCCTGCTGGTAAGACGATTCATAGCAAAATTTAGGCTTTGCTAATTTAAATTTTGCCGCGGACACCGTTGCTGTGCTTGGCGTGGCTGCTGGTCAGACGATTTATAGCAAAACGTAGGTTTTGCTAATTTAAATTTTGGTGCGGGCACCGCTGCTCTGCTTGGTGTGGACACCTTTGCTGTGCTTGGCACGGACACCGTTGCTGTGCTTGGCGTAAGCTGCTGGTAAGACGACTTATAGCAAAATTTAGGTTTTGCTAATTTAAATTTGGTCGCGGACACCGTTGCTGTGCTTGGCACAGGCTTGTCGTTACTGGGCACTGTTGCTGCACTTGGCGTGAGCGCTGTTGTTGTGGTTTCCGTGGGCTCATCGATACCAGGCACTGTTGCTGTGCTTGGTGTGGCCTGCTGGTCAGACGATTTATAGGCATAGCAAAACGTAGGTTTTGCTAATTTAAATTTTGGTGCAGGCACCGTTGTTGTGCTTGGCGTGGCCTGCTGGTCAGACGATTTATAGATAAACGTAGGTTTTGCTAATTTAAATTTTGGCGCGGGCACCGTTGCTGGGCTTGGCATGGGCTCATCTGTACCAGGCGCAGTTGTTGTGGTTGCCGTGGGCTCGTTGGTACCGGGCTCCGTTGCTGTGCTTGGTGCAGGCTCGTCCGTACTTGTCTCCAAGGTGGGCTCATCTGTACTTGTCTCCAAGGTGGGCTCATCTGTACTTGTCTCCAAGTTGGGCTCATCTGTACTTGTCTCCAAGGTGGGCTCCGAGGTGGTCTCGTCTGTACTGGGCTCCGAGGTGGGCTCGTCCGTACTGGGCTCCGAGGTGGGCTCGTCCGTACTTGTCTCCAAGGTGGGCTCGTCCGTACTGGGCTCCAAGGTGGGCTCGCCCATACTTGTCTCCAAGGTGGGCTCGTCCGTACTGGGCTCCAAGGTGGGCTCGCCCATACTTGTCTCCAAGGTGGGCTCGTCCGTACTGGGCTCCAAGGTGGGCTCGCCCATACTTGTCTCCAAGGTGGGCTCGTCCGTACTGGGTGTTGTTGCTGTTCTTGGAGCAGGCTCGTCAGTACTGGGTGCCAAGGTGGGCTCGTCCGTACTGAGCTCCGAGGTGGGCTCGTCCGTACTGAGCTCCGAGGTGGGCTCGTCCGTACTGAGCTCCGAGGTGGGCTCGTCCGTACTGAGCTCCGAGGTGGGCTCGTCCGTACTGAGCTCTGAGGTGGTGGGCTCGTCCGTACTGAGCTCTGAGGTGGTGGGCTCGTCCGTACTGGGCTCCGAGGTGGGCTCGTCCGTACTGAGCTCCGAGGTGGGCTCGTCCGTACTGAGCTCCGAGGTGGGCTCGTCCGTACTGAGCTCCAAGGTGGGCTCGTCAGTCCTGGGCTCCAAGGTGGGCTCGTCGGTACTGGGCGTTGTTTCTGTGCTTGGTGTGAGCTCGTCGGTACTGGGCGTCAAGGTGGGCTCGTCGGTACTGGGCGTCAAGGTGGGCTCGTCGGTACTGGGCGTCAAGGTGGGCTCGTCGGTACTGGGTGTCAAGGTCGGCTCGTCGGTACTGGGTGTCAAGGTCGGCTCGTCGGTACTGGGTGTCAAGGTCGGCTCGTCGGTACTGGGTGTCAAGGTCGGCTCGTCGGTACTGGGTGTCAAGGTCGGCTCGTCGGTACTGGGTGTCAAGGTCGGCTCGTCGGTATTGGGCGTTGCTGCTGTGCTTGTTGTGAGCTCGTCGGCACTGGATGCCGTTGCTGTGCTTAGTGTGGGCTCGCCGGTTCCTCCTCCGTTGCCAGGTGGGCCTGGCGGAGTGCCTCCGCGTGGCGGAGTGCCTCGGCTGGACGTGGAGTCTCGTCTCCTCCTCCTTCTTCTCATCTTCTTCAAGATGTAGTAGGAGAGCCCTACTAATCCGGCGGTCAGCGCTGAGGCGACCAACACCTCCTTACCCGTAGACATAGTTGGAGTTTTGGATCTTGACCAACCGTTTTGCAGTTAGATTAACCGTTTTGCTGCTCTCTGACTGCTTCTGACGGACACGTAGTTGGAAGTGAAATTTTGAAGCCAGGCAATGCACTTATATAGCAGGTTGTGTGAGTGATGTCACGCTCTGTCATCCCACACCCTAGTGTCACAGCCTTTGTGATGTCAGAGCCTCTGACATCACTGAGCATCTCCACACTGTGTGTGTGTGGCTATGAGAGGCTTTGACTTGGATGCGAGGCCCAGTTTATGGAGATATATGGACCTACATGGTGTATGCCCGTATATGGTCCGTGGGGCACTGGCCTATATTTGGAACAATGCGAGTTGGAAATGCAGCCCCACCCAAATAGTATGATCTCATATGCCCATATATAGATATACATGCATATGTGTTCAGCATGAACAGCACAGTATAGTAGCCTACTTGGCCTGGCAGGCCAAATTGCCACAAATAAATGAATAAATAAATAATCGCTGGACAGATAGTGGGTCTGGGACTCCTCAGTTTGGGTTGCATTTCCCTCAGCTCCAGGGAAAATCTTGCCTAAGGCTCCAAATTGTGCTCAAGTTGTACCTTTACACCTCATTAAACTGGAACTCCACCCATTTTCGACATTTAAAGTGTGGACATGATAAAAAAAAAGGTTCCCCCAATTCTGCATTTCCTAAAAATGGAGGTCTGAAAAAAATCATTAACATGGTGAAATACATCTGATGACATCATCATCAAATATTATTTAACACATCAATATTGCCACCATGGAGGAGGAGCACAAACAACTGTTTGTATAGTAATAACAAACTTCAGATGCTAATTTGAATTCTCCTCTGAGGGTCACTGCAGACAGTATATCTTTAATAACAGACACTTTAATTGTTGGAAATTAATGCAATGTGAAAACAGTGCTTGTGATGTAACTGCTCATGTGTAAAGTATTTTAAATGCAAACTCTTGAAAGTAGCAGCTTTCATATGGGAGGACAAAGTTAATGTCCATAAAAGCTCCATAGTATTTTTTGTAAAGTGAAACATACTGTATATGATTTTGTAATTTATTGGCATGCAAAACACATCCACAGTTCCATATTATTTTTCTTGTATGAAAGGTGCCACTTTCAAGAGTGTTTTTTTTTTCATATGGATGGGCATTTTCTGCAACATTCCATGTTGTGAATGAGTTATCTGTACACTGCTGCAGAGCAATGCACTGTCATCTTTGTGGGGGCTCAAGGGCCGGAGCCCACATGAGAATTTCAGACTTAAGGGGCTCTGGGGCTCGGGTGGCCTGAGCCCCCCACCCCACAAATTCTCCACGCCTCGGGGCTGTTCACACCATCGGCCATCGCCTATTGTTGGCTGTGCATTGACGACACCTATAGGCAACAGGGCCATCAAATGCTAATCAGGTCATAGACGTGGCTCTAGCATCGCTCAACAGGTTTAGCCCTACTGTGTACAGGCACATGCACCACGCAGAGAACTTTCTGGTGGGGAAGGGCGACTGTGAAAGCTTGGTGCAGTTCTATGGGACATATATTTTTTCATTTTACTTTTTTTCCCGTTAGTTAACTATAAAAAACCCTGCAAATGCTACAATACACCATAGTATACTTTTGTTATGTATTATAAAGCAATTACTTTTTGTTTTTCAGCCCCCATGAGCACGGGCGCAGGATAACGCCCCTGCACTGAATGATGTTTCTAATGCCTGCTCCAAGATGAATCAATAAGCCAGGACTAATTTAATTACTTTTCATTTTGTTTTGAGGAACATTTTTCATTTTAGTGCTAGTTGACAAAGTCAACCATGATATTAGTAGCAGTATGAGTCAGAGAATTGTAAATATAAATATATAATATAAATTTGGAACTGAAGACTGATGGAGAGGAGGAATTATACAAGCAGCAGTATGCATTGATGACATCATTATGAGGCCAAAATCAAACAAGCTGTTCCTGAGAGCATTTTACATTAAAGCTCATATAGGATGTGAAAGACTGATTGTTCAAACTAGATACTTTGTGGGGATAGAAAACACACATGGGAGTGTGTGTGTGTGTGTGTGTGTGTGTGTGTGTGTGTGGTTAATGTAATGGTGTAGCACACACAATAATAGGGATAATAGCTGTGGTAAGAAATAAAAAATGTTTATTTACAGAGCATCTATGAGCAAGCGCGTGAACAGTGATAAAACTAGTTACTACTAGTAACATGAGCTGCATGTAAAATGCATTGAGAAAATCAATAAAGAATCAACACAAGGATTTGATAACCCATGTGGAGGCATTAATCGACAAATGACAAATGGACAAAATGTGTTTATGTTGCCTTTGCTACAAACAGTACATACTGTATAATTATTTTCTGCTGTATGTACTAGGGGCATTATAGTCACCACTAAACCCCTTATCCCTTAAGTTCTTTGCCTTTTTAAACTATTACTATTAAAAATTACATTTTTCAAGAGTTTAAATTGCCAGCCTACAAGCTCACAATGTGTCAATAGATTGGCACGTTGAACTATTCCAAAAAGTGTTTTTCAAAATAGTAAAAAAAAAAAAAGATAATCGGTTTAGGATAAGGGGTTTAGATGGTAACGAAAATGGAGCCCTAAATGTTTTGTATGCGTCCTCATGTGTGACATTAGATTGCTTCTTTGACTGCAGCTTTTTCCACAAACTGTACATACAAAGGGCTTTTCCCCTGTGTGAGTCATCATGTGTGATTTTAGATTAATCATTTGGGCAAAGCTTTTGCTGCAAACCGTGCAAGTAAATGGCTTTTCCCCTGTATGGGTCCTCATGTGTGTGATTAGATTGCTTTTTTTACTACAGCTTTTTCCACAAACTGTACACACAAAGGTGGGGTGACATATCCTCATATGAAATTTTAGATTAGCTGCTGTACCAGCAAAGCCACACATTGAACAAGGAAACAGCTTTTCTGTATCAGAGATCCATTTTCCTTCCACATGGTGTGTCTCGGGGGATGCCAGTCTGTTCAAAGCGGATCCATCATCCCTGTTCAACTTCCAGTCATAACTGTATTCAGTGTCAGATTCAAAACAGTGCAAAGAGCTAATCTGGTCGTCACTAGTTGGTTGTGATTTTCCACAGTCCTGTGAATCACCTTGTGCTGTCATGAGTTCAGTTGAGCTGTTGTCTACAGGCACTGTCTCTTTGTTTTCAACATCATCCTCAGTTTTCACAGCTAGTATTATCAACTCCTCCTCCTGTGTGACAAGTTGTTCCCCTGGTTCTTCTTTAATATGTGGAGACTCTGGTTCTCCCTGGACCTGAACAGAGTTCCTCCCCAACTGGTGCAGGATGCCTAGGAAATCAGACAAAGATATGTTATTATGTTGGTTATGTGCACCATATACACTATATCACCACAGCGAAACCTGTATTGTTTACATCGCAACTGTCAGGCCTGAATATGTCATTTTTGTCATTTCATTCGCTTTTTTAGGTTTTGGAGAAAGGTTAAAATCGCAAAAAATGCCATGAAAGTTACAACCTCTCACTTTAAAACTACACTCCAAGCAAACTTGACTCTGAGACTGATTATCTCGTCTGCTGTTATGACAGTGGTTTTCATACCAGGGCCCACTATTCAGAATTTGAGCAACGGACCATTAGCTCCACAGAACCCAAAACTAAAGATTTTTTTTTTGTCCACAATTCCAGGTTGGATTTCAGCAAACAACCGCATCAAAATAACCATTAATCTTCTACATTCTCTAGTTACATAGACTGGGTACGACCTGGAATCCCCTCAGGGACCACTGAAAACCCCTGATTTATGATGTTTCTGTTAATTTCTCTAACATGCTTATTGTAGTCGTTTTTCCAAATCACGCTCTCATTCTCTGGTCTATAGTCTAGTCTACAGTATGAATGACAGTACCAACCTGCTCCCTGTAAGTTGATGCTCTCCTTCGTAGCCATATCCAGTAGTCTGCTTTTGTGGTCAATTTCTTGTTTCAAGTAGAAAGCCTCATCCTCATACTCTTTTAGAATTCTTCCAACAGTCTCACATATCTCTTCAGCTGCTGCAGCCAGTCTCCCATTGACCAAGAACACCAGTGATTGTAGAAAGGACATATCTGAGCTCTGTGTGTGTCGATCCTTGTGACAAGAGAAAGAGAACTTCAGTCCTTGCAGCTTGCAGAGACCAATGCGTGTAAAAATAATGAAACATAGCACTGTTAAATACTCACAAAGGGTGTATGCTGAGCCAATCAGAGAAGAGTTGGTGTACGTGTGTTGGGGGCGGGGTGGGGGTTACAGAGCAATAATGAACCGAAACTGAAGAATGGCTGCTTAAGTACCCCCCCCCACACACTTAACCATTCTCACACCTTCTCATACCAAGTAGGCTACAATGAATTCCTCAAAGCTATCTATGTAATTGAAGCTGTTGTAACTAGATTAAACCCATGAAAGAAAGATGTGTTTGCTTGATATAATATCAGCACAACAATATAACATTGTACACTACGCCAAACCTTGATATTTAAATGTTAGCTACTGGTTCTCAAAGTGAGCAAGTGAGCAAGAGTGCATAAGCTTTATGAAATAAATAGTCAAAAGACCAATAGAAATATCTATCTATTCTATTGTCTAGAATAGAGACAAATAGACTACAAATCCCACACCCTAAAATGAGACAGTGCTCCCACTTCTCGTCTATGAGAGGTGTCATTAAATACCCTAATTTCACTAGTTTATTACTGGGCTGTAATGGTTTTATCTGTGTTCTAAAAAAGGGGTTCCATATGTTTAATCTGTCCTTTTCAGTGTCACATGCCTGCCATCACAACATACAGCCCATAATGTACTATACTATACTCCCACCAGAGATTCACAAGTATTAGGATTATAAATCTCAAGTTAATGTTGTTGCACAGTGCACGCCACAGTCCTGTCCCTTGAGGTTTTCAATATCCAGATATATTTGATGTGTTTTGTTTTATATGTCATGTATTTGTGGACAATGATCCAGCGTTTTGCCAGAGTAGTTAATACGGGGACAGGAGATCTCGGGCCGCCGCGAACTCGGACCGAGCAAAACTGCGGAGATCTCGGCTAGGTGGTGTGGAGAAGTCGGCTAGGTGGTGTGGAGAAGTCGGCTAGGTGGTGTGGAGAAGTCGGCCAGGTGGTGTGGAGAAGTCGGCCAGGGGTGTGGAGAAGTCGGCCCATTAGACATGCATAGGCACCTTTATCACTGCATATCATAGACATGCATAGGCACCATTATCACTGCATATCAACCATTATCAGGCCATATACCAACCATCATCAAGTCTTTTATGCTTGATATGTCTTGCTGTTGTGACAATAGACATGTATATAGGCACCATTATCACTGCATATCAACCATTATCAAGTCATGACAATAGACATGTATAGGCACCATTATCACTGCATATCAACCATTATCAAGACATATGCATGTTCAATAATACTGGTTTACTCTCAACTAGAGTTGAATAATTAAATGTTTTATCTTTACCAGAGTTGAATAAATACATATTTCACTCTTTACCAGAGTACTTTAAAGTTATCGAAGTAATTCATGTAAATATATGCTTCAGATTGCAGTAATGTGGCTAAAAGGATACATTCTATGCTTTAGGATACAAAATGTTTGTTTTGACTATAGCAATGGCTAACAGGTTGACACATGCCTGAACTCCCAGAGTTGAATAAATACATATTTCACTCTTTACCAGAGCTAAAGTAATTAGACAATAACACATATTTAAAACAGTTTGAAACATTGTGGATGTGTTCTTCCAAACTGCAGCAGGACTAGGGTTGAGGAAAGGAAACAGAACTTTAGACAAGAATAATGTAATAATCACTTTTATACACTTTGAGCTCCCAAGTATAATGTTACATTATACTTAAACATCTGAATTACGTAATTTTCATTTCCCAATTGTGGGAAACAGTACACAGCAAAAATTGGAGAGTTAAAATTTCAGGGTTACATATTTCAGAGTTGATTTCAACTCCCAAAGTGTATTTCAACACCTTTAGAGTTAAATTGGCTTCAGTGTTGGAGTTATTTCATAGAGTTGATCATGTCAGAGTTGTCTGGAGTTAATTTTACTTTAAAGTTATTGAAGCCATTAGCAAGCAATTTCACCTCGGGTCCAAGTGTGAACATACCCTCAGCAATTATTAGTCAATCACATCACTTTTGCTGGACCAGGGAAACAAAGCAGTCAATTCACTAGATCAACATGACAATTAATCTTCTACATTCTGTTGTAGCCTTAAAAAGTGCACAATAATAAGGATAATGATATACAAGGGCCTAAAACAGCTGACACTAGCTCACTAAGTAACTAACTATTCCACAGACATGGGCCGACCTCTCCACTCCCCCGGCCCGACCTCTCCACAGCCGCGGCCCGACCTCTCCACTCCCCCGGCCCGACCTCTCCACAGCCGCGGCCCGACCTCTCCACAGCCGCGGCCCGACCTCTCCACAGCCGCGGCCCGACCTCTCCACACGATTCGGGCCGACTTCGCGGCGGGCCGACTTCTCGTGCGACCGTTAATACTCATCTGCAGAATTCACTATCGAACACCAACTCAATGTTTTTGGGTCTCCTACCTTAGGGGATGTTTGTAATGCAGACTTTAATGAGCATTGAACATGAATTAATACAGTTGATGTATATCAAAATTGTTTCACATTTTTTAATGAGTAAACTAAGCTCATTCCTGTGACACAGGCTACTCTGTGGCCTGGGTAAGAAAATATCTTGCATAATGACATGTCTAAGGCAAATCCAACAGATAATAATATGGCCACAGCATATCAACATTCATTGTCTGTATGACACTCCCCAAACAATTCCACATGTGACACCACATTCTGTCTATGGTAATGAAGCTCACAGCTTTACACAGTACAACACACACATTCAGTCCTGGTATATAGTTCAATTCTATTCAAATGGTACCTTTAGCATCAGCATGTCAATATTGACATGCTAATGCTCATCAATACCATTTGAATAGCATAATGAACTCTGTATCTGGACTGATTGCACGGTATCTACTGCAGGGGTGACTGTGTTGTGTGTGTGTGTGCGTGTGCGTGTGCGTGTGCGTGTGCGTGTGTGTGTGTGTGTGCAGTTACTGAATTGAAAGGCATTTTCAATGTAGTTTCTTTTAGTGTATTATAGTTACATGATGATCGCTACATTTAAGACAACAGGAGAACAGGGAAATTGCCGGTTGTGTTCTGGATAGGTGGATGGGGTTCACTGGTACTGGGTTCTGTTCCAGCGTGCTTCCTCTTGGTGTGTAATTCAACTTTTTTTTTTTTTTGCAGTGACACAAGTAATTATAAACTGCAGGTAATGATCGATACCAGTGGAAAAAAAAAAACTTTTAGTTGTACATGTTGAGGCAAATGTGGTGGCCTAAGTACTCACATGAGGACTTAGGCCACCCCACGGAAAGGTGTTTACTGAGGCAAAGTGTGTCTGAATCCTAAAGTGAGTCTCTTCACATAATGTAGAAAGCTGTTGTTCCTTCACTGTTCAACAGCTGCCATTGACTCCCTTTTAAATTATGCTAAAATGCTCATGGGTTAAACAATGACAATCACCTGTTAATGGTCACATTGTGTCATTTCACTCAGTCATTTCACTCACCTGCAGTGCAGTGTTTCACATTCATTCACTGCAATAGAAGATTTTGTCCTTGTCATCCAATGTCACACCATGAGTAGCCATTGTTTGTTTGATGTTTTATTTCCATAACATTTACATGATTCAACCAGCCCTTTAAAGCACCTAAACTATGTGAAGTTGTTTCACCAATTTGTAAGCCTCCTACAGTAATACCCTCTATTCAACACCCAGTAAAGGGTCCATATACTGCATACAGTTAGTACAGAAAGCAGCTACAAGGTGGTCCTTCCTCCTTTAACTCCTTCCCTGCTGCCCTTTTTTGCCTCCTAGCTGAGACTTGAGCCAAACAATCTCCCACTTGATGTGACAATGTACTTTCAGGAACACAGAAACTATTCAGAACTGGACAAAGTAAGTATTGTTAGTGATCAAAACAGCTAAAATGGTCCTGGTGATCACAAATTTGATTTTATTGGCTATTGAACAAAATGATAATAATAAAAATGCCCCCAACAATCTTAACGGGCCCTTTATTTCATTTTCCCATTGTTGGGGGAAAAAAGATTTTAAGATTTTATTGAACAGAATGGCTTGGCACCAAAATACCATACCAAACTACTTGAACTACATGTGCCTTGTCAGCAATTATGGTCTTAATTTAGCTCTACTGGAGGTCCAAAAACAAATGTTTTTAAATTAAGCACTTTATTACATTGTCTAAAAGGTGCCATATAGATTAAGGTTTATTGTGAACAAGTTTAGGTTAAATAAATATGAACCTTACAAAGCTATCCCACAGTTGGCAGTTCATTTCTATGATGTGCATGGCCTGGGGGAGGAGCTAGAGAGGGGTGGAACACATGCAGTAGTTTCTTTGTGATTAGTGGAGAGATGGTTATTGTTCTCCCCTTTGACCAATCAGTACCAAGCAGTTAATGGTGCCAACTCAGGCTTTCTAGTATAAGAAGAGCTTGTAGTAGTCAGTTCTCCACAACTACTCTAGGATATCAACCATTCCTGATCCCATCTGACTGTAGACTCCTTGCTCCAGGTGAAGATGAACTCTCTTGACACCACCAGGAACAATTTTGCTCAACCCAATGATCACCAAGATATGTGTAAGTTATTTACTGTTTAGTTTTATGTATTATGTTATATGAAGTTATATACTGTTGTGTTTTATGTTTTAATCAAGAACAATGCAGGTTGTCGAGGAAAAATATGAATGACTGTTGAAACTGTAAATCAAAATAAATCACTAATTTCTTTGGTATTTTAAGTCCAGAGAGTAGAAGCAACCTCTAACAACATTTTCTTTCTCTTTATTTACAATTCAGCGTTGGATGTGAATGAAGAAAGAAGCTTGATGAAGCAAAAATCTCACTCCTGTGATCAATGTGGTAAACGCTTCTCTCGAATGAGAGACCTAAATATCCACAAGAGAATTCACACAGGAGAGAAACCATATGGATGTGATGAGTGTGGACAACTCTTCTCTGAAACGTCAAGCCTTAAAAAACACCAGAGAATCCACACTGGTGAGAAACCATATGGATGTGATGAGTGTGGACAACACTTCTCTCAAATGGCCAGCCTTAAAGCCCACCAAAGAATTCACACCGGAGATAAACCATATGGATGTGATGAGTGTGGACACCATTTCTCTCAAATGGCCAGCCTTAAAAGACACAAGAAAATTCACACCGGAGATAAACCATATGGATGTGATCGGTGTGGACAACACTTCTCTCAAATGGCCAGCCTTAAAAGACACCAGAAAATCCACACTGGAGAGAAACCCTATGGATGTGATCAGTGTGGACAACACTTCTCTGAAATGTCCAACCTTAAAACACACCAGAGAATTCACACTGGTGAGAAACCCTATGGATGTGACCAGTGTGGACAACACTTCTCTGAAATGCACAGCCTTAAAAGACACCAGAAAATTCACACTGGAGAGAAACCCTATGGATGTGATCAGTGTGGACAACACTTCTCTCAAATGTCCAGCCTTAAAACACACCAGAGAATTCACACTGGTGAGAAACCCTATGGATGTGATCAGTGTGGACAACACTTCTCTCAGATGTCCAGCCTTAAAAAACACCAGAGAATTCACACTGGTGAGAAACCCTATGGATGTGATCAGTGTGGACAACACTTCTCTGGAATGTCTAGCCTTAAAAATCACCAGAGAATTCACACTGGTGAGAAACCCTATGGATGTGATCAGTGTGGACAACACTTCTCTGAAATGTCCAGCCTTAAAAATCACCAGAGAATTCACACTGGTGAGAAACCCTATGGATGTGATCAGTGTGGACAACACTTCTATCTAATGTCTATCCTTAAAAGACACCTGAGAATTCACACAGGAGAGAAACCCTATGGATGTGATGAGTGTGGACAACACTTCTCTCACATGTCCAGCCTTAAAGCCCACCAGAGAATTCACAGCGGAGACAAACCATATGGATGTGAGGAGTGTGGACAACACTTCTCTCACATGTCCACCCTTAAAGCCCACCAGAGAATTCACACCGGAGAGAAACCCTATGGATGTGATGAGTGTGGACAACACTTCTCTCAGATGTCCAGCCTTAAAAAACACCAGAGAATTCACACTGGTGAGAAAGCCTATGATGTGATCAGTGTGGACAACACTTTTCTGTAATGTCCAACCTTAAAAAACACCAGATAATTCACACCGGAGAGAAACCCTATGGATGTGATGAGTGTGGGCAACACTTCTCTCAGATGTCCAGCCTTAAAGCCCACCAGAGAATTCACAGCGGAGAGAAACCCTATGGATGTGATCTGTGTGGACAACACTTCAATCTAATGTCTCACCTTAAAGTCCACCAGAGAGTCCACCGTGGAGAGAAACCGTATGGATGTGAACATTGTGGAAAACACTTCTCTCAAATGTCCAGCCTTAAAAAACACAGGGGAATTCACACTGGAGAGAAAGCCAAATAATTGTGATTTCTGCAGAAAAAAACAAACAAACAACTGAATTGATGAATTAGTGTGTATGCAGTATGCTTTGTGTTTGCTTTGTGTTTTGCTTTTTGAAATTACAATGCAACAGGATTGAAGTCCATAAACATCTCCTGGACATCACATAACAGAATGTTAAGATCGCTTAATTTAACAATGCAGTGGTTTTCCATAGACACTCCAGTTTTAATGCAATGTTTAATGGACATGTATATTGATTTTGACTGAGAATTGGACAGTGTGTAATTGACTCTGACCTTGTCATGGACTGTAATTATTGGACTGTAATTATTACATTATATGTTGCATATGTCCTATTACACTCCACAATAAAAAAAAAAAAAAAAAAAAAAAAAAAACTATAACCAAACATGTGTTATTGATTGCACCACTTGTGGGAAATGCTGTAGTGACAGGTGCAACTAGATAATTGCAGCTGTTGTAACTACATAACCTATGAAAGAAAGATGTGTTTGCTTGATATAATATCAGCACAAAAATATACCATTGTACAATATGCCAAACATTGATGTTTAAATGTTAGCCACTGGTTCTCAAAGTGAGCCAGGGTTCCAAATGGAATCAATTTTCCATTTTGCTCTGTGTAAGCTTCATAAAATAAATAGACCAATAGACCAATAGAAGTTTGTCGATTCTATTTTCTAGAATAGAGACAAAGGGACTACACATCCCACAGCCCAAAATCAGACAGCACTCCCACTTTTCGTTTCATTAGAGATGTCATAACAATGTACTATAATCTCTCGTCAGAGATTCAGAAGTATTAGCATTATAAATCTCAAGTTAGTGTTGTTGCACAGTGTATACGTCACAGTCCTGTCCCTTGAGGTTTCCAATATCCTGATATATTTGGTGTGTTTTGTTTCATGTCATGTATTTGTGGACAATGATCCAGCATCTTGCAAGACTAGTTAATACTCCTCTTCAGAATTCACTACCGAACACCAATGTTTTGGGGTCTCATACCTCAAGTGGACGTTTGTAATGCAGACTTTGGTGAGTATTGAACATGAATTAATACAGTTGATATCAAAATTGTTTCACATTTTTAATGAGTAAACTAAGCTCATTCCTGGGACACAGGCTACTCTGTGGGTAAGAAAATAACTTGCATAATCTAAGGTAAATCCAGCAGATAATAATATGGCCATAGCATATCAACATTCATTGTCTGTATCACACTCCCCAAAACAATTCCACATGTGAAACCACATTCTGTCTATGGTAATGAAGCTCACAGCTTTACACAGTACAACACACACACTCAGTCCTGGTATAGAGTTCAATGCTATTTAAATGGTACCTTTATGGTACCATTAGCACGTCAATATTGACATGCTAATGCATATCAATACCATTTGAATAGCATAATGAAGCGCTCCCACTTCTGATCTATGAGAGATGTCATGAAATACCCTAATTTCACTACTTTATTACTGGGCTGTAGTGGTTTTATTCGTGTTCCATATGTTTGATTTTTCGTTTTCAATGTCACGTGCCTGCCATCACAATATACAGCCCAAAATGTACTATAACATTCTCCCATCAGAGGTTCACAAGTATTAGCATTATAAATCTTAAGTTAATGTTGTTGTACAGTGTATACGTCACAGTCCTGTCCCTTAAGGTTTTCAATAACAAGATATTCTGTATTTGCTGTGTATTGTTTTTTATATCTCATGTATTTGTGGACAATGATCCAAACAGCACCTTGAGAGACTAGTTAATACTCATCTGCAGAATTCACTATCGAACACCAACTCAATGTTTTGGGTAGACGTTTGTGATGCAGAATTTGATGAGCATTGAACATGAATTAATACAGTTGATATCAAAATTGTTTTACATTTTTTAATGAATAAACTAAGCTCATTCCAACACAGGCTACTCTGTGGGTAGGAAAATATCTGACATGTCTAAGGCAAATCCAACAGATAATAACATAACATATAGCATATCAACGTTCATTGTCTGTATGACACTCCCCAAAACAATTCCACATGTGAAACCACATTTTGTCTATGGTAATGAAGCTCACAGCTTTACACAGTACAACACACACACTCAGTCCTGGTATAGAGTTCAATGCTATTTAAATGGTACCTTTATGGTACCATTAGCGCGTCAATATTGACATGCTAAAGCATATCAATACCATTTGAATAGCATAATGAAGTCTGTATGTGGACTGTATGTGGACTGTATCTACTGCAGGGGTGACTGTGTGTGTGTGTGTGTGTGTGTGTGTGTGTGTGTGTGTGTGTGTGTGTGTGTGTGTGTGTGTGTGTGTGTGTGTGTGTGTGTGTGGTCGGAGGTCGACCTCCTGTGGTCAAGACATGGTCTGCACAGGCTGGGGGGCGGGCATTCAAGGATCTATACAGCGTATTCTTTGCATGAGGCGGCCAACCTACAAACGCCACTTGACCGTCGCGGAGTGAGCGATTTGTCTGATGAATTAAGGGGTCTGTTTGCCGGTGTGACCGACAGGGGCGCACAACTTAACTTCGTTCAGTTGTACTGTGACGGGCCACACCGGCATCAGAGCCCTTTTTATAAGCATCCAGTGTCGTCAGTGATCCTCTCTATGGGCTGCCTGTTCGCAATTTTGCGTCATGGGAATTTCTCACTTGAATTGAGTCAAGGGGTCCCTAGACATGAAAAATCACCGAGGTGCTTGTCCGTCATAGTGCCACGAAGGGCGTAATGGCCAAATCAAATATGGCCGCCATCGTATATGATGAAAATCCAATTTTTGTATACATACACATGCAATACCTCTATCCTGACTAATTGGGGGGTGGGGAATTCATTTCTGATGTTGTTATGACCATTTTGGGTTGTTTTGACCTTTAAAGGTCACGGTCAAGGTCATTTTGCTATTCCGAAGACCTAATTTGGCCATCGTTATGATTAAAAACTGGTGCAGTAGGTCTAATTCATATAATTCTGACATGTATGACTCCTGGGTGATATTGATATTGATAAGTATAATTTTGATGGGATCGGTGGACATTGTGAAGACATTGGTTTTGCTTAAAGGGCAAGCAACCACTACTCTTCAGCTACTTACAGGGGAGGCCACGTGGAAGCTGCCTTCTCCTCCCCATTTTAACTGACCTTTAACTGAACTTATGACCATTTGGGGTGGTTTTGATCTTTAAAGGTCATGGTCAAGGTCATTTTGCTATTCCAAAGACCATAACCAACCATTGTTAAGGGTAATAACAGGTGCAATGGGTCTTCAACTAATTCTGACATTTATTAATTATTCAAATCTGATACTGATATCTCTTGTTTTTTCATAAACCTTAGTAGGCCTACATGTGCATAAGACATGGTGCAATAGAGTCAGTGTTAAACGACAGCCATTATGTCTGGCTCTGGGATGCTGATTGTAGAGGATGTGATCAGGTCGCTCCAGTGGGAGATGTTCTTGCCCCACAAGGACAAAGCTGCATACCCAGTGCTAACACAGGATGTGTGCTGGCTGCAAATCAACGTTCCCCAGATCAGTTTGATGCCCTGATAGGACAAGTAGAGAAATTTAATCAGGAACTTCTGGAGTTTGAGAAGGAAAGTGAGGCCAAGCCTCACTTTCTGGAGTTGGTAGCTGTAATAAAAAATGCTGTAGTCTCTGAATGGAAAGGAAACTGAAATTTACATTTGAGACTATGCCGATCTTGCACAATCTATGCACAATCTGCTCACAAAGCAGGCTGTAGATAGAGGGGTCGCTCTGTGTCGCTCAATTGTCTAGAAAATGGGGGGCATGTGTACTGCTCATACAGACAGGAGAGGGTAGTCGAGAAGAATAAGAAAATGAACTCAACCATACCAAAGAGGAAGCTACCTCACTTCAATGAGCAATCACAGAAGGCCCAACAACCATTTTGAAGAAGCATAGTTGATCATGACCTTCCAGCTCACAACTCAACTCTTGTCAGTGAGATTGAGCCTGGACTTGATCTCACCCAATTGAGTGCAACATCTGCTCTTGCCACTCATGTTGTGGTAGACCTCATGTCACCCCTCTACAAGTGATTCCTACATTGAGAGGTCTCCAAAGGAAGTGGAGGACATGTGAAATACAGACTCAGCAGCAGCCATTGACATCATTGGCATGAACAGAGACTTACCCATTCCTCAGCAACTCAGAGAACAAGCAGAATATCCAGCTGTTAGTTCAGGATATGGTGTGCAGTCAAGCCTGTGGCAATACCATCAGTGTCAGCTCTGTCGTCCACGACAATGAGGTTCTCTCAGCAAAGGTGGCTAGTGGCGAGGACATCCCTGATCTCTTGAAATTAATTGAGGAAGCTGTCACCAGGCTAGTGTGGTGCATATGGAGTGGGCTATTCACGTTAAACAGTGCAAGAGAGTTCTTATAGTTTCCAAAGATACAGACACCTTTGCCTTACTATTAAATTACACCTACAGTACTTCCAAGCACTGAGGGTGAAGGAAAATTGGCAGCAGTATGGCAGTACGGAAAAGCGACTCATGCTGCCACAGCATCAAGTAGTCTCTTATCTTTGAACAGCCCTAGCCAAGACTGTGATCAAGGCACATATCTTGACTGGAGAGGACTGCATGAGCAAGGTGTGGCAGCTGTTGTTCAGGAGGTGGAGCAGGTCGCCCAATGATCCGTGGATGTTTGAATCCCGGCTCCTCCTGTCTACATGTCGACGTGAACTTGGGCAAGTCATTGAACCCCAAATTGCCTCTGATGAGTTGGTTGGTGTGAGCTTGCCACCATTGGTGTGTGGGAAGTGAGGACGCTGGTGTCGACTGGTCACTGCTTCACCTCCCAATGTATGAATGAATGGAACATTGTAACATGCTTTGAGCACTTGGAAAAGCGCTATAAAAATGCAATCCATTATAAGGTGGACACCAAATATGCTGCCCTGGTTACTGACCCAATACAATATCTGATGAACTTTGGTGAGACAGAAATTTCAGTGTCACTACTGGAATTGATGCTATCCCTCCCACAAGCAGTTTGATCAGAGGTCACATTAAACAAGGTGCCTTTCTGGTGCACAGGGCTTGCAACCTGCTGGCAACATCCAAGGAACCAGAGGCAAAACTAGCACCAATGGAGCATGGATGGGAGGAGCATTTTGTACACCTCTGCCATCAAAACCTTACCACAAACCCTTACCATAAGTCAGCACTCAGCTCACAGTGTCCAATGTGCAGGCAAGTGTGACACACAATGATGTGGCTGTCCTGCTGCATTACATTCTGCCATGGAGAAAAATAGTGTGCATGTCCACATATACAATATCCACTTGGAGGGGAAATACTTGAATATGTTATTTGTATCACTTTGGCACTTTTATTTAATAATTTCAGCACTCACTTAAAAAGATAAATATATGATTACTATATGTATTGTCTATCTTTTGTTCTAAATAATAAAAATAAAGGTAAAAGTGATAGTAGGGGACAAAATTGTTATTCAGTTGTTGAAAAAATTACAATTGACAGTTCAGTTAAAGGTCAGTTAAAATTGGGAGGAGAATATAGCTTCCATGTGGCCTCCCCCGAAGTAGCTGAAGAGTAGTGGTTGCATGCCCTTTAAGCAAAACCAATGTCTTCACAATGTCCACCAATCCCATCAAAATTATACTTATCAATATCAATATCACCCAGGAGTCATACTTGTCAGAATTATATGAATTAGACCTACTGCACCAGTTTTTAATCATAACGATGGCCAAATTAGGTCTTCGGAATAGCAAAATGACCTTGACCGTGACCTTTAAAGGTCAAAACAACCCAAAATGGTCATAACAACATCAGAAATGAATTCCCCACCCCCCAATTAGTCAGGATAGAGGTATTGCATGTGTATGTACACAAAAGTTGGATTTTCATCATATACGATGGCGGCCATATTTGATTTGGCCATTACGCCCTTCGTGGCACTATGACGGACAAGCACCTCTGTGATTTTTCATGTCTAGGGACCCCTTGACTCAATTCAAGTGAGAAATTCCCATGACGCAAAATTGCGAACAGGCATATATGCTAGGAACTGGAGTACTAGGGCGAGGAAGTACATTGGCCACTTTTCCGACTTGGGGGAGAAGATGGGCGTGCAATAGCCGCTCGCCTGGAGACCGTTGTACTTTTTCCCTCCCGGGAGATGGATGCACTGTTTTCGTTCGCCCCAGGGGACATCCTGGATGTAGCCCGCTTCTCGTCCCTCCTCGAGGACCATCCTATGCTGGTGGCCATCCAGGGTGACTCCCTGGGGACCCCGTGCAGGGAGATCACCATCCACCTCTGCACGAGGCTCGAGCAGCTGCTGGCTTCTCACGGGGAGATGGGGGGGTACCTCGTCTCGTGGGAGGCCTAGCAGGCGGAACTCGCGCTGGAAGAAATGTTCCATGGTCAGCCCAGGTGCAACACTGACACCCAATACAGTGTTGCCCTGGGCTGTTCATCCGTGAACATAAACAGCAGGACCAGGACTATGGGGTTCCTGGCCCTGCCCCCTCCCACTTCCGCCAGTGCAGGAGAGAGCCCCCCTCCCCTGCACTTTTGCCTGCCTAGGTCCGGCACCAGGGACATGGTCCTGCGGTTGTTTCGCCTGGTGGACAGCGTCCATGCCGCGGACCATGTCCTTGGTGCCGAGCTCTTGGTGGTGCTCCACCACGATCTTTTCTACCCGGGCATGGACTACACCCTTGCCCACCTCTGTGACCCGGCGAGGCCTCCGCTCCACAAGGACCTGAAAGACAGCGTCAGCTACCAGGCGCTGTCCAAAGAGATCCTGGACCACCTCAAACACTTTCGCTACTATCGCGGCAGCACCTTCGGCAGGGCTGTTGCGATACTGAGAAAACATGGCCGGGACCCCATGCCGGCCCTCATTGAGGGCATGCGTCAACTCCGCTTGTGTTGGTTCCCCAAAGTTAAATATTGGGGGGCCCACAATCGGTACGATGCCTTTTGGGACGCGCCTTTCATCGACCTGATCGCTACATTTAAGACAACAGGAGAACAGGGACATTGTGGGTTGTGTCCTGGATAGGTGGATGGGGTTCACTGGTACTGGGTTCTGTTCCAGCGTGCTTCCTCTTGGTGTGTAAGTCAACTGGTGTGTTTAAAGTTTTTGTCTTTTTTTGTTTGTTTGTTTACTTTGCAGTGTGTGTGACCCAGCGTGGGGGTTGTTACTTGGACTGTAATCATTACATTTTACTTTCCACAGTCTAATTTCACTGTATATTAAAATATATATATTGCACAATTTGTAAAAAAAAAAAAAAAAAAAAAAAAAAGCTGCAGTGACACAAGTAATTATAAACTGCAGGTGATGATCGATACCAGTGGAAAAACCTTTTAGTTGTACATATTGAGGCAAATGTGGTGGCCTAAATCCTCACATGAGGACTTAGGCCACCCCACGGAAAGGTGAGTCTCTTCACATAATGTAGAAAGCTGTTGTTCCTTCACTGTTCAACAGCTGCCATTGACTCCCTTTTAAATTATGCTAAAATGCTCATGGGTTAAACAATGATAATCACCTGTTAATGGTCACATTGTGATTGGATGATAGCACTATTCACAGTCATTTCACTCACCTGCAGCACAGTGTTTCACATTCATTCACTACAATAGAAGATTTTGTCCTTGTCATCCAATGTCACACCATGAGTAGCCATTGTTTATTTGATGTTTTATTTCCATAACATTTACATGATTCAACCAGCTTTAAAGCACCTAAACTATGTGAAGTTGTTTCACTAATTTGTAAGCCTCCTATGGTAATACCCTCTATTTAACACCCAGCAAAGGGTCCATATACTGCCTACAGTTAGTACAGAAAGCAGCTACAAGGCGGTCCTTCCTCCTTTAACTCCTTCCCCGCTGCCCTTTTTTGCCTCAAAATATCATTCCCAGCTGAGACTTGAGCCAAACCATCTCCCACTTGATGTGAAACTGACAATGTACTTTCAGGAACACAGAAACTATTCAGAACTGGACAAAATAAGTATTGTTAGTGATCAAAACAGCTAAAATGGTCCTGGTGATCACAAATTGTTTTTATTGGCTATTGAACAAAATGATAATAATAAAAATGCCCCCAACAATCTTAACGGGCCCTTTATTTCATTTTCCCATTGTTGGGGGAAAAGAAATGATTTTAAGATTTTATTGAACAGAATGGCTTGGCACCAAAATACCATACCGAATTACTTGAACTACATGTGCCTTGTCAGCAATTATGGTCTTAATTTAGCCCTACTGGAGGTCCAAAAACAAATGTTGTTTTTAAATTAAGCACTTTATTACATTGTCTAAAAAGGTGCCACATAGATTAAGGTTTATTGTGAAAGTGAAGTTTAGGTGAATTCAATATGAACCTTACAAAGCTATCCCACAGTTTGCAGTTCATTTCTATGATGTGCATGGCCTGGGGGAGGAGCTAGAGAGGGGTGGAACACATGCAGCAGTTTGTGATTAGTGGAGAGATGGTTATTGTTCTCCCCGTTGACCAATCAGTACCAAGCAGTTAATGGTTCCAACTCAGGCTTTCTAGTATAAGAAGAGCTTGTAGTAGTCAGTTCTCCACAACTACTCTAGGATATCAACCATCCCTGATCCCATCTGACTGTAGACTCCTTGCTCCAGGTGAAGATGAACTCTCTTGACACCACCAGGAACAATTTTGCTCAACCCAATGATCACCAAGATATGTGTAAGTTATTTACTGTTTAGTTGTATGTATTATGTTATATGATGTTATATAGTAATGTGTATTATTTAATCAAGAACAATGCAGGTTGTGGAGAAAAAATATGAATGGCTGTTAAAACTGTAAATCAAAATATATCACTATTTTTTTTGGTATTTTAAGTCCACAGAGTATAAGCAACCTCTAACAACATTTTCTTTCTCTTTATTTCCAATTCAGCATTGAATGTGAATGAAGAAAGAAGCTTGATGAAGCAAAACTCTCACGCCTGTGATCAATGTGGTAAACGCTTCTCTCGAATGAGAGACCTAAATATCCACAAGAGAATTCACACAGGAGAGAAACCATATGGATGTGATGAGTGTGGAAACCACTTCTCTCAAATGGCCAGCCTTAAACTCCACCAAAGATCTCACACCGGAGATAAACCATATGGATGTGATCAGTGTGGACTACGCTTCTCTCGCATGTCCCACCTTAAAAGACACAAGAGAATTCACACCGGAGAGAAACCCTATGGATGTGATGAGTGTGGACAACACTTCTCTGAAATGTTCAGCCTTAAAAATCACCAGAGAATTCACACTGGTGAGAAAGCCTATGGATGTGATCAGTGTGGACAACACTTCTCTGGTACATATGAGCTTAAAGTCCACCAGAGAATTCACACCGGAGAGAAACCGTATGAATGTGATGAGTGTGGACAACACTTCTCTCACATGTCCAGCCTTAAAAAACACAAGAGAATTCACACGGGTGCGAAAGCCTATGGATGTGATCAGTGTGGACAACACTTCTCTCGTATAGACAGCCTTAAAGTCCACCAGAGAGTCCACAGTGGAGAGAAACCGTATGGATGTGATCATTGTGGAAAACACTTCTCTCAAATGTCCAACCTTAAAAAACACAGGGGAATTCACACTGGAGAGAAAGCCCTATGGGTGTGAACTGTGTGGAAAACAATTCTCTCAAAGGGCATACCTTGAATCACACCAGAGAGTTCACACAGGAGAGAAACCCTATGGATGTGAAATTTGTGGAAAGCACTTTTCTGGTATGTCCTACCTTAAAACCCACAGGAGAGTTCACACAGGAGAGAAACCATATGGATGTGATCATTGTGGACAACACTTTTCTACAGCTCAGAACCTTAAAACACACCAAAAGATTCACACAGGATAGAAGCCATGGATTTGAAGAGGACTCATACAATTATGACACCATTATTATTAATTATGATTTGACGCAATGTAATTATGTCTGATCTAAAACGACACATGATGAGTCATACAGGATAAAGTAAATTTGAGTGAAGTTTTGACAGCTACAGATCTATGTGGTCATTACAGAAAGCTCATTACAGAACATGTGTTTCAGCTCCTAAGTTACTCACTGTGTCTATTTTGAGCATGTGGGTGATAACATGTATTGGCTGTATTGGCCTGCCAGTGAAAACGTGTCATGCCAAAAGGTTCATACTGGATGAAAAAAACATCTCTGTAAATATGTGTACAGTTGCAAGGGCAGTAATCGTAATGGTGATACAGGTACATGTGATAACTCATGCAAGCGGAGAACCTTGTAACACTACTTTGAAAAAAAAAAAAAAAAAAAAGATTGGTAACCTTACAACACACAGAGACACATACACCAGAAAAGTACTGTTCCATTTGTACCTTTCCGTGTTGGTGTGTTGTTTTGATGCATGCATCATAATGTTTTTCTGTTTTATCTTTTTTTTTTAATCTTAACTGTAGTAAAACACTGATGTATTTCTTTTTTCAAATAAAACGTTTGACAGATCCTTCATGTTTGTTTGTTACAGAAAGCTCCCCATAACACGTGTTTCACCACTTTAAACATAGACATCTTGTGCTGTGAGCAATAGTGACAATGACATGAATTGCTTCATTTTACATTCTGAATGTATAATGTGTACATGGGTGCAATTCCACTTAAGCTTTTGCTAAATTTGGGGGGAGGTTTTTCACCAACAACATTAGCAAGCGTATAGCCTCCATTTTATTTTCATTTTAGCCTCCAATTCATCCCCTTATTATGTCTATTATTATGTTTAGTCGTATGCTATGGGAGCTCCATGTTAATATTGTTATAAGACATGGGTTGTGAACGTTGTGGAATGTTAAGGGGGATGTCTGTCCCATTGTTAATGGACAGGTGATAATGGGTTAGGGTGTGTAACTATGGACCGACAAACCAATTTGCATGTGTTTCTTTTAGTATGATAAGTAGAGTGCATAGCCTTCTTCTACATTATAGTGTGAATCATTTGCATTCAAATTACTGTATTGTCACATCCCTGTGACACATCCATAGTTATAAGCCGACCCCCATTTTCAAGACTCATTTGTTTAAAAAGAACATTGAATGTAAACTAATATAGCCCCCAAATATAAGACGTCTCAATGTTTTGTATAGAGTATAGTATAGAGTATTTGGACTGGAAAATACCTGAAACACCCGAAATGTGACAATAGCAACTAGAGGAATTAATCACCCCTATATTTGGACTTTACAAGGTTATACCCTATTGGCATGAATATATTTTTTTCCCGAATGGAAATATCTCAAAAAACGCAGTTGTCTTATATTCGGGTATGTTTGTTGCAAGGTTACATGTACTGTGTGTTCCTTAATGCATGGGCTGAGGGAGTTGTCACTGTTCAGGTATTAGCTACAGGTATGTGTTCACATACCCACACATAGCCACCCTTGTTTTTGTTGTTTTAACCCAGTGACCCTCACCCTCGGATGAGTTGTACTGCTGTGGCAAGGGAACAAAGTTATAACAACGTGATTCTGTCTCCTCGCCCCATTGCACAAAGTCAGCCCTGTGTGGTCAAATAGACACATGCAGTGTGAAGTTTAAACTCATGACAGCGTTAAATTGATTTTCTGTCCACTCTACTGCCATGTAGAGACATGTTGGCATTCCAGAAGACCCCTGATGCAACTGAGGTGTCAGCACTGCAGGGGAATTGGGCCACATGCCTGGCATAAGCTACTGTAAATAGTAGGCGTAGCAAACCCTATAGATGTGACCAGTGTGGACACCACTACTCTACAAAGCAGCGCCTTGAAATACACCAGCAAATTCATACCAGAGAGAAACCATATGGATGTGATCACTGTGGATAACACTTCTCTCAAATGCAATACCTTAGAGCAGGGGTAGGCAACCTTTTTGACATGGAGTGCCATGATTTTTTTCCTTGACACTCCGAGTGCCACAGTAAAAAATAACAATACATTTCCATAGTCAATAAATAGCGCGTTTTCAACGTTTTCACATATTCTAATGGCCATTCTGCAGTTATACGTCATGCTTAGGCCATATTTTATTTCTTATCAGAACAGGCAGACTGATAGATATTTTTCTTTCACATTGGACTGATTAATCAGACTCATGGTGACCGAAACGGTTAATTTGAAGGACAGAAGCAGCCTATTACAATGTGAGGGTGAAGTGGGACAGTTAATTGGGGGTAGCAACATATTACTTAAGTTGGTATTAAAATCCCTCATTCCATATTTGTCCATACATATTCCTAATAGTGCCCATCATTTTGTTATTTATTCATGTTGGTCCTTATGTTTTAAGCCTGTTAAAATAACAAGAAACATATCATGAAAAGGGATAGTGAGAGAATTACAACAGAAAGCCAATCATAGGGGCTATTAGGAAATTGACCACGGTAGTCTCAATTTGTGGGATGACTTAAAAGTATTTGAAATGAGGGACTGTCCCAAGCAAAGAATGACATATGGTCACCCTGGGACTGTCCCACAGAAACGGGGACATCTGGTCACCCTTCAAACAAAGCGGGCCGTTTTCATCGCGACACACACACACACACACACACACACACACACACACACACACACACACACACACACACACACACACACACACACACACACACACACACACACACACAGAGAGTAGCCTCTGCGTTTGAAATACACAAGGATAGTTAGCCTGTTAGCTAACAGAACTAACAGAATACACAGAGGCTGCAAGCTTTATGCTAACAATATTCGACCATACTAACGGGGCTCTGCAGGGCAGACAGACGGCATGTATTGCCGCTGCTGTGAAACAACCGAACCAGCCAGCAGCAACGCGAGTAGATTAGAAGAGAAGGATAACTACTGTTTCTGGAGGAGAACAACTTGGACTGGGCTCCGCGTGCACAGAGGCAGCTGCAGACTCAAGTCACTTGTGATTGGCCAGAATGCAGAGCGCAGCGCAGAAGTGACTCGCTCCGGTTGATATTGATTAAATTAATAAATTAATGAATAATCGCCGCCGTTGCGTTTGCTAATGGCATGATTTCAATTTCGTTTTGAAGACTTAGTGCAAATACTGCAGTATAATCTTTATTTTACAATGTGCATATTCTTGAGGAATGCAGTTATTTTATTACTGAGGAGAAAAAAAACTTCTCCCAGAATCTGGCCGCGTGCCAGCCGATACCACCCGGCGTGCCATCGTTGGCACGCGTGCCTAGGGTTGCCGACCCCTGCCTTAGAGCACACCAGAGAATTCACACTGGGGAGAAACCATATGAATGTGATCAGTGTGGAAAACGCTTGGATAGAATGAAAGATATGAAACATGTCTTTCAGATTGGCCAGTTTCTTTTGATGAACGACTGAGCCTGTTCTGTATGATTACATTGTACATCATTCCATTCTAGTCATATGCAATGGGAGTTCTACATTCATGTACGTTGTTAGAAGAAATGGGTTGTGGATGTTGTGGATCGTATAGGGTGATGTCTGTTTAACTGTGAATGGACAGGTGATAATGGGTTAGATGCTTAGTGTGAGCACCAACCAATTTGCATGTTCTACAATTTTCTATGACATGAGTGCATACAGTCTACTCCCACAATAAAGTGTGAATGTAGTGGAACATTAATACAGGATTGGGAAAATGTGCATACAAATTGTTTTGACATGTGACAATAACGACTAGAGCTATTAGTCATCCCTATATTTGAACTTTGTAAGGTTATAAGGATGCCTAAGGTGACTGACTTGCCTACCGTACACAGCAATATATAGGCTACAGTCACCATATGACGTTATTCTTGCATGGTGAAATAGACACACGCAATGTCCATGACAGAATAAACTGATTTTCTGTCCACTCTACTGCCATGTAGAGACAGATGTTTTTTTCACCAATACATAGGCCTACAATTAAACCACATGTACAGACCATGTTTACAAAAAATGCACATCCTGTTAAAACTGTTGAAAATCTAAGTGCAAAACATCTTCACATAACATATTACGCCCAGCTTAGTGAAATGATGATTGTATAATTTCAGAAAACATGTGTGACCAGCATAAAACTAGATGGTACCATCTCTATTGCATGTACATTTTCAGAAACACCCAAGTTCACTGAACTAAATGTTCAAATGATAAGATGTATTTTTAAAGAAGGGTTTAGAATACCCTCAAAACAACACAACGCTAATTCAGTATTATCAGATAATGTTGGCAGTTGATAGATTGTGAATGTTGTGGAATGTTTTGTCTGGTGTCTGTCCCATTATAAATGGACGTGTGATACTGTTTAGGGTGTGTCTGTATATTGCTGAATGTATGTGACATACTGAACAGAGGGTGCAAGGCTCTGCAATTGGATAAAATAAAATATATGAAGACAATTCTGTATAATGATATTGTACATTGAGCATAGTTCTACTCAAATCAATCCAGTATTATGTTTAGGCGTATGCAATGGGAAGTCCACATAGGGTGATGTCTGTCCCATTGTTAATGGACAGGTGATAATGGGTTAGATGCTGAGTGGGAGCACCAACAATTTGCATGTGCTATTTTTAGTGTGAATGGTGTGGAACATTTATATGGGACTGGAAATACATTCACATTTTTTAGACTGCAAAATACCACAACACCTGAAATGTGACAATAACAACTAGAGCTATTAACTGTACACAGCAACATATAGGCTTACTTATGACAGGGTAAATTGATTGTTTAGCTCTACTGCTATGTAGAGACAGGTTTTTCACCAATACATGACATTAAACTACAGACCATGTTTACAAAAATGCACACCCTGTGATAAAACTGTTGAAACTGGAAGTGCAGAACTGAGTCACTAAGTCCAGCTTAGTGAAAAGGTGATTTTGGAATTTCAGAAAACATGCCTCTCCATAGCACTGCGAGGGGGGAGTTAACCATTTACTAGTGGTGCTTTGTTTATGGTTTGTGACAACATGTCTCCATTGCATTTTCAGAAAGACCCTATAAACTCTATAGACTCTATGAACCCCCCTGAAACTGCCACCTGTTCCAAGTTGACTGAACTAATTATGTAATACATGTCCAAATAATTAGTTGTGTTTTCAGGATTCAGGATACCCCCAAAATAATGCAGCTCCAATTCAGTAACTTTAGATAATGTTATAAGTTGATACAGGTATATTATACCAATTTTCAAACCACCTGATAGTCACTAATGTTCATGCCACAATTCCACTTTTTTTTTTTTTTACTACCCAGCACATTACATTTAATAATCTCTGTCTCTTAATAATACCTTTCTTATTAAAAACATGAAGCCAAAAACATACCAGCACATACTGTAAGACAGCACACAGAAAACAAACCTGGATTGCAGCAGTGAAACACCTTAACGTTTTCTAGTGCAGTATAGCACAGAAGCAGGGATAGAACCTGAGACTCCCACTCACCAGTACAACAACAATTTGGGGTGGGCGGGGGAAGAGAACAGTTTGCTAGACACTGAATGGTGTAGGAGGGGGTCAGAGAACTATATGCTAGATTGTGATTGGTGGAGATGGTTCTATTGTTCTATTGTTCATTCAAAGCAGTTAATGGCTCCACCCCAGACTCTTTGGTATAAGAAGACTTGCTCTGTTGTCATTTCTCCACAACTCCTCCAGGATACCAATCATTACGGATCACACCTGACTGTGGAACCTCACCATGGACATTTCTGGTGAACAGGAGGAATCGTCAAACCATGGTGCGTTACCTTTATATTACATTGTGTTTGATGTTGATAATTTCTGTTTTGTACCCCAGCAACAATCACATGACACATAATTTCTGTTTTGCACCCTAACAAAAATGACATAACACATAATCGCATAACAATCACATATCTGTTGAGACTAATTAATGGTGACCACTTGTACCAATGTGTTTTTGTAATGTATTACACTTCGTAAGGCCTTTGACCTACCTATAATTGACAGAGATTTATTGAACCTCAACAGCAATTGCTTACCAACAATCTTTTATCTTTGTTTCCATTCCAGGGTTGCGTCACCAGCCTGACTGTCCTGACTTACCAAAGGTGAACGAACAAAGCGTGGCAAAGAAAAAACAGCATGGCTGTGATCAGTGTGGGAAGAACTTCACTCACATCTCCAATCTTAAAGTACACCAGAGAATTCACACAGGAGAGAAACCCTATAGATGTGACGAGTGTGGACACCACTACTCTACAAAGCAGCGCCTTGAAATACACCAGCGAATTCATACCGGAGAGAAACCCTATGGATGTGATCACTGTGGACAACACTTCTTTCAAATGCACCACCTTAGAGCACACCAGGGAATTCACACTGGGGAGAAACCATATGAATGTGGTCAGTGTGGACAATGCTTCTCTCAAATGGCAACCCTTAAAAATCACCAGATAATTCACACCGGAGAGAAGCCCTATGGATGTGACCAGTGTGGAAAACACTTCTCTCAAATGTCCAACCTTAAAACCCACAGGAGAGTTCACACAGGAGAGAAACCCTATGGATGTGATCAGTGTGGACAACACTTTTCTAAAGCTCAGAACCTTAAAACACACCAAAAGATTCACACAAGAGAGAATATATAGCATATATAGCCATATGGATGTGATCAGTGTGGGAACAACTTTTCTAGAACTCATCTCCTTCAAGAACACCAGAGAATTCATACTTGGGAGAAACCCTGTGGATGAGTGAGATGAGTTTTTTTTTTCCCCTCACAGTCAGGGGGCAAACAAGGCATGCTTAAGTTAATTATTATGTTAGCATCCAGTGAGACAACCTGTTTTTTATCTCTTTCTAAAATGCACAATAGCAATGCACTTGGAAGTAACCCTTCCAATGTTAAATGCAGGGGTTAATATCCTAAACCATAGAATACAAGAAACATGTAAAAAAAAAAGGGGGGGGGGATAACTGCCTGTTTAAAATTGCACAATATTCATGCCACAGGGAGTGGCAGTACATATGTTTAGGGGAAATGTTAAATCAGTGGTATGTTGTAAGCACACATGCAAAATAAAACAATGTTAAAGACATATTGGTCATACAATTTTGTTTTGTTTTGTGCTTTGTTTTGTTTTGTGTTTTGTTTGTTTGTTTTTTGTAGTTATGGTCATGCACAAACAGACATTTGAATACGGGATGCCTGATTAAAAGTATTACAGCATTATTCTCACACAGTGTGTGAGCTCTACAACAAGAGACAGGTCAGGCTGACGTGTGAACATTTTACTTTTTAGCATAACAGAAGGGAGCTCACTGTAGAGTCTCCTCATTTAGTGTAGCAAAGCTGTTGCTCGTCCAGAGCAGCAGCTTCTATTGTTCTGAAGGAATGAGCAGCACTCGGGTGTGGAATTCCTTCAATAGGGTCGTTGTCATTGTGTTTAATCTCAAGGACCTTTTGGTGTAATTCGGTGTGATTTCTTTAGTACTAGGGATTTTAGCTATGGGAGGGGCATTCGAACGTGGTCCTAAATACATATTTGTTTACAGAATTTTAAAATGATGCTGTGCTGTTTACAACAATGTAGCAGCCAGTTGCGTATTGTATTTGCTATATGGCTCTGGAGAAACTAAATGGTCTTGAGCAAAATTAGCATGTCTAATGTGTTCAACATCATGTGGCAGCCAAGTTCATGGACTTTTTATGTTTACTGTTTGTTTCTTACAAGAGCTGTGTGTGTTTGTGTTGCAAGGGCAGTAATCTTAATGAGAATACAGGTATAACCGATATAGAAACAGATATAGTTAAAGTCTGGACAGTTCAAGCACATACAGCACATTTAAGTGTTGTCCACACATCACATTCATATAGAGTTTCTATCCAGTGTACCCGAATTGTACACATCCATAGTTAAAGGAGGTTAAACGCACGTGTTGTGATAGAGGTTTCTGGAATGAACACACATGAAGGTTCTGTAGCTTTCAAACCTTTATTTGTAATAGTCCACATGCATTCACAAATCATAAACAAAGCACTGCTATTGAATGGTGCTATCTACTGTAGTTCATCCTGGACATAGTTTTCAATTCAGGGAGTGCTATGGTGACACCATTCACACAATACTATTGGACTACTCTGTATGCACTCTACTTTTCATATTAATAGGAACATGTACAAATCTGTTGGCACATCCATTCAGCATTATGGTTACACAGACACACCCTAACCCAGTATCACCTGTCCAACAACAATGGGGCAGACATCTCTCAAAACATTCCACAACGTTACAAGGCATTTTTATCACATGCAAATGAGATTTGGTAGTGGGAGCCATGCAAAATGCAGGCCAAACACAATCATTCCTGATGTGTTTTGAAAATGTCACCAAACATAATGGACCCTGTCTTCACTTACACATCAGTTCATTATGTACAATAAACTACTGCACTGAAAGTAATGACAGTGTGCATGTGGTGTGATGATCACAGAAGAGATTTGTTCATGTATTTTGTTTCATGTATCTGTTGTACATGTTTGCTGGAATGCCAAAATGTCTCTACATGATAGTAGAGTGAACAGAAACCCCATTTAACACTATCATGAGTTTAAACTTCACAATCATGCGTCTATTTGACCACGTAGGACTGACTTTGACTTTGCAATGACAGACGGAGGAGACAGAACGCATTGTTATAACTTTATTCCCTTGCCACAGCAGCAGCAACTAACCTGAGGTTGAGGGTCACTGGGTTAAAACAACATAAATAAGGGTGGGTTAGGGTTACCCAAAGCTACAGACACAACAGCACATGCTCACTTTTCTGACCCAGAAACATTCCAGAACTTCCCCCGGAACCCCATACCTGTAGCCAATACCCAAACAGTGTACATCCTTCATCCCATACATTAAGACACTTGAGTACACTTGGCTGCAGAA
Source organism: Benthosema pterotum (assembly GCA_039105355.1). Classification (NCBI taxonomy): domain Eukaryota; kingdom Metazoa; phylum Chordata; class Actinopteri; order Myctophiformes; family Myctophidae; genus Benthosema; species Benthosema pterotum. The sequence continues at coordinate 4,877,221 of CM076970.1, forward strand.
TAATGACATTGACAAAAAATAAATTTCATGAAAACTAATATTGTACTGGTCATTTATACGCTCCCTAAAATGCATAAGTGACAAAAAGTTCCTTTGGTTGGAAGACCCATTGTCAGTGGTATCGGCTATATAACTAACGACGATTTGCTAAAGCCGTGGGTAGAATCTCTCTCTTCTTACACTAGAGACTATATAGATTCCAATAAAAAAAATGAAAACTGTCAATGACCCTCCTGGTCACCTTCAGGTCACTAGCCTCTACACCAACATGGTGGCGGTATAGAGGCAGTCAAATGATTTCTAAGACAAAGGAACCCACATAGCAAACCCAGCACTGAGTATGCCTGTGATCTGACAGAACTTGTCCTTACTACTTCAAATTTAAGGACAGTATCTATTTACACAATAAGGGCACCGCTATGGGCAGCACTATGGCTCCTAAGTTTAGTATGCAGAATGAACTGCTGTGGAAGAGAAGACGTGACCGGAACTACTTTATAATTCACTAAAACCAGAGCAGAATTCCAACCACGGGACTCTGGACATCAATTATCTCAACTATCCCTTTAAAAGTCACAAGAAAGTTCACAATAGAGAGAAAGCACATTGATGTAAAGTTCAACAGGGATTTAAAAAGGTACACATGAGGACTAATACAGAGGGAAAGTAGGATTTGAAGGAAAGTACGTGACTAGTCATGGGCAACCATTTGTTCAGTTAGAAGATGTATTACACTAATACATCTGATGTGGACAGCTCCATATTGTCACTATATGCTCATTTAGTTTGATAGAGTAATTGAAGCAAAACAAAGGATAAGTCCTACTTTATTAAAAATGTGTTCTTAAACATACACGTTTTAATACACTCAACAAAAATATAAACGCAACACTTTTGTTTTTGCTCCCATTTTTCAGGGGGTGGACTTAAAGCCCTAAAATTCATTCCAGATATACAATATAACCATTTCTCTCAAACACTGTTCACAAATCTGCCTAAATGTGTGATATTGAGCACTTCTGCTTTGTTAAGATAATCCATCCCACCTCACAGGTGTGCCACTTCAAGATGCAGATTTGACATCATGATTAATGCACAGGTGTACCTCAGACTCCCCATAATAAAAAGACACTCTGAAATGTGCAATTTTCTTTTGCCTTATTGGGTGTATGGGCCTCTGAACCAGTCAGTATCTGGTGTGGCCACCATTTGCCTCATGCAGTGCAACACATCTTCTTCGCATAGAGTTGATCAGATTGTCAATTGTGGCCTGTGGAATGTTGCTCCACTCCTCTTCAATGGCTATGTGAAGTTGCTGGATATTAGTGGGAACTGGTATGCGCTGTCGAAATGGTAATAATGTGGTAATATTGTGTTATTACCATTTTTACAGTGTGTAACAGTTCCCACTAATATCCAGCAACTTCACATAGCCATTGAAGAGGAGTGGACCAACATTCCACAGGCCACAATTGACAATCTGATAAACTCTATGCGAAGAAGATGTGTTGCACTGCATGAGGCAAATGGTGGTCACACCAGATACTGACTGGTTCGGAGGCCCATACACCCAATAAGGCAAAAGAAAATTGCACATTTAAGGGTGTCTTTTTGTTGTGGAGAGTCTGGGGTACACCTGTGCACTAATCATGATGTCACATCTGCATCTTAATGTGGCACACCTGTGAGGTGGGATGGATTATCTTAACAAAGCAGAAGTGTTCAATATCGCACATTTAGGCAGATTTGTGAACAGTGTTTGAGAGAAATGGTTATATTGTATATCTGGAAATAATTTTAGGGCTTTAAGTCCATCCCCTGAAAAATGGGAGCAAAAACAAAAGTGTTGCGTTTATATTTTTGTTGAGTGTACATGCTTTAACTCTGACTGTGTCCATTCTTTTGGATTCATGCCCACTTGTGCTTTGACTCAAGTTCAGATATGCTAATAGGATATACTTATGTACATACATCACTGTCACACCTCTGTCTCAGGTGAGGGTAGTATGTGACCCAAGATTTACATCACAGATGATCGTACAGAATGCTTTGGAACCATGGTTAAAATATCACCTCCACAGAGACTGAAAAACAGCACCAGACAGCAGCTCACAGCAAACTACCTGAAAGGCGCAATTTTCTGAGCTATATACCCTAATGGCTCCGCCCACAGGACAGGACCAAATGGAACGGGGTCAACATAATCCACAATAATGTCACCATAGCTCAAAACCAGTACACAATCACATTTTACATACATATCACTCAGTAGAGCTCGTAGATCTGTCCTTTCTTAAATATGTTGCATTTTCCAAAGTATTCTATAGTTGAGTGTCCCTCTGTGCCACAAACTACCCCCCATCCATAGGCAGGAGTTGGTCTGGCCTAAATAGGCCCAATTAGTGTTCAGCTGTGGGCTACTGAAAGGAATGTGAATGAGCAAACAGTGGAGCACATGCAACAAACGGTGGAGCACATGCAATAGTTTGTTACTTAATTTCTGGCGGAGAGATTGTTCTACTGTTCTCTTGTTTGGCCAATCAATCTCGAGCAGTTAGTGTTAACAACTCAAGCTCTCTAATATAAGAAGTTCGTAGTGTCATTTCTCCACACCTCCTCCAGGATAGCAATCATTTCGGAAGACATCTGACCACAGAATCCAGACATCTGACTGTGGAATCCAGACATCCTACTGTGGAATCCAGACTTCAAGTGAAGATGAACTCTCTCTCAAGCCGACCATGAAAAAATCTGTTCAACAGAATGATCATAAAGACCTCTGTAAGTTACTTACTGTGTTGTTGCCCCTGACTCACAGTCAGGGGCAAACAAGGCATGCTTAAGTGAATTATTATGTTAGCATCTAAAATGCACAACAGCAATGCATTGTAAGTAACCCTTCCAGGTTTAAATGCAACCATAGAATACGAGAAACGTGTAAAAAAAATAATGATAATAAAAAAAAACATCAAAGGGGGAAAATAACTACCTGTTGGGTGCACGATATTCATGCCACAGGCAGTGGCAGTAGATAATAACTGTAATGTAATGCATGTATTGTAAATATGTTTTCTAAAAAAGGTTTCAAGATATCCTCAAAGCACAACACTCTAAATCACAATTGTCAGTAATTCAGAAGATGGTGCCAGATAATATTGTCAGTTGATAGATACTAGTAATAGTACCACTTTTCAACCTACTTGGCCCTCACTGATGTTCATGGTACAATGCCACTTTCTTCCCCTTACATATCGTCATGATCCCTGACTTGATTTACTGTCTCTTGTACACTCTATTATAACTAAAGCAACACATGAAGTTAGAACAATAGATGAAAAGGAAAGGGATGTATTATTCTTCTTCATAATGTTGTCTCTGTATGTTCATTTTTATGTAGTAATTGAAGCAAAAAGTACCAAAGTATTGAATATGTGACCTTAAGCATGCACATTTTGATTAATTCATTTGATTTATTTTATAGATTATTAGATGGAGCATGATCTGTGGGAGGAGAGAGGGGTGGAGCACATGCAGCAGTTTGTTCCATTTTGATTGGCCGAGAGATTGTTCTATTGTTCTCCTCTTTGGCCAATCAATGTCAGGCAGATTGTGGTGACAACTCAAGCTCTCTAGTATAAGAAGAGTTTGAAGTCATCATTTCTCCACATCTCTGGGATAGCAATACTTTCTGAACACATCTAACTGTGGACTACAGACTTCAGTTGAAGATGAACTCTCTCAGCCACACCATGAACAGTTCTGCTAAACGGGATGATCATCAAGACCTCTGTAAGTTTCTTACTGTTTCTATATTAATATACAGGATGTCACTGACAACCAAGACACCTCTAAGTTAATTACCACATTGTTTTATTAATTAGCACAAACTGTTCTTTCCCAGATGCACACCAATGTACTGGCAATTAATAAATGTTCATCCATGTAGAACCAGCATGACAATTTGGCATTTTAAATACTGGAATATTGAAGAGTAGGTATGATAAACACAAATAAAGGCAGACAGCAACTGCATGCATACTATTCATGTCACAAGGGAGCCAGTACAGATTTCTATGGAAAATGTTAATACAATTTGATGACTGGTGAATTGTTTTAACTGGGAACATAGTGTATGACATATGTCTATGGAAAATGTTAATACAATTTGATGACTGGTGAATTGTTTTAACTGGGAACATAGTCTTGTCTAAATAACATTTCCCTTGTCTTTGTTTCCAATTCAGTGCTGCATCACCAGACGCATTCCTCTGTTCTACCAGAAGTGAATGAACAAAGAAGCTTGTCTAAACAAAAGTGCCACAGCTGTGATCAGTGCGGAACACGCTTCTCAACAATGCCCAAACTTAACAATTTCTCTGCTGAATCCATGTATTTACGTTTTGGAGGAACGTTTTGGCGGGGTGCGGCGAACGTAAATAACCGTTTGCGGCATTATGATCAATAAACCAGCATTTGATTAATAATAAACAAAAGTGAACGCATAAATCCAAGTTGGTTCTGTAGTATACTGTTGCTTTAAGGCCCTGACGATGTCACAACCAAAACTCCGCCCACCTACCCATTTTTTTCCCTGCTTTGAGGAAGAAAAACAGACAGGCAACACAGGCTCCGGTCAGGGGACGTAGCACAGGCTAACTACTGATCTCTGTTGTTGCCCAGCAAAACAGCACCGGGACTTCGATTGCTTGTTTTTTTCCATCAATTGGATTAGATTGTTTTACTTTGGCCATCTGGATATTGTGTGGTTGATACTGGCATGGGAATTTCATCTTTCTTTCTCTATTTCTCTCTCTACTCTCTCTCTCTATCTGTCGGAGGGAGCATGGACGGAGCGCAGCTCCAGCTGTTCTGCCTACGATCCCTAACGATCTAGCAAAATCTGGCTCGTTGGGGTGTGTGTGTGTGTGTGTGTGTGTGTGTGTGTGTGTGTGTGTGTGTGTGTGTGTGTGTGTGTGTGTGTGTGTGTGTGTGTGTGTGTGTGTGTGTGTGTGTGTGTGTGTGTGTGTGTGTGTGTGTGTGTGTGTGTGTGTGTGTGTGTGTGTGTGTGCGCGCGCACGTCTGTGGTCTTCAATGCTAGCTATGTTTAGCAGCTAATCGTCTTTGCAAAGAAAGCACAACAGCCCCCCACACACACACACACACACACACACACGCACGCACACGCACGCGCGTGCACGCACACGCGCAACGGATCCCTTTTCTCTGCTATTCTATTCTATTGCAGGGATTCTGACATAAAACCTCAATAAAGATGGCATGTAGATGGCATATTTTTTTTTTCTTTTTTCTTATTAGAGCAGAGGGTGTGCCCTTTCATATGGTATATGGTTTTTATATATTACTGTCAACATAATTATATTATATAGACCTGAAAAATATTATTCCATAAATGATATGGTGTTGGCCCACAACGCAAGTTGAATTCAAATGGCAATTACAGACAAACGGAAGATGGGATGAATGTAATTTTTTCCCCTAAAAGTGGACTAAGAGGGCTGTCAATCGGTGTATAGCATGTACAATATCTTCATTTGGTTCATATATATATTTGTCTGTCAATGTCTCTATACAATGTATTTTTACAAGACTGCTCATGTTGCTATAGCATTCAAATGGCAATAAGTCCTGAACGATAGGTGGTATAAATGTATTTTTTTTTCTTGTGAAAGCAGCGAGTGTGCTCTTTCAGACGGTATATGGCATGTATATGTCGCTATAGGACTTTGTTTTTTATTGGCCTTGTTTTCAATTAGTGACATCCCTAGTGACATCACTCAAAGAGCTTAGCACAGCTCAAACCCCTTTTTTCCAGGATGCTTAGCAGTGAAATTGTTAAAAGACACCAGAGAATTCACACTGGAGAGAAACCCTATGGATGTGACAAGTGTGGACAGCACTTCTCTCAGATGTCTTGCCTTAAAACACACCAGAGAATTCACACTGGAGAGAAACCCTATGGGTGTGATCAGTGTGAAAAACGATTCTCTCAAATGTCCAACCTTAAAAAACACCAGAGGACCCACAATGGAGAGAAGAAATATGGATGTGATCAATGTCAGAAACACTTCTCTCAAATGGAACATCTTAAAAGTCATATGAAAGTGCATACCGGAGAGAAACCTTATGAATGTGATCAGTGTGGACATTTTTTCTCTGTATTGTTCAACCTTAAAACACACCAGAGAGTTCATAGTGGAGAGAAACCCTATGGATGTGATCAGTGTGGACAAAACTTCTCTCGATTGGGCAACCTTAAAAGACACCAGAGAATTCACACTGGAGAGAAGCCATATGGATGTGAAGAGTGTGGAAAACACTTCTCTCTCATGGGCAGCCTTAAAAAACACCAGAAAACTCACACTCGAAAGAAACACAAATAATTGTTTTTGACTGTAGCTTATATGGAAACGTAGCTTATAGTGAAACAACTGGGCATGTACCATTTGTGAACACAGTGTTCTTACTGTGCTTATACTGTATCTTCTTTAAAACACATGCTACATAATATACACACTGCAGCTGCAGTGCTGCTAATAGATGCTACATCCATTTTGTATACACATGTGATATCATGTACTGTTATCTCTCACCTGCAATAACATAATGCCATGTTCAAATAAGACTTATTCTACCACTTAAACTATGTTTACAGTGGTCTCTTATGAACCAGCCATTTGCTTATATTGTGTTGTATATAATGTACTTTCCAGTGGTATTTTGTAAGCACACATGCAAAATAAAACAATGTTAAAGACATATTGTCATACTTTTTTTTTTTTTTTTTTTTTTTTAATGTAATCACGCACACGACTGCAGAGGTATGTTTCACATAATCTATGAACTATATTGGCAAATGCCTTATTGGCCTGAATGTAAGACTACTTTTTTCAATGGAGACAAATTGGCGTTGTGTTGTTCAAGGCTATATTATTTGACACTCAATGTTCTCTTTCCACAAATTAGTCTTGAGAATTGTGATTGTCATATTAATATAAGACCAAGTAACTTCAGTTAGGTTAGGTGAACTGCACAAAGCGGTTTCAGGTAGTTCATATTTAGCTAGACTATTTAATAAAACAATTGTTTTCGTAATTGTGGTCCTGCACAAGCAGACATTGGAATATGGGATACAGTTTTAATATTAATACAATTGCAATATGTCTGTCCGATATAAGTATTACAGCATTATTCTCACACAGTGTGTGAGACTAGAACAAGAGACAGGTCAGACTGACGTGTGAACATTTTACTTTCAGTATAACAGAAGGTAGCTCAACAGAAGCAGCTTCTATTGTCCTGAAGGAATGAGCAGCACTCGGGTGTGGAATTCCTTCCAATAGGGTTGTTGTCATTGTGTTTCATTTCAAGGCTCTTTGAGTGTAAATTGAGAAGAAAAACACCACCTTTATTCAAATTCATTTACGCCACCGCCTATGCTATATAGAGTGAAATGGTGACTTTCAAAGTCGTCACCATAGTACTCCAAAGGGAATTTAACCCCATATCCAGCACAACCTAGATAGTATAGGTGTGCCATTTAATAGTGATTTGTTCATGGTTTGTGAGTCTTGTTTTATTAGTTACAAGGATCCAGTGCGCAACCACCACACGTGGACAACTGATCAGTAGATCCCCCTCCCCATCTTACACATTATTTTAGTCTTGATGACTAAAGCAGCTACGGCTCCTATGTGTTATCCTTTGTTATCCTGTGTCATTACAGAAAGAATGGAAATCATGTGCTGTGAACGATAGCGATTTTACATCCTCTATATGAGTGTACACTATGTTCATTTGAGTTTCAAAATCACCATAATTTAGCTGGCATCACCTTTAACCTGCACCCCAAGGAACACTGGTTGAAATTAATACTAACAAGCTGCAATAAAGGGTGTGCAACACTGGATTACAAAATCTGGTGTTTTGATGGGTCTATTTTTTTTACATTGATTTGTATTTGGTGATGAGATGCATCATTGTATAATAGTATTATTACATTCTTTCAGATTGACCAGGTACTCTTGACATGATCTATTCTAACATGTTGAATACAAATATATGCAAAGTATCTCTCATTTGCACATGATACAAATGGTTGTGAATGTTGCAGAAGATTTTGGTAGATATCTTTCCAATTGCTAATGGAGAGTGGTAATGGCTTTGAGTGTGTGACCATGCTGAATGGACCGACCAACCAACCAATTTGCGTGTGATTCTTATGAGTAGAGTACATAGCCATCCCCTACAGCCTACATTATAGTGTGAATGCCACATGCGACAATTCTTTCTACCTTTTCCCTTACATATATTCATGATCCCTGTCTCTGTTTGCTGTATATCTAGTACTCCCTATTATAAGTAAAGCAGAACATGACGTTGAAAAAATGAATGAAAAAGAAAGACATACTGGAGGGTAAAACGGCAGGATACAACACTTATTGTTTTGTTTTTCATCTTAGAAATTAATTGATTTGTCATGATTTGCCACAACCCGAATTGGCTTTGCCCGCTGCCCGGTGTAATCGTCTTCATATAAATTATTTTCGAAAAGTCTATGAGAAAAATAAAGGGGGGAAACACTTCTGGAACCGGGCGGTGACGTAACTGTGCAGGTCTATAGACGCCTTTACAGACGACGTCACACGAGTAAACACCAGTATGCGCGTGCAAACTGGCTGCAGAAGAACCCTGCCTCTCATAACATGCAATAGAAAAGTTCCAACTTCACACACTTGTTAAAAACGCACCATCAAACTTTCAAATGCTGTTTTTATCCCAATATGGAAGAAAAAAAATAGGGTTGTTATTGTGTTCTCTCGCCCTTGAAATATATAATCCTCGGGTTCTGTTGTGCTTCAACAATAATAGCAATTCAAAACAGTTTTCCTCAAAACCACTCCTCCAGTCGCTGTCATAAGAACGAGAGGTGCGCTCAACATGATCACGGCAGCTCAGCCTGTTTGTGTCATAACCAGAGAGTATAGACAGAGTTATGCAAACTCCGTTCACTTCATGAGGCTAGTCTAATGGCGGCTCCTCTAGGCATACAGTCATAGATAATGGGGACAAGTACAACAAATAGGGACACATCTTTTTTTATTTTACTGTAGATCGTTTTGCAGTAATTTAGTTGTTACTTGTTACTGTAATACTTTGATACAGCTGACATGTTTTGCGCAATATATTTCAAGTCCAGCTTGTCCCTCTTTCAGGCTGCATGGGGCATGAACTGCAGCTTTAGCCATTGACATACATAGTACTCTAAGGCTTGAACGCTCAGTTTCTTACCCCTCAATGTTGCAACTGTTTTACTAGATGGCTGCACCCCATGCGCACCTGCAACTCATCTGTGTAATTTATGCTTCGTCGTGTGACGGTATCGCATACGCAGACGTCTAAGCTCACAACAGTCACGTCCATGATGCGATGTGAGCTTGTATATCAGCGGTTCTCTGTGCGCAGTACTGTTGCACAACGAAGTATAAACGTATCCTAGGCTGTCCCTCTCTAGCCAACACACAAGAGGAGGTTGAATGAAGTGAAACCAACGCTCCCCAAAACAACATGTTTGGAGATCTGTTGGGAATTGATTACATGAAACGGTCACCTGTGCATCCAGTCCCAATGTTTGTAAACAAATAATTGGTCTATTGGCCTGAACGTAAGGTTACTTTTTACCAATGGAGATAACAAATACAAATTGACGTTGTGTTATATTCAGGACTATTTGACATTCAATTTTCTCTTTCCACAAATGAGTCTTGAAAATGGTGGTTGTCCTCATATATTCGAGTAATAAAACCAAGGAAATACATATACTGTAGGTATTTTCAGCGGATGAGGTGCCATATGCGACTACAGATAAACTGTAGCATATCAACATTGAGGCTTGTATGTATAACAGTGTTAAAAATACTTTGTTCATGATATATTTCAATTAGCTCTTCGCTAAATCCCACCCCAGCCCGTTCTTGGCCAATACCATGTTAGCAACGGTTGCTAAGCAAGGACAACATGGACAAGCTTCACCGTTCACCAACTTCCAACTTCTGGAGTAGCCTAGTAGCAGTTCATCAATCTCAGAAAGAACACGACAAAAAGGTTTACAATATGGATTTGAAATACCCCATATAGAAAGAACTTATATAAAAAATATAGGTTAGACATGTATGTCTAACATATAAGCCACATATATGTCGGCCATATATGATCGACATATATGTACATATATGAAATTGGGGCATTTCTCATATATGTACATATATGTTTTATATATGTGAGACATATATGTCACTTATATGAAAAAAATCGAAATTTCATATATGACATATATGTCGATCATATATAAAACATATATGGCCGACATATGAAATTAGGGCATTTCATATATGAACTTATGCATATATGTACATAGATGAAAAATATACACTCAACAAAAATATAAACGCAACACTTTTGTTTTTGCTCCCATTTTTCAGGGATGGACTTAAAGCCCTAAAATTCATTCCAGATATACAATATAACCATTTCTCTCAAACACTGTTCACAAATTTGCCTAAATGTGTGATATTGAGCACTTCTGCTTTGTTAAGATAATCCATCCCACCTCACAGGTGTGCCACATTAAGATGCAGGTGTGACATCATGATTAGTGCACAGGTGTACCCCAGACTCTCCACAACAAAAAGACACCCTGAAATGTGCAATTTTCTTTTGCCTTATTGGGTGTATGGGCCTCCGAACCAGTCAGTATCTGGTGTGACCACCATTTGCCTCATGCAGTGCAACACATCTTCTTCGCATAGAGTTTATCAGATTGTCAATTGTGGCCTGTGGAATGTTGCTCCACTCCTCTTCAATGGCTATGTGAAGTTGCTGGATATTAGTGGGAACTGGTATGCGCTGTCGAAATGGTAATAATGTGGTAATATTGTGTTATTACCATTTTTACAGTGTGTAACGGTTCCCACTAATATCCAGCAACTTCACATAGCCATTGAAGAGGAGTGGACCAACATTCCACAGGCCACAATTGACAATCTGATAAACTCACTGCATGAGGCAAATGGTGGTCACATCAGATACTGACTGGTTCGGAGGCCCATACACCCAATAAGGCAAAAGAAAATTGCACATTTCAGGGTGTCTTTTTATTGTGGAGAGTCTGAGGTACACCTGTGCACTAATCATGATGTCACACCTGCATCTTAATGTGGCACACCTGTGAGGTGGGATGGATTATCTTAACAAAGCAGAAGTGCTCAATATCACACATTTAGGCAGATTTGTGAACAGTGTTTGAGAGAAATGGTTATATTGCATATCTGGAAATAATTTTAGGGCTTTAAGTCCATCCCCTGAAAAATGGGAGCAAAAACAAAAGTGTTGCGTTTATATTTTTGTTGAGTGTATGTAACATGTATGTGCATATATGTAACATGTATGTGCATATATGAAACATATATATAAACATAAATGGTAAAGGTTATCCTATAGTATGTCGACAATACTTACCATTTTACCTTTCTGAATCAAATATATGCAGATATGTCAGAAAAGAATTAAGACCTCAGCAATGTTTTTGGGGTTATTAACTTTTATTAGACCACAAACTCCTTCCCTATGGAAAAAATATAAGAAAAAAGAAAAGAGTGTGTGCGCGGCCCATCTTGCCCCAGTGTAGTTTAGTTCCGCTCCAGGTCCTCCCTGAATCTGTTTGGATAAAAGATAAGAGGCAGTTCAGAAACAAGCTACAATCGCATCATAACATAAAATCATCAATTTATTGTCAAGGGGAGTTCCATGCTTGTTTAGTGGACATTAAGCCTGAGTCGGTGTGGTTATACCAGGGGTCAGCAACCTGCGGCTCCAGAACACAGCCCTAGTGGCTCAGTGGCTGTAGCATTATTACACACACACACACACACAGTGGTGATCCGCAGCAAAATAATATAAACATTTCAGTCACCCAAAACGCATTGCGCTGTCTGACAGTTGCAAGTTAAAGTAGCACTTGGCCATGTCAAAAAGCCCAGCAGTTATCAGAGGTGGAGCTTTCAATCTGAACCACCCATTTTCAAAGGTTTACTCAGTTTACTATGTCATTAATATACCATAGAGATGTTGTGTGGACTAGAAATGGAGTTCTGTAAAACTCCTTTATTATTATTTTTTTAGAAACTCCATTTCTGAAGAAAGGTTGTGTTTCACCATGTTAATGATTTTTCTTTGAGGAACTTTTTTTCTGAGAGTGTGCAAATGGAACCAAATGGATCCGCCAGGGTCCATTTGCACACTCTCAGGAAAAAAATAATAAAATGCGGCTCCAGACAGATTTTGAATTTAGTTTTGGGTCGAAAATGGCTCTTTCAACATCTTGGGTTGCCGACCCCTGGGTTATACCAAGTTTGGCCATTATGTGGCGCACTCAAGGCCATCCAATGAAATGTATCAACTAGTGTTGTAGTTGAGACCACTTAAATCGAGACCAAGACAAGACCAAGACAACCACGGACTTGATAGAGACGAGATCGAGACAAGACGAGCACCTAGAGCAGGGGTGGCCAACCGGTCGCAGACTAAGAGCCACGTTTTTCACTGTGTTACGGCAAAGAGCCACATCAAATGGTCACAACGGTTAGAAAACCGCCGCGACGGCCATCACGGTCGCAAATAGAAACATACAGACATGTATTTTGAAATGGGGTTTACAATCCAAAAAAGTATATGACATTCTCAAGAGTTAAAATATTCATCATGTGAATTAGCCCAAGTCTACACTGCTAGAGAATGTGTAAGATTAATGGTCATTTTGATCCGTATGTTTCACTGTTTTGTTTTCTCTGAAATTCAGCCTGGAATTGTTGACACAAGTAAAGGAAATCTTTAGCTTTGGGGTCTATGGAGCTAAAATGGTGGTCTGTGGCTGAAATTCTGAATAAATGGTGGGCCCTGGTAGAAAAAAAGGTTGAAAACCACTGGTATAGGGAATGAATGACTGCGCCATGAGGCCAAGCGTTTTTGACTGCTTCATGTGGAAGCCCCTTAAGAGCCGCATGTAACCAGCTGAAGAGCCGCATGAGGCTCGCGAGCCTCAGGTTGGCCACCCCTGACCTAGAGGGTCGAGATCAAGACAAGACCAAGACCTAGCGGAGCCAAGCACAAGACAAGACAAGACCTAGAGGGGCCGAGAACAAGACAAGACCAAGACTGGCCAAGACCTAGTCTTGCCATGCCCATTTTAACATAACGTTCTTAATGATTTTCAATCTTCTATTATTAGTAACACTGAATTTGATTGTTTTGCTCCCGTTCACCATTACATTATTAAACAAAACTACTATTAATATAATAGGGCTGGGGTGATATGGTTGATATTAATATAAAAAAAAAACCTAATCAGAAACATACCAGTGTCTGTCTTGTTTCTTTTCAATATTTACAGAAGAAAAAAGTATTTGTGCCTGCAGCTGTCTTAATTAATGGGTCCTCGCTCCGCACAATGAATAGAACTTTTCCTTTGCATTGTCTTGTCTCGAGAGGTCTTGTTGGCGATCAAGACCCGAGACAATGGCTCCGAGGTCGAGACAAGACCAAGACAAAATTATGCAAGAACAAGACGAGACCACAAGACAAATGAAGTGGAGAGCCGCAAGGTCGAGACAAGACCAAGACAAAACAAAGTGAGACAAAAACAAGACAGAGACAATGAAAAATTGTCTTGAGACTGGTCTCGAGACGAGATTCAAGACGAGACAATGTCTCAAGAACTACAACACTAGTATCAACAGCCTGTGACTAAACATTATTTCATTTTAATTATGCCAATATTATTACTTGTTGTGGGACCGCCTCAGCTCCGTCAGCTTACCATTGATGACTGATCCTAGCTGCCCCCTGGACGACTGCGGGAAGTTCTTCATTGTGACTTCTACATATAACCAAATAAAAGGACGAGAATAAGAAGTCAGTTGACCCAATTTACAATTTATGCATTTAGCAGTCCCTCTTAATCCAGAGTGACTTACATTTAACCAAGATAGACACAAAAAATAGATGCTCAAAAGACAGCTAAACAAGAAACAAGACAAAAGTATTGAATAAGAATATTACTGCCCTTAGGTTTCACACGGTCAGCGTGAAACTTAAGGGCAGCAATATTCAAGTGGTCAGAGAGTTTGATTATGCAGAGGTCTGTTAGCAGAGATAACTGACCAATCAGAATAAAGCATTAAACCAAGCCATGTAATAATTAGTCATAAGACATGCAAATCAAGCAAGTTAAAGGTAGGGGAAGTGATTTGAAATTCATGGTGTAGTACCAGCCTGGTGCACTAGGGGCCCCCAAAAGTAGCTACACTATGTGAACCTGCTGCTCTCTCCTGATTGGAGGAGAATTGTGGTGACCTGGGGAACTTTTATTAGCTCCTCTGCTAACGTGGGGGAGGGGGAAACTCCATATGTGGTTTCCACACCTTATAATAGAGCATTTTAACAGAAAAAAAAATATTTTTGGGTGATATCTGACAAAAGTGAAATCACTTCCCCTACCTTTAACTAAAAGCATATGGTGAAATTACATGACTGATGATGAACCCATTTAGACCTGAAATACTTCAGTGCAATTGAAGTATTTAAAGGTAGGGGAAGTGATTTGAAATTCATGGTGTAGTACCAGCCTGGTGCACTAGGGGCCCCCAAAAGTAGCTACACTATGTGAACCTGCTGCTCTCTCCTGATTGGAGGAGAATTGTGGTGACCTGGGGAACTTTTATTAGCTCCTCTGCTAACGTGGGGGAGGGGGAAACTCCATATGTGGTTTCCACACCTTATAATAGAGCATTTTAACAGAAAAAATATATTTTTGGGTGATATCTGACAAAAGTGAAATCACTTCCCCTACCTTTAACTATATGATGTTTCACTTAAGCAATATATCAGATTTATGTTTGGAGGTGCAACCAGAAATACACTATCCCAAGCAGGTCCAACTCTTAATTCTGCAATAATAATGGATTGAAGAGACATAAATAAATATATTACCACTGAGGTTGCTCTCCACTAGCTCCTCAATGGAGAAGACTTCTGTCAGGAGTTGTCGGACCATTTGTGTGCAGGTTTTACTGCTACTGGCGGCCATCCAAGTTGCCCTGTTGCAAAGCACGCCTGATCCCTTCAGGATTTCGACCTGGAAAATATGAACGTTTTAACACATTTAGAAAGCCAGTTGGATTTGGGGACCATCAGCAGATTCAAATGGAACCTTCCCATTGTCAATAGTGAAACCCCAAATGGGTTATTTATGGCAACAGGATGTCTGGCAGTCCCCAGTAGAATCAATGTACACCGAAAAATCCACCTTGAAAATTACGGTTGTGTATACATATTTTACCAGTTAGTGTCCATTTGCTGACTGATTTAGTTTACATGTATCTGGCACTGCATAATAATTATACAGGTATTCCAATGAACACAAGGGGGCTCTGCTATAATGCAACCGTTTTATTTTAACCAAAAAAAGATACGATTGTCACTGATAGCTATTTCATGTGCACTGACATAATGTGCTTACTTTTGGAGGGGCTTCAATTTCAGGAAGCTCGGGACCTGAAGGTCTGGAGCTCTCTGGACACATAACACGCCCCGGATAAGGGTAGAAGTTGGCACTGACTTTATCTTTAAAAGAATAGTGACATGACAAAACTTTTCAGATTAATATTAACAAGAATTGTATCACTATATATTAACCTCGGTTAATTTGCTGCCATTTTTATAAACAGACTTTCTGAACAACCACAGTATAGAGATGCGCAGTGATGTCACCGCCCCTGTTCCACTAGTGGATTCCCGATTCATTTTTCAAAAATAATTGATATCAAGATGATTACGTCGGGGACAAAGCCAACTCGAGTCATGACGAATCATGAGGACACACAAACTTTTGGGACAATAAAATAATTTCTAAGAAACAAAGAGTCTTGCCGTTTTCTATTTCTTCCTAATTATATATTATATGACGATAGTGTTTGTTGTCATGATTTGTCACGACCCGAGTTGGCTTTGGCCGCGGCGCAATCGTGTTTTTATAAACCATTTTCGAAAAGTCTATGAGGAAAATGAATGAGGAATCCACTAGTGGAACAGGGTCGGTGACGTCACTGCGCATCTCTATATCGAGGCTTAAAAAACTAGAAAAATGCATTAACATTGAATATAACTGAACTGCTTATGCATTATATAGATTCATTTTTGCATTCAGATCAAAACCTGCTGTAGCACTTTTACTGCAGCAGTATTACTTTGCTGCCATGACCTGAGAAAGCAACAAGGGTCAAGGTATTGTCAACAGAGAACACATTATTCCAGGAGGTCTAAAAGCAGAGCAGCAAAGTTGAGGATAATACGAAATTCTAATGATCAAAATTCAAGTTTAAAATGTAGCTTAAGAGGAAGAGCAGGTCGTACAATGATCCGTGGATTGGCGTTTCAAATGCTAGCTCCTCATGTCTAAGTGTCCATGGGCAAGACATTGAACCCCAAGATGCTCCTAAGGTGCTGGCTCGTAGGAGGTTATAGCCATTAATACATGAGGTTTTCCTTCCTCGTCTGCTGGTCCCTGTTAAACCCCATTAATTTAATCAATGTGAGCAGCCGCAGTTTAGACCTTAACATGGAAGTGACCGGAATGTCAGAACTATGTCTTCAGATAGCTCTGGGCTGCACCTCTTGGTACCTCTTGGTGACTGGTCAATGATGACTGGTCAATAACGGAGAGTAGAGCACCTTGCATTTGGTATAATCCACAAGATTTAATAAACTACCAAAATACCCATGTACCTGTCCTTCAGTGAAACACATTACTCACCTGCAAAGATTGTGCAGGTGTCTCCTTCGTGCGAAGACCCTGCAGGCAATTCTGTACTCCCTCTGTTCACCACAGTGGCTTCAGTAGAGCGACTCACACATTTGCCATTTCTGGATGACAACACAAAAAAAAAAAAAATCACATACATACATTGCACACATTCAAACGTGCGCGCGCGCGCACACACACACACACACACACACACACACACACACACACACACACGTTTACAAAATTGCCATTTGAGTAAACAAGAAAATAACTTTTGCACCTTAAGTGGTACTTACAGGTCTTTGGTCATTTCATTGTAGTGAATGGTATTCTTGTCATTGTTCAGGGACAGATCAAGGAGAGAAGCGGAAATGTTGCCAATCATTTCCGCTGTGAAATCTGCAAATGCTCCAGCCAGCACCCAGCGGCCATAGGTCTGAGGGGTCACGTTCAATACATTTTTTGGTGGTTCAGAGGCTGCAGACATCAGACTTAATTCACTAAAATGACTCACATAGAGTGAACTAACAAAACACAGGTATTATTCAGAACAGACCTCAGATACTGTAGCCTACAGTGTAATCGTGGAATGACTGACTGGTAGCCTAATGCAGCATGTATGATGTATGCAGTGATATACTGCTCTCATTCCATTAAATTATTTTTAAGATTTATTTTTACAGCTAGCTATGGCTACTGAATTTTTAGTAGTGTTTGAAATTTGTGGGGATATTCTGGTTACTACTGCTGTTAATCTTCTGACTGCATGTCCACAGCAGCAGTGGATGAGCAGGTCTTCTGGACAAAGTTCCAATCATCCCTCCCTCCCCCAGAGTGTCCAGAAACATTCATTAATAGAGAGCACAGCACACATTAGAAGGCTGTATGTATGGGCCTAATATCCCTCTGACTGATGCATGCTGTCTTCTAATGTCTGTCTGTCTGTTTTGCTTTTTTCCTTCTTCTTCTACCATTTTTGAGGCACTAGTGAATTAGACTAGGGGTGGCAGTGGCTCCTTGAGCAAGACATTGAACCCCTAATTGCTCCTCATGTGCTGGCTGTGCCTTGCATGGTTATGCCGCCATCAGTGTATGAATGTGTGGTAAATGGTGCATTTATATAGCGCCTTTATATATAAATGCACCATTTACCATTTAGATTAATGATAAACTAGTGATTAGATTACAGTAGATATGAGACCAACCTTGTACTTCTCAGAGGCTGGCAGAGTCTTGGTCAGCGGTTCACATTGTTCTGGGGTGAACTCTGCTCTGCAGCTAGTAGTTACTTTTCAAAAAGAAAAGAAAAAAAGAAATGAATGAATGAATTTTTTATTGACAGAGATGAGAGTTACAGTACAAGTCAAGTACACACTGCAACAAAACTGATAACAGCTTGGAGAATTGCAGTACAATTCAAGTACGACTACATCAAATCTGACAGAGCTGATTGGACACACTAGTTAAGCATACACTTGTTTACAATAGTGGCCAACTTGTTCATTTCATTAAGGCATCCAAATACATACAAAACAACTACTTCAGTGAAGTCAGAAACAGCAGATCATGGAGGTAAACTCATAGTGGAGGTAAAAAGGGAAAAGAGAAATGTACAAAGAGGGGAGGGGGGGGGGTTATATACAATTTTGTTTTACAGAGGCCAGTTTCGAATTGCAGCCATCTGTAGGTGGCCCTTGAGAGCGGTTTTGAAGGAGTCAAGGGATTCACAACTCTTAATGACTGTTGGTAGGGCGTTCCACATTTTGGTTGCATATGAGCGGGAGGAATTAAGTCCCTTGTTTGTGCCAAATCTGGGTTGAACATGGTTAGTGGCACTCCCTCTGGTGTTGTGGGAGTGAACCTCATTGACATTTAGGAAGTATTTGGAGAGGTACAAGGGTATTTTGGTAGAGTATCGAATCTTGTGGACCAGACCCATTGCGAGATGTTGGACTCTGTCGTCAACCCTAAGCCAACCTAGACTGTCAAAAAAAAAACAAGTGTGTGTTCTGTTGTAGTTATTATTCGTCATATAGTACACATACGATTGGTTAAATATTTAGGAAAATCACCTACAAACAAAAGTAAACACTTTCAACATGTCATCCATATTTTGGAAATGTGTCATGGTTTCTACAGTTCAAGAGTTATAGGCCAAAACATTAAAGACCCTGTTATACTGCCATCATTAGGCTGATGTGAAAATTTCGGGGCCTCAACAATGAGCCACCATATCCTTGGCCCATGGATGGGAGTGTATGGGTGGGCAAAGTACTGCTCAGATTATAACAATAAAAACATACCAGGCTTCCCACCATACATGTAGTTAGACTCTGGTAAGAATTTAAGGCATTCTGCTTGTTTCCTCATGGATTCTTCATAAGCGGTCAACTTCTCAAGCTCCAAATGTTTTCCTTCTCTTCCTATAATCACGCGCACACGCACCTGCACACGCAGTTGATGTTGTGACCTTATTGAAAATAAACAAAAAACGCATTCTGCAGACAGACACACTTACTGTAGAAGAAGAGAACTCGTGCCTCTTGTCCAGAGTAGGTTGCTTTGTAGATTCTGACCAAACAGTTAGGACAGGTCTGTTAGAATACCACTTCTGCATGTGCAGTATACTTAGACTGTACACCATCCTCTTCTTTCACTAGAACACAAACACACACTTTAATGTCAATAACTGTATCTCAAGTTCTGTTTTAAGATATTCTACACAGTATTTGACAGGAGTAAAGTCACACCATTAAACTCAATAAATGGTTGATTTCATTTATTCATTCATCTTATGTTGGAGGAATGAATTCAGTAAGACCTTTCATTAGACCTACTCTACAGTATATAATTATATGACATGTTACACAAAAAGAAAACAGCTGACAACAATCCTTCCTGATGGTATGACATCCGGCCTTATACTGTACATACCACATAGATACTGTACACATGAATACTATATGCAGTATAATATATCTCAGTGTTTCCCCCAGCGCTTTAATACTAAGGCGGCCGCCAGAGTAAAACCCGCCCCCGCCTTTGCTACGTTTCCCCCCCCCCCCAAAAAAAAAAAAAAAAAAAAAAACAAGAAACCAGAGTTAAAGTTAAAACGTGTCGTTCATACAACGCATGCCGCATGATGAGCCTGTAGATCAGTTGTATTTCGCATGCGACGCTGCCTCGGCTCGCTAACACTGTTCCACGCTGACAGTCTACTCCAGGCGTCGGCAACCTAGGGCACGCGTGCCAACGTTTGCCGATTTTGGATTAATTTAATCAATATTCAACCGGAGCGAGTCTGGTCCAGTGTTCACACTGTCTGCAGTGCTTGTGTGCACGCACGCGGAGCAGAGCAAGTTGTTTTGCTCCCAAAGCAGTAAAAAGTCGCGTTGCGCGGCTGTCTGGTTGCTGGTCAACGCATACCGTCTGTGTCTGCAGAGCCCGCGGACCCCCGGTATGTCAGCCTAACCAGACAACAACCACGCTGAAATTATTGCGTTTCGACTGTTATGTGGCTTCATACAGTTAACGTTAGCCTCTCTGTCAATATTGTTAGCATAACGTTTAGCTCGTGTGTGCTGCTGCTGCTGCTGCTGCGTGCGTGCGTGCGTGCGTGCGTGTGTGTGTGTGTCGGAGCGGTGTAGTTTAAGGCTCTGAGTTTGAGGGTGACCAGATGTCCCGTTTCTGTGGGACAGTCACAGGGTGACCAGATGTCCTTCTTTGCGTGGCACAGTCTCTCATTTCAAAGGCTTTTCAGTCATCCCACAAATTGAGACCCTGTCCCACATTGTGACTAAGAGACTACAGTTGGCATTCTGTTGTAAAGTTCTCTCAATGTCTCTTTTCATGCTGGATGTGCTTTTAAGCCTGTTAAAATGTTAAAAAGACATGTCATGACACCCTATACCTGAAAAGGAAAGAAATTAATTATAAAACGTAATGGCCTATCTGGTTCCTTAGAATAAAAGGTCAGGGCCTGAAGTCAGATGATGATAGTGGTGAAAAGTAGCTGTTATAGAGGTGAGTGGTGTAAACACATGAGTGAGGGGCTGTGTTGCTGTTTTTCACCCCAAAGCGCACCCCAAAGCGTAGCCTACGGTATTGTAATTACATCACATGCACGCGCACATGCACGGACGTGCACGCGCACGAGCACAGACTCGAAGCCTCACCACCTTGACTAAACAATTTTCTGGGGGAAACACTGTATCTTATATCTATATCTTTATATAGGCTCACCAAATTCCCCAACACGCAGAGTGAGAGCTGTACTCTTTCCATCCACAACAGTGGCACCACTAGAGCGACTCACACATTTACCATTTCTGCATGAACACACACACACACACACACACACACACACACACACACACACACAATGAACTAAAACGTATGTCTTGATGTGTGTAGAATTATCATTTAACAAAGCACTGGAAAGTGGATAAAAGTACTTACAGGTATGTGTTCATTTCATGGTACTGAACGGTATTCTTGTCATCCTTCAGAGACAGATGAAGGTAAGATGTGGAAATCTTGCCAATCATTTCGAAACCCGCCTGGAAATCTGCATACGCTCCAGTCAGCACCCACTGGCCGTAGATCTGAGAGTCACATTGTGCCTTTTATTTAGTAGTACTTAGTAGTGGTAGTAGTAGTACTTCATTAGGTTGTTCAAAGACAACAGACCTCACATACAGAGCACTGACATAGTAACACACAGGGACCAGAGATAACAAGACCTCAAATACAGTTTAATAATGGAATGGTATCTAGTATCAATGCATATGGTTTCACCTGTCCCTGTGCTCTGCCCTCTGGAGCTACAACTCCTGAATGCTAGAGGGTCTGGAATTACCCCCTGAAAGCAAAACAAATAACCTGCAATCTGCTTGACAATTCCATTCACAAGGACATTTTTTAAACATATTTCTTAAAAGGTAGGGGAAGTGATTTCACTTTTGTCAGATACCACCCTATTTTTTTTTCTGTTAAAATGCTCTGTTATAAGGTGTGCAGACCATATATGGATTTTTCCCCTCCCCCACGTTAGCAGAGGAGCTAATAAAAGTTCCCCAGGTGGAGGGTGAATTCTCCTCCAATCAGGATCGAGCAGCTGGTTCAGATAGTGTAGCTACTCTTGGGCGCACTAGGCTGGTACTACACGATGGATTTCAAATTACTTACCCTACCTTTAACTGCCATTGCTGTAAAGCAGCAGCTATGCTTTACCGCATACGAGGCATCAGACAGAATACAGTATTACACATTGGAAATTAGATAGCAAACACTAAACTAACCCTGTTCTTCTCAGAAGCTGGCAGAGTCTTGGTCAGAGGTGCACATTGTTCTGGGATGAGCTGTGCTCTGCAGCTTGGAGTTTCTATTCAGGAAATAAAAAATAATGTTTGTTCCGATGGATCCAATGTAGTTATTATCACAAGCATATAGATATTACTTTTAATTAAAGCTGCAAGCAGCGATTTACGGGCCCTCGATCGTGCAAGTTTCGGGCAAATATCGGCCAATCAGAAAAGAGGATGCGGCTAAGTCACAAGGAGCCAAAACATAGTCCAATGACACCACCATTATGTCTCTATGACATCGCATTGAGGAGTTATGGCAGGAAATAGTATCGACCAATCAGAAGAGGGGGCGGGGCTAAGTTACACCAATCAACGTCAGGGACGCGTCAGGGACTCATTACTAGTCCAATGGTGTCACCCATATGTCTCTATGACATAGCATTGAGGAGTTATGGCAGGAAATAGTATCGACCAATCAGGTGCAAGTACAGGGGGCGGGGCCCCTCTTCTGATTGGTTTATACCAATCAGGACGTCAGGGACTCAATACCGGGTCCCATGATGCCACCCATATGTCTCTATGACATAGCATTGAGGAGTTATGGCAGGAAATAGTATTGACCAATCAGGTGCAAGTACAGGGGGCGGGGCCCCTCTTCTGATTGGTCGATACCAATCAGGACGTCAGGGACTCATTACCGGGTCCCATGATGCCAGCCATATGTCTCTATGACATAGCATTGAGGAGTTATGGCAGAAAATAGTATCGACCAATCAGGTGCAAGTACAGGGGGCGGGGCCCCTCTTCTGATTGGTCGATACCAATACAAATGTCAGGGACTCATTACTGGTCCCATGATGCCAGCCATATGTCTCTATGACATAGCATTGAGGAGTTATGGCAGAAAATAGTATCGACCAATCAGGTGCAAGTACAGGGGGCGGGGCCCCTCTTCTGATTGGTCGATACCAATACGAATGTCAGGGACTCATTACCGGGTCCCATGATGCCAGCCATATGTCTCTATGACATAGCATTGTGGAGTTATGGCAGAAAACAGTATCGACCAATCAGGTGCAAGTACCACTTCCTGTTTGGGGCGAAGTTTTGCGCTCCACCACGGTCACGCCTTTTTACGAAAACTCACGATTTTAATATCATTTCATCGTCAACGTCTTTTCTGCTTGCCGAGCGATTTTTTTTCCGAACGGACCCACCCGCTCCGACGAGTTCGCCAAAATGCGACATGTGGAAATGGCCTAAATTGCACCAAAACGCAGCCTTTATTTTGAAATAACCAACTTCCTGCTCGGTTTCGGACGCGGAACCAAGAGACTTTTTTTTAAGTTGCGACATGATACAGGTGCGTGCCGATTTTCGTGGATGTACGTCAAACCGTATGGTGGGGCTCGAGGCACGAAGTTTTCTAGGGGGCGCTGTTGCACAAGTAGGCCACGCCCACTTTTAACAATTTTACCATACGTAAATTTACGCCACTAGTAACGTGCGTGCCAATTTTCGCAACTTTTCGAGTAAGTTATGCGGCCGAAAAACGCGATTTACTTCGGTTAAGAAAGAAAGAATAATAATAATAAACATTGCGGAATCAATAGGGCTTCGCACTTGCTTTGCAGTGCTCGGGCCCTAATTAAAGCTGCAAGCAGCGATTAACGGGCCCTCGATCGTGCAAGTTTCGGGCAAATATCGGCCAATCAGAAAAGGGGACGCGGCTAAGTCACAAGGACCCAAAACATAGTCCAATGATACCACCCATATGTCTCTATGACATAGCATTGAGGAGTTATGGCAGGAAATAGTATCGACCAATCAGAGGAGGGGGCGGGGCTAAGTTACACCAATCAACGTCAGGGACGCGTCAGGGACTCATAACCCAGTCCAAAGCTACCACCCATATGTCTCTATGACATAGCATTGAGGAGTTATGGCAGAAAATAGTATCGACCAATCAGAAGAGGGGGCGGGGCTAAGTTATACCAATCAACGTCAGGGACGCGTCAGGGACTCCTCACCCAGTCCAATGCTACCACCCATATGTCTCTATGACATAGCATTGAGGAGTTATGGCAGGAAATAGTATCGACCAATCAGAATAGGGGGCGGGGCTAAGTTACACCAATCAACGTCTGGGACGCGTCAGGGACTCATTATCCAGTCCAATGCTGCCACCCATATGTCTCTATGACATAGCATTGAGGAGTTATGGCAGGAAATAGTATCGACCAATCAGAAGAGGGGGCGGGGCTAAGTTACACCAATCAATGTCAGGGACGGGTCAGGGACGCCATACCGAGTCTAAAGCTACCACCCATATGTCTCTATGACATAGCATTGAGGAGTTATGGCAGAAAATAGTATCGACCAATCAGGTGCAAGTACCACTTCCTGTTTGGCGGCGAAGTTTGGCGCTCCGCCACGGTGGCGCCGTTTTACGAAAACTCACGATTTTAATAACTTTTCATCGTCAACGTCTTTTCTGCTTGCCGAGCGATTTTTTTTCCAAACGGACCCCCCTGCTCCGACGAGTTCGCCAAAATGCGACATGTGGAAATGGCCTAAATTGCACCAAAACGCAGCCTTTATTTTGAAATAACCGACTTCCTGTTCGGTTTCGGACGCGGCACCAAGAGACTTTTTTTTAAGTTGCGACATGATACAGGTGCGTGCCGATTTTCGTGGATGTACGTCATACCGTATGGTGGGGCTTGAGGCACGAAGTTTTCTAGGGGGCGCTGTTGCACAATTAGGCCACGCCCACTTTTAACAATTTTAAAATACGTAATTTTTCGCCACTAGTAACGTGCGTGCCAACTTTCGCAACTTTTCGTGTACGTTATGCGGCCGAAAAACGCGATTTACTTCGGTTAAGAAAGAATAAACATTGCGGAATCAATAGGGCTTCGCACTTGCTTTGCAGTGCTCGGGCCCTAATTATAATCAATAACAATTATAATCAAAATGTGACTTAAAGCGTAAGGAATGCTGGAAAATGTAAAACTAAAAACTAACGAACAAATCTGAAAACTGCAGTACCGGCAAGACCACCAGTTAAAGTTACCTAGTACACCTTGAAATATTTATAAAACCCACAGACAGACTGTAACGACCTTTTACATCACCATTATAGGGACATAATGATAACAGTAATTTCCCCCCTTTTACTCAATGAAAGAAATCTCAATTTGTGTGTACATCTCTATGACACACTAGGACAGACAGTGGTGAAAGCATAAGCTCTTGCCTTTGGCCCGAGTATGTTATTGATACATACCAGCCTTCCCATCATACAGGTAGTGAGGATCTACACTGAACTTCAGACATTTGGCCCATTTCTTCATGTGTTCTTCAGAAGCTAACAGCTTCTCAACTTCCAGGTGTTGTCCTTCTCTTCCTGCACACGTGCACGCACACGCGCGCACACACACACACACACACACACGTTACTCAAGGCAAGAGTCAGGACTAGCAGTCTCTGTACCAGGCAACAAACATGTGCATGTGTAGGTCTGTCACTTACTGTGGAAGAAGAGAACTCGTGCCTCTTGTCCAGAGTAGGTTGCTTTGTAGATTCTGACCAGACAGTTAGGACAGGTCTTGTAGAAGACCACATCTGCATCTGTAGTATACTTAGACTGTGCATCTTCTTTTACTGGATTGCATGCAAACACACACACAAACATACACAGTGACATGCACACACACACACACACACACACACACACACACACACACACACACACAAAGATTTCAATGTGTCAATGATTCTTCTCTATCTTATGATATCTGGGGGATTTGTGATATCAGATGCTGGTTTTAAGATAATCTATCTATCTATCTCTATGTAATCTAGAGAATATGACAGGAGTAGAACCACACCACCAAATATTGAATGCAATTTACAACATTGCAACATGCTTAATGGTTAATTCAGAACTGATTTGTCTGTATAAAATGTAATTTCATTTCACCTCATTTAATCGCTATATTATCTTATATTGATTTAATCAATCATTCAATCAATTGATGAATCGCTTAATCATTCAATCAATTAAATCAATTACATTTTTATATCTGTGTCATGTCACCATTTCCTTCAATCCCACCTGGGATTACATGACAAATTACACCAAAATTAAAAAAAACTGACTAACAATCCTTCCTAGATAAAGTGCAATTATGCATAGACTATATATCCTATATCTTGTCTTATTTTTTATAGTCTGGAACTCACCAAATTCACCAACACACCACAGTGGCTTCACTAGAGCGTCTCACACATTTGCTATTTCTGGATGACAACACACACAAAAACAAACACATGCATGCACATTGTACACATGCACGTGCGCGCGTTCACACGCACACACACACAGCTGTGAACCTACGTAGTGATATCTATAAGATTGTCATTTGAGTAAGCAAAATGAAACTTTTACTCCTCAAGTGGATACAAGTACTTACAGGTCTTTAGTCATTTCATTGTAGTGAATGGAATTCTTGTCATTGTTCAGGGACAGATCAAGGAGAGAAGCGGAAATTTTGCCAATCATTTCAAGACCATTAGCGAAATCTGCAAACGCTCCAGCCAGCACCCAGCAGCCGTAGATCTGAGGGGTCACGTTCAATACATTTTAGGTGGTTCACAGACTGCAGACATCAGAGACAACAGACCTCACATAAACACATAGGGATCAGAACAGACCTAAGATACAGTGTAATCGTGACAGACCTAAGATACAGTGTAATCGTGAAATGACTGGTAGTAATGCATGTATATGTATGTATGCAGTGATACTGCTCTCATTACGATATAACAAGAATATGTTAAATATTTTAACATCTCTTTTGGTACTCCCATTTACAGCTATGCTATGGCTACATGATGCCCAGTAGTGTTTGAAAATTCTGGGAGGTAACAGGCTGGTTACTACTGTTAATCTTCTTCTTCTTCTACAATTTTGGGGGGTTGGTACTAGTGAATTGTGTGTGTGACATAAGCCTGCCTGTATGTGAGCTTAGCATTATCACAGTAATCCTTAATTAATCAAATTTCATCATCTTCAAGGGCTTTTGATAGAAATGATTGCTTTAGAACAGGGGTTTTCAACAGGTGGTCCGGGGACCACCAGTGGTCCCTGAGAAGGTTCCAGGTGGTCCCCAGCTAAGTTGGTTAACCAGATGTAACTCTTGAGAGCGTAAAAAAGAAACCAAATGGACCCTTGCGGGTCCATTTGGTTTCTTTTTTATGCTCTCAAGAGTTAAAATATTCATCATGTGAATTATCCCAAGTCTACACAACTAGAGAATGTAGAAGATTAATGGTCATTTTGATCTGTATGTTGGACTGTTTGGTTTCCCCAAATCCAGCCTGGAATTGTGGACAAAAAGCAAAATAAATCTTTAGATTTGGGGTCTGTGGCGGCAAAAATATCCTCAAATGGTGGTCCGTGGCTCAAATGCTGAATAAATGGTGGTCCCTGGGATGAAAAAGGTTGAAAACCACTGCTTTAGAATACTGTAAACTAACCTTGTACTTCTCAGAGGTTGGCAGAGTCTTGGTCAGGGCTTCACATTGTTCTGGGCTGAACTCTGCTCTGCAGCTAGTAGGTACTTTTCAGGGAATAGAAAAACAAGTGTGTGTACTGTCAATCATCAATAACAACATCAGTTGTCGTTGAAGTTGCAACAGACACGCAGCATGCATAAAGCTAAAGGTCTGACTCAGCATTTCATCATTGAAAACAGAAAACTCTGTTGGTTTAGTGGTGACACAGCTGTAGTTAGTTAGTAGCAGTCGTAGTGTTATAACATCATTTTAATTATAAGCACTTTGATTTGAAATATCTTGGGGTGGTTTTGCATGCCATCGTGTTTGGTGGGGCAGTCTGGGCATTTAGGGGGGCATTTCCCCCATGCCCTAGATCCCTAGCCCTGCTCTAGGCTACTTACAAATAAATCCTCCCTGTGCTGTTTCTTCAGTTTATGGTGAGCTAGACTAGAGCCATAGGCCGAGTAGGCCATCAGTCCTTGAAGTAACAGTGTCCGTTCCGACGACGCCAGCTCTGTGTGTGTGTGTGTGTGTGTGGGGGGGGGGGGGGGGGGGGGGGGGGGGGGGGGGGGGGGTTGGTTCGCACGCACTGTGGAACTTGGGTTACGACAACTCCGTCCAATCCATAGGGCCAGCTCAATGGCGTCTCTTCTACTTAGACTTGAATAGAGAATGAGGACAAGTCCGGAACCTGAAGTAGGCAGAAATGCATCAGAAATGCATTAATGAAATTAAATCTGTACAATACCGTTTACATGTTGAGAACATGCATAAAATAGCACTTATTTACGCCACCGTCGTTGAAAACGCATTTACAACACCAGTTTGTCCCTGTTCTGGCTGCATGAACAGCGCTCGAGCGCCCAGTTCCTGGCCCCTCAATGTCGCAACTCTTCTACTAGATGGCTCTGATCTAGTGAAGAAGGGAGACTTCGAGACTGCTTCATTGCTTTGATTCAGTTGCAACAAGCGGTGACGGTGTGCGTAGTGCGGTTTTGAAACCTTTTCGTCAATCCACTACATTGTCGTCAACCATAAGCCACAAACGTCTCGTCGTATTTTAGTCATCATAGATAGCCGTTTTATCTCGTCACAGTCAGTGCAGTCTGCATTATTTTTGCTTCGTTCGTCATCGTCAGACCTTTCAAACAGGGGGTGTGCCCGTGTCAGTTACATGCACTGCCACATATAGATTATTTTAACGGGATACATTGCAATCTTTAGACTACTTGATTGAGATTAAATGAATTAAAATCGTGAAAACAGTAGCCTGGTAGATCATATAAGCCTAATTAAACTAGTAGGGAAAGACGTTGCGCAAGCTTTGTTATCAATGTTAAAAAGTTGAACCACGGCTGTGATTCTGTTCACGCTGTCATTCATGCCATGGTTCATAACACCGACTATGTAACAGCAATGAGAGAAATGTCCACTTACATGCAACACTTTGAACATTTGCAGAGTATATTGACCAAGGCGCCTCCTTGTTTCTCTTGCGACCTTCACGCCATTCCGTCGAGGAACACAATTAACGCAAACATTTTAAAAACAATACATTTCTCCACTGTTTTGACGATCCTGTCTTCTCGGTCTTCTCCCTGGCCGGCGCTCATTCAAATAAAAATCTCGCGTTGACTCGCTCATATGTTTCATCTGTAGAACACGCGAGACTATTAAAAAAAAGCGGGACTCGCGCGCTGGTCCCAGACTTGCTCCTCAGTCCTCAGAGTAAATAAATATTATATTTATTTAACCGGATGTGACGTAACGTAGCCCAACGGTTATAAAAAAGAATAAAAAGAAAAAGGAAATTGCAAAGCAAGGTAATTACTGTTGTAAACATTATTGCACTTCACAGTGTATAACAATGGGCAAAGCAATTTATTTTTTGCATTGCTACGTCACGCCTGATAGAGCTGA
This sequence comes from Benthosema pterotum, assembly GCA_039105355.1. Lineage (NCBI taxonomy): Eukaryota > Metazoa > Chordata > Actinopteri > Myctophiformes > Myctophidae > Benthosema > Benthosema pterotum. Next base: position 4,906,889 of record CM076970.1, read on the forward strand.
CCGGATGTTGCGTCTACAAGAGGAAGAAGAAGAAGACCTGAGATCTGAGCTGCCGCTTCACAGACCACAGATCACTTGAGATTTTGTCTTAAAGGTAGGGGAAGTGATTTCACTTTTGTCAGATATCACCCAAAAAAAATTTTTTTCTGTTAAAATGCTCTATTATAAGGTGTGGAAACCACATATGGAGTTTCCCCCTCCCCCACGTTAGCAGAGGAGCTAATAAAAGTTCCCCAGGTCACCACCAATTCTCCTCCAATCAGGAGCGAGCAGCATGTTCACATAGTGTAGCTACTTTTGGGGGCCCCTAGTGCACCAGGCTGGTACTACACCATGAATTTCAAATCACTTCCCCTACCTTTTTAAAAGGTAGGGGAAGTGATTTCACTTTTGTCAGATATCACCCAAAAAATATTTTTTTCTGTTAAAATGCTCTAAAATTAACAGATACAATTATACGTTACGCCATCAAAACAATGGGCAAACTTGTCAGGTACAAGAGGTACCTCGTTGAGGATGGAGTTTCCATACCACGAGAAACGAAACCAAGATGGAAGAAGAGGTAAGACATGTCGTTATAGCATTTTAGCTCAGTGGCCAATCCAGAGGCTTAGAGCAGTGGTTTTCAACCTTTTTGACGCAAGGGACCATCATTTATTCAGCATTTGAGCCACGGACCACCATTTGATGACATTTTAGCCCCAAAAACCTGAAACTAAAGAATTATTTTTTGCTTTTGTTCACAATTCCAGGCTGGACTTTGCAAACAAAACAGTGTAGACTTCTTAATTAAATAGTGCTAATTCAGATGAATATTTTAACCCTCGAGAGTGTTAAAATGAAACCAAATGGACCCGCAAGGGTCCATTTGGTTTCATTTTAACACTCTCGGATTCATTTTTACATTCTCAAGAGTTACATCTGGTTAAACAACTTTCCATCATTTAGCCTGGGGACCACCTGGAACCCTCTCAAGGACCACTGGAGGTCCCCGGACCACCTGTTGAAAACCCCTGGCTTAGAGTATAGACAAAGTTAAGACAGCCAGCATCATTGATCTTAAATCCATTTTAGTTCGTTTTGTTGTATTAGTGCAACATAAACCCATACAGATAATTCCGTCTGTACTGTACAATACTTTAAAACAGTTGACGTGTTGCACAAAAGCGCCCCCCCCCCCCCCCCCCCCCCGCGCGCACACACACACACACACACACACACACACACACACACACACACACACACACACACACACACACACACACACAGGCCAAATCGCAACTGTATATTTCTTGCCTGCTTGCCAATGCACAGCCTGACTGGTGGTTGGACAGTACAGGAATTACATTTGTTTTGATCCAGTACTAAAGTAACTTAATGCATTGTGTGCAATTCAGTGCATTCTGTTAATCAGGCTAATCGAATGTTTGAAATTCACAGATTATTCGCAGGGTGACTGTCCACAAGTCCACAGACGGAGCTTGGCTGTCCTTCTTCATCCCCCGTAAGTTTGGCGACTTTTTTCACTAATTTCTGACTTTGTCTTAATGTATTGAATAACAATTTATAATCTTAGTCTAGTTTTACTGAAATATTTTTTTGTGTAGTCTTCGAAGAACAAAGGGTCTTATGCAGGACAGTCGTGTTGGGAAAATGTAACTAAATAAGTTGAAGGTAATGCCTGATGAAGTCTGATGTAGGACCAAAATGTTGCAAATAAAGTTTGTATTCTATTTGTGAAGTGTAGTCGACAGTGACCTTACCGAGTAAAGACTTTTATCTCATCATTAGACTTCCTGCCCCCGTAGATCCCACCAAGGCACATTTAGTTCATATTTCAGGAATTACATTTGTTTTGATTCAGTACTAAAGTAACTTAATGCAATGTGTGTGACTCAGTGCAATCTGTCAGACTCAGTGCAATCTGTCAATCAGGCTAATCAAGTGTTTGAAATTCACTGACCCATCAAGTCCACAGACGGAGCTTGGATGTCCTTCTACAGCCCCTGTAAGTTACAGTAGAAGAGTGTGTAGATTTGACCCAGACATCCATATAGGATTTTAATACCACTGAAAAGACTATACCCTGTATGTCACATTTTTATATAACAAGGCTGATCTCTCATGAGACTGGGCGTTCAAATTATTTCATGTTAGTCAATCAATGCCTGGCACGGTTTTAGCGACTTTTTTCACTAATTTCTGACTTTGTCTTAATGTATTGAATAACAATTTATAATCTTAGTCTAGTTTTAGTGAAATATTTTTTGTAGTCTCCAACAAAGGTTCTTATGCACACCTACAGAGGAAAGTCGTGTTGGGAAAATGTAACTAGATAAGTTGAAGGTAATGCCTGATGAAGTCTGATGTAGGACCGAAATGTTGCAAATAAAGGTTGTATTCTATTTGTGAAGGGACTTCCTGCCCCCGTAGATCCCACCAAGGCGCATTTAGTTCATATTTCAGGAATTACATTTGTTTTGATCCAGTACTAAAGTAACTTAATGCAATGTGTGCGACTCAGTGCAATCTGTCAATCAGGCTAATCAAGTGTTTGAAATTCACAGGTCATTCACATGGCAACTGACACACCAAGTTCACAGACGGAGCTTGGATGTCCTTCTACAGACCTCGTAAGTTACAGTAGAAGAGTGTGTAGATTTGACCCAGACATCCATATAGGATTTTAGTACCACTGAAAAGACTGTTATATTTTTATATAACAAGGCTGATCCCTCATGAGACTGGGCGTTCAAATTATTTCATATTAGTCAATATGACACGTACAGAGGACAGTCGTCTGGGGAAAATGTAACTAGATAAGTTGAAGGTAATGCCTGATGAAGTCTGATGTAGGACCGAAATGTTGCAAATAAAGGTTGTATTCTATTTGTGAAGGGACTTCCTGCCCCCGTAGATCCCACCAAGGCGCATTTAGTTCATAATTCAGGAATTACATTTGTTTTGATCCAGTACTAAAGTAACCTAATGCAATGTGTGCGACTCTGTCAATCAGGCTAATCAAGTGTTTAAAATTCACAGGTCATTCACATGGCGACTGACACACCAAGTTCACAGACGGATGGATGTCTTTCTACAGACCCCGTAAGTTACAGTAGAAGAGTGTGTAGATTTGACCCAGACATCCATATAGGATTTTAGTACCACTGAAAAGACTATTTGTTACATTTTTATATAGCTGATCTGCTTAGTCAATATGACACCTACAGAGGACAGTCGTCTGGGGAAAATGTAACTAGATAAGTTGAAGGTAATGCCTGATGAAGTCTGACCGACTTCATCAAGTAGGGCCGAAATGTTGCAAATACATTTTGTATTCTATTTGTGCGTAGTAGATTCAACCCAAGCATCCATATAGGATTTAATTACCACTTATTTCAATCATATTTCAATTAATTAATTCCAAACTGTCTTTAAAATGTACAGATGGACCAACACCTATTCACTCGAGCAGAGGATCCACAGATGGACCAACAACTATACACCCCACCAGAGGAACCATCACTAGACCAATCTTCCATTCCACCCGAGGAGCCAGATGACAATATCGGTCCAGCTGAGAAAACGGCAACAAAAGAACAAGTAGAACTACTCCTGCTTGCGTTAAAACTAAAACATGGGTTAACAAACAAATCTTTAGAGGATATCATGAAACTGATGAATGTGAGTGGTGGTCCAACTGTGAGTGGGTCTAAGTCCCTCTTTTACAAATCATTCGACACAGTTAAAGATGTTTTAGAAATACACTACGTATGCAAAATGTGCAATGTCAACATGGAGGAATTTCCTCACACTGTGAAGTGCCATGTTTGCGACCAGGTAATTGCTAAAGTGGACGCACAGAAAGACCAGTGTTTCTTATATCTGCCCATAAAAAGTCAAATTAAAACACTGTTGGAGGACCATGATCTGGGAAAACATAAAAAAGACACCGATTTGAGGACAGGGATCCTGCTGTAATCAGAGATGTTTATGATGGACGCAAAGTAGACTTTGTCTGCACATTCATTAACCACAATGAAATGCTCAAATAGGACCAACAGCATCAATCATTCCATCATCTAAGAAATTTGACAATTTGAAATTAATTCCACCTGCTACTTCTGACCTGTTTTTTCTTCCATCATGCAAGTGTTAAGTCAAGATTTTCACATTTCAGCATTTAGTAGAGCCAGAATTCTTTGTGTTCAAAGCTGGAAATCTCTTAACACTTGTATGACAGGTCATTTTGATTTTTTTCCTTTGATCTTGAAATTGAATATATTTGCCCATGATGCTTTCAGAGCATTCTCCTTCCACGACCAACATCATCCATCATTCCATCATCTCAGAACGATTTGACGTCTTAGTAGAGCCAGAATTCTTTGTTGTAATCAAAGCTGGAAATCTCTCAACACTAGCATGACGGTCATTTTGGCTTAGATTTTACAGTTGATGATCATCTTTAATCTTTTAGAACGTTCTCCTTCCATGGCTTCAGTATTTCATTCAAATGTTTAATTGACGATGCCGACAACGGCAAGAGGAGTATAGCATTTTTAAAACACTTATATGTACTTATTTGTCGGTATTTCATTCAAATCTTGACATCTTAAAGATTTTCTAAAATACATCTATGCATGTTAATTCTATCCTTTTTCAGTCATGTATATAGAAGTCTAATGTGTATCATTTAATAGACAGAATTCTGTGTCTAGTGTCAGAAATTTCCAGCTCTGAACTGTAATTTCTGCTTTATTTCCTGTCTAGGAGGTCATGTTACAAAGTAAACTGCTATAGGTTTGATGCTGCTAAAATTCGATTTGCCTGACTCAACAATAGCATTTTTCCCCCAGATGTTCTGAAATGATGGATGATGTTGGTCATTGTAATGTTTCTCTCAAGCAATGAAGAAACTTGGGTTCTTGATATGTCACTTTATTTGGAACTGGTAGGGCTGGCAGCATACAGGTCATACATCCTACTCTAAGATCTGCAAATGTTTGTAGGTGTGGCCCATATACTGTATGTCTAGGTTTGCATGGCTAGCATCATGCCATCTAGTGGGGAAAAATCATAGCAACCTAACATCAGATATCACAACATCCCCTTTTCTTTAAATGTAAACATTCCTAGCATTCTAAACATTCCTGTTAATTCTATATATGTCTTATGTTGTAGTCTTTTTATTCCTAACTGTAATTTCTACATTATTTCCTGTCTAAAGTCTGTCAGATTTAATTCAATCTGTGACTGAATTAACTTGCAAGCAAAAGTAATATAAAATATAAAGCTTTTTTTTAACACAATCTATTCATGTAATTATTGCTACCTATTTACCTAACACTTATTATGAGCTTTACATGGTGTATTATGTGCTAGGCCTTTCACAGTGCTAGAATTTCTCCACCGTTCCTCTCAACACCAGTGACTGGGGTGGGACGATTCACTCATCTCACGATACAATATTGATATTTATTTTTTCCAAATTTATTAATATTGCAATCTGATTCATCAACATATTGCATTTTTTCCCACAAATTACTCTTAGCTCAAGCTTTTATTAATCAGTACACCTATAGCTTTTATTTTATCAATATAGCTACCGGTGTATGACACATAAGTATGCAATGTATCTACACATATGGACCTGAATATAGCATGTACTGTATTATACGCACATATATGGACCTGAATGTGGGATCTACTGTATGTTCTCCTTGTCTACATATATGCATATGCTGTTTAAAAAACTGAATAAAGCCCAAAATCCTTATAGTGGTTTTAATTCCATGCATTGGGAACACTGCACATCATATTTTATCATCATCATATTTTAAATCAAAACATGAAGATAAAAGCAGAAATTATTGAATTACTTTACAGAAAATGAAGAAAAATGAACATTGGGCTGTTAAAAAAAAATAGTGTCTGCACTTTACTTTACAAACTCAAATATTTACTGTAATAGCTGAAAAATATCCAGGATTCAGCATTCCTGTGAATCACTAAACTAATATTTAGTTGTATAGCCACTGTTTTTGAGAACCGCTTCACATCTGTGTTGCATGGAGTCGACCAACTTCTGGCATCTGTGAACAGGTATTCCAGCCCAGGATGATTTGACAACGTTCCATAATTCCTCTGCATTTCTTGGCTTTGCCTCAGAAACAGCATTTTTAATGTCACCCCACAAGTCTTCTATCGGATTAAGGTGCGGGGATTGGGCTGGCCACTCCATGACTTTAATTTTGTTGGTCTGGAACCAAGAAGCTGCTTGCTGCATGGTGTGTTTGGGGTCGTTGTCTTGTTCAAATACCCATTTCAAGAGCATTTCCTCTTCAGCATAAGGCAACATGACCTCTTCAAGTATTTTGATGTATCCAAACTGATCCATGATCCCTGAAGCGGTTCTCAAAAACAGTGGCTATACAACTAAATATTAGTTTAGTGATTCACATGAATGCTTAATCTTGGATGTTTTTCAGTTAATACAGTAAATATTTGAGTTTGTAAAGTAAAATGCAGACACTGCTATTTTCTTTTTTGAACAGCCCAATGTTCATTTTTCTTCATTTTCTGTAAAGTAATTAAATAATTTCTGCTTTTTTCTTCATGTTTTGATTTAGAATATAATGTGCAGTGTTCCCAATGCATGGAAATAAAAACCACTATAAGGATTTTGGACTTTATTCATTTTTTAAACAGACTGCTATTATTTTGAACACAACTGTATGATCTACTTATCTGCACATATGGACTTAATGTGGGATGTATGTGCTATATAAGGGCCGTATATGTCCTCCTTACCTACAGATATACACATATTTGGACCTGAAGGCGGCATATATGCAACCATATATGTCCACCTTATATACATATATGACCTGAATGTGACATATATGTCTCAGATATGTCCACCTTATATACATATATGTACCGGAATGTGACATATATGTCCACCGTATATACATATATGTACCTGAATGTGACATATATGTCTCATATATGCCAAATATATGTACATATATGAACATACATATTCTTTATAAGTTCTTTCCATGTGGGATATATCCACCAGATCGCATGTCGCCACAGCAAAGACAATGAAATCCAAATGGACGCTAATGCGAATGCAAAACACAGCCTCCTCACGTCTTGTCCATTCATGTGAATAAAGACAACCATATAACAGAACAACAATGTTCTTGCATTGCAGGTGTGGCAGGATGGGCGTGACGTTCCCACGCTGTCACTGCCCACCTCCACCTACCTCATTAGTCTGTTCATTTGAACCACGCTCGTATGAGTGTGAGCCGTTTGCCTCTCTGCTCTGGCTGTGCTTGTGCGTGCGCACGCTTCCTGGCTGACAGAAGCATTCTGTCTTTCTGTCTCTCCGTCTCTCCAAACAATTGGAGATACGTGTCCTTTGCACTTCTGTGCAGGTATGTTTATCCACCTCGCTGTTTACACGTTTTACCTGCACTGGTTATATTTGTGGCCTCATACGTGACTGTGAACTCTCGTGTTGTCTTTTTAGCCTCGGGGCTACATCCAACTCTACTATACACTCCGTCTGGAGTCGTGCTGGATGTGTGTACAACAACACACACCAACAGGTATGTTGGTGGTCCCCCTTCTCTGCAGCATACTTGTATTTGTTTGGTGTCCTGCGATGCCAAGTGAATATAACATGGGCTTTTGTTGTTACAGTTGTTACTGTTTTCTACCGTACCGGCTGCCGCCGTAGTGAACACATCGTGTGTTGTGTTGCCTACTTGTGAGCGGTAAGTTTGGTTTCGTCTCTCTCTTTTCTTGCTTTAGCAAACCATAGAGTAAGAGTCTGATGCGACCCTTGTGTTCACAGGAAGACCACACCTGCCGTTTTGCTTCATCTGGTTGTCTGGATACGATAAATTCTCACCGTCCTCCACATCACGTTGTCAGCCGGCAGTGTTGCCAACCCGGCAGTGTTGCCAACTCGCAAACTGGTCAGTGCCGCCAACCTTTCAGTGTTGCATATTCGTCCTTGCTGCCAACTCATCCGGGCTGCAAACCCATCAGTGCTGCCAACCTGGCAGTGTTAAGCCGTCACGGCATACTGAACTGTCGGCCCCATTCAGGGTGTAGTGTGAGTACTGCCTGGATCACCATTGTCACGTATGCACTTTAGTACTATCAGGGTTTGCTCTGGGGAGGGGGAGAGAATGACGTGGGTTTAGGGTATAGCTGATCAGTAAGGGCGACCTCTTGTTTGCTTTGTTTTATTATGTTGTGTGTTCTTATGATTTGCTGTGTTATTCGATTATTTTCTATTTGCTGTGTATTTTGTTACTGGGTCGCCACACTGTGGTCTCGTCAGCCTGCCCGCCGCCTTCCTCACCCTGTGAGACATAACCGACTAGTGCAATATGTAGCGTACGCTGGCATGTGTTTTATTCAAGTTTGTATTCCCACCCCTTTTATCTGTGCCGAAAGTAGATTCATTACTGTTTTAACATTTTAGATTGTTGTACTTATGCTTTGGTGAACTGTCAGTTAACTAAATATTAATTTAAATAAAATAGATTTGTATTTCCATATTTACGTCTCTGCCTGCCTATTTATAGTAAACGAACCTGTGTTGAGGATTCACTCATGTGTTCTGGGTATTCAGTGTATCACAGTGATTATTTCCTGGGGCGAAATTCCCTAGGTGGCGTAGTCGGACCAAATTACACCACCCTGTCACACAGGTAAGTCAATATACTGCCCTTGCCTATTCTAAGGTATCATTCATTCATGACATCCTCTATTTATCGCTATATAATGTTTTAGCCCCTTGAGTCATCATGTTTCCCTATATTTGTAGCGCACCGGGCAGCAGCAGCTTGTCCATGTCTACCCGAATGTCAGCTCGCCTACTCCATAGCGTTAGTGCCATCTAGTGTCATATTTGCGACATCAAGGGGTCAGAAAATGGGCGCTCGAGCGCCGTTCGTGCATCTTGAATAAGGACACACTGCAAATGTTAAAACATTGTTGTTGTTGTTGTTTTCAGGTATTGTATTTGTATCCTTAATGACTATGTTTTACTAATAATAATGATCTAAAATAAAGGGATTTAAGAGCTTGGCTGTTGCCTGAGTCCAAAGCATTTCTGCCTACTTCCAGTCCCAGACTTCCCTATTTGTTGTCCCTATTCTCAGTAGAAGTCTACGTAGAAGAGCCTCCATTGGACTGGCCCCATGAAGTGAACAGAGTTTGCATAACGCTGTTCCCACGACGTGGGAACAAAGGACTAAACACATATCTATGGATAAACACATTAGGACTATATAGCGATAAATAGAGGATGTCATGAATGAACGATACCTTAGAATAGGACAAGGGCAGTATATTGACTTACCCTGTAATGCAAGAACATTGTTGTTCTGTTATATGGTTGTCTTTATTCACATGAATGGACAAGACGTGAGGAGGCTGTGTTTTGCATTCGCATTAGCGTCCATTTGGATTTCATTGTCTTTGCTGTGGCGACATGCGATCTGGTGGATATATTTTTCAAATCCATATTGTAAACCTTTTTGTCGTGTTTCTTTCTGAGATTGATGAACTGCTACTAGGCTACTCCAGAAGTTGGAAGTTGGTGAACGGTGAAGCTTGTCCATGTTGTCCTTGCTTATAGCAACCGTTGCTAACATGGTATTGGCCAAGAACGGGCTGGGGTGGGATTTAGCGAAGAGCTAATTATGTTAAACTTGGGACACAGCCATAGCTATAAGTTTGTCACAGAGCCTTGGAAATAGACAGAGTTACGCCAACTCCGTTCACTTCATGGGGCCAGTCCCTCTATAGACTTCTGTTGGATAGTGACAATGAATAGTGACAGCCGGAAGTTACTGAATGCATTGAAGCATATGGGCTCGCGCGAGTACATGAACCACGTGACCAGGCTGTTTTCTGACCCCTCAATGTCGCAACTCTTCTACTAGATGGCTCTGGTTGGTATATGATGCTTTTATTCTGAAGACATTGTGTTGCATTGTGGGTAACCCTCAGTACACTGTATCTCAATGCTGAGGGTAAGATGGTCTCCTGTTTACTGAAACAAAAACGAATTAATTATAAATATCTATGCTCCATATAAATGACCAGATATGCAGTCATGTTGTCATAAAGTTATGCAGTAACACTCGTTTTGGTGTTACATGGTGTGGAATTGCTTATTTCACTGTTTAACAAAAAACGATTAGCATGTTGCTAGCTCCTCTGCTAAGTGTGTGTTATAATGATCCACTGACATGGAGCATGTTATTTCTAACAGGAGATGACCACACTTTATGTTGCTGTACTGTATCTGAGCTGTGGTTTTGTGTCCCACTGTATTTCTACAGGTATGTCCTGTGTGTATGTAAAAACCGTTTAGTTGTGTTTTTTTTTATTATTTTCGGACAGTATGCAAACTAATTACAGTGGCCTACCTGCAATTTTGCATTTATTCCAGCAGGGGGCACTGGTTCGTGTTTATTCTTATATATAAAAAACGGAGCTTTAGAGAGGAATATTCTTTTACCACATAGTGTAATGTAATGTATTGTGTTGTGTTGTATGAATGACATTGAATTCATGTATTGAAGACATGTGTGTAAAAAAACAAAAACAAAAACAAAAAAACTAAATGTAAAACATAACCACTATACGATCACTATGAGTACACTGGAACTCAATGCTGAGGGAGATGACCACACTGCACACTGCTGTACTGTATCTGAGCTGTGGTTTTGTGTCCCACTGTATTTCTACAGTTCTCCACTCCAGAATAAACCACACTCTTCAGCTCCAACCTGGACTTGGTACATCATTGTGAGACAGCAGGCAGGACAGATAGAAGGCGTCACATATGTATGAGACTCCCAAATCATTTCACAGGTGAAACCACATTCCCTCTATGGTAATGAATATCACACCTATACACAGTAGGCTACTTCACACAGACACTCAGTCCAGGTAGAGTTGAATGCTATTCAAATGGTATTTTTACTGCTCATTAAACCCTTCAGTGCCATTTGAAGCATTAACATGCCAATAGTGCCACCATGGAGGAAGAACACAGACAGCTGTTTGATAGTAATGGCAAGCTTCAAATGCTAATTTAAAGAATCAGTATGTTTTGACTGACAATAAAATGCTAGAAATCAAATCAATGTGCAAACATCGTGCTTGCATTGTAATTCATCATTTTCATCAACATTTCCAGTTGGGATATAAACACTGCTGCAGAGCAATGCACTTTTTATGTTTTTGCTTCAAATCCATAACCTGCTGGGGTTTCTGTATTCTGTACAAACCCATGTTCCAAACATTTGTGTTGGAAAGACACTACCAGCCACACCTGACATATTGGGTTGTGGAAGTGGAACTAACAAAGCTTTACTTTGACAACTGCTGACAACTTTCTACAATGCTTGGTGTTTATTTAGTTTTGTTTACATGCAGTTTACTTCACTTTACTTTAGCAATAGCTATGATAATAACCATGTGTTCTATATGCTACTTCATATAACAGTGTCTGCTATTTTAGAACGATGCTACAACTGAATAAAGAGGAATTCCAAACATTTCAACATTTTACTATGTCCTGGCCTTAATATATCTTGATGATGTTGAAGATGTTGTGTAGCATACAAATATTAATAAAATATATTATTAAACAATATTAAAAAAAAGGTTCTCAACATTTTGTGTTTCCTGGACATCTAGATCTAAAAAAATAATAATATGGTGAAACACATGATGTCATCAAGTTGTGGCACTGTAAAAAAGATTAATGCACTACTTTAGTCAATATTTTGAAGGCTTTCTCTGTTTATAAAGACGGCCATAATGTCAGCAGTTCGATAGGTTGTTGCTATTGGATAAGTTGTAGGTAAAAACAAAAATAAATCTCTTATGTGATCATCACACCAGCACACTGTCCTCACTGCTGTGAGGACAGTGTGCTGGTGTGATGATGTCATTTACTTTTGGTGTCACACACACTTCACCCATTCCATTCATTCATTTCATTCATTCTTTATCTTATTGATTTAGTTTGTCATTGTGATTCTATGTTCATGATGTGTAAAACATATTGAATTGCCTTGTTGATATTCATACAAATGTGTGTTTTCTATATTATATGCATTGACTGTGACAGTGTCTGTACTTTTGCATTTATGCTCATGTCCATGTGCTTTACTCCGGAAGCAGGGATTGAACCCCCACACACCAGGCCAAAGTCAGTTAGAAGTTTATTGTACAAGCATGACTTTGAGTAAGATTAGATGACTTGGGAAAGGAGCTAGACTAGGGTGTAGCACATTACCTGGGGGAGGAGCTAGAGAGGGGTGTAGCACATGACCTGGGGAGGAGCTAGAGAGGGGTGTAGCACATGACCTGGGGGAGGAGCTAGAGAGGGGTGTAGCACATTACCTGGGGGAGGAGCTAGAGAGGGGTGTAGCACATGACCTGGGGGAGGAGCTAGAGAGGGGTGTAGCACATGACCTGGGGGAGGAGCTAGAGAGGGGTGTAGCACATGACCTGGGGGAGGAGCTAGAGAGGGGTGTAGCACATGACCTGGGGGAGGAGCTAGAGAGGGGTGTAGCCCATGCAGCAATTTGTTAGGTCATGGTTGGTGGAGAGTTGGTTCTATTGTTCTCCTATTTGGCCAATCAATCCAAGCAGATAGTGTTGACACCTCAGGCTCTCTAGAATAAAAATAGTGTGTAGCTGCCATTTCCCCACAGTTCCTCCTGGAAACCAATTGCTTGTGCCTTGTGAGCACATCTGACTGAGGACTCCAGGTTTGATATATATATATAAACCTATAAACCTTGTGTGTGTGTGTGTGTGTGTGTGTGTGTGTGTGTGTGTGTGTGTGTGTGTGTGTGTGTGTGTGTGTGTGTTTATTTTATCAATCAGTGATTTATATCTGTAGTGTTAGCATTGATTTACTCATGCCTTCTTCATGATCTATGCAATCTACATTAACTATGTGAACTATGTGGTCATTGACTGTGTGATTTTAAGTCCATATATAACCTAACAATTGATATCACCTCTGTCTTTCTTTCCAATTCAGTGTTGCAGCATCATCAGTCTGACTTCCCCGTAATGGATGGACAAAGAGAATTGGCTAAGCAAACACGCCACTGTTGTGATGAATGTGGTAAAGACTTTTCTTCAATTTCACATCTTAAAACACACCAGAAAATTCACACTGGAGAGAGGCCCTATGGATGTGACAACTGTGGAAAACGATTTTCTACAATGCAGGAACTTACAACACACCAGAGAATCCACTCTGGTGAGAAACCCTATGGATGTGATCAGTGCGGAAAACACTTCTCTCAAATCGCACACCTAAAATCACACCAGAGAATTCACACTGGAGAGAAACCCTATGGATGTGAACAGTGTGGACAACACTTCTCTCAAATCGCCCACCTAAAAAGACACCAGAGAATTCACTCTGGAGAGAAACCCTATGGATGTGATCAGTGTGGAAAACACTTCTCCCAAATGGGCAGCCTTAAAACACACCAGAGAATTCACACTGGAGAGAAACCCTATGGATGTGATCAGTGTGGAAAACACTTCTCTACAATGCATGAACTTAATAAACACCAGAGCATTCACACTGGAGAGAAACCCTATGGATGTGAACAGTGTGGACAACACTTCTCTCAAATCGCCAACCTAAAAACACACCAGAGAATTCACACTGGAGAGAAACCCTATGGATGTGATCAGTGTGGAAAACACTTTGTTACAATGCAGAACCTTGAAACACACCAGAGAATTCACACTGGAGAGAAACCATATGGATGTGATCAGTGTGGAAAACACTTCTCCCAAATGGGAAGCCTTAAAACACACCAGAGAATTCACACTGGAGAGAAACCCTATGGATGCGATCAGTGTGGAAAACACTTCTCTACAATGCATGAACTTAATAAACACCAGAGCATTCACACTGGAGAGAAACCCTATGGATGTGAACAGTGTGGACAACACTTCTCTCATATCTCCAACCTAAAAAGACACCAGAGAACTCACACTGGAGAGAAACCCTATGTATGTGGGCAGTGTGGAAAACACTTCTCTCGAATGTCACACCTTAAAACACACCAGATAATCCACACTGGAGAGAAACCTTATGGATGCTAACAGCGTGGAAATCACTTCTCTACAATTCAAGACACCAGATAATTCACTCTGGAGAGAAACACTATGGATGTGAACATTGTGGAAAACAGCTCTCTCAATTGTCACACCTAAAACACACAAGAATCCAGATAGGCCGTGGGACGCCGGAAAAAATACCGCCATCAAAAGGGACAAGACATATGTGGTATCATTACGTTCGTATGACATCCAGGAATCCAAAAATGTGTGATAGCAGTTTCAGAAGAGTAGCTGAATACAGTTTTTTGGCCTTTATATCTGATAAAATGTTGTAATAACTTCATAACTTGAAATGCATTGATTTTACACCCCATAAATGTATTGAACGTTAATATAAAGTTGAGCATTACGAACGATTTGGTACCAAGTACATGTCTGTATCTCCAAGGGTTCTCGAGATACAGCATATAGGTACGTTCACAGATTGCGGAGAGCAAGTCATATGTAACATTGATTCTTAAGTCAATCAAATGGTGATACAGGCATGAAAATTGGTACACACACTCTTTAAACCCCACTATTTCTAAAAGTTCTGCGTGCACTACAAAATTCCAAGATGGCAGCCCCCACAATCCAAGATGTCCATCCAAAAATGTGTTTTTTCATTCATAACTCGAAATACAAAGGTTTAAAACCCCATAGATGTATTGAACGTTAATATATACGTTAATATAAGTTGGGCATAACGGACATATTGATACTAAGTACATGTCTGTATGTACTATGGTTCTTGAGTTACAACATAACGACAGGTAATGATGAAGTACCATACGGGTAACATTTTGGCACATTTCACTCTTACTCAAAGATCCCTTCATCACCATATCTACTATTTTCAGGAAACTGACCTACATGTATCTGCTATCATCAGCCACTTCAAGTTTTTGAATTGGTGAAACGGGTCGGGAGTTATTAAACCAAATGTGAATGCACCCTTGAGTGAGGGTGACCACAGAACAAGGTCTGGTTGCAGGTTGGTGGATGCGATCTCAGTTGGAGTTTCTTGTCCAGGTCTGCCAGCAGCTTCCAGTCCTGTGCTCTGCCCATCTGCCCGGTGTCAGCTCTTATGGTGGTGAGGCTGGCTTGTCCCTCTCGGACAAAAACAGCGAACACCATTTAATGGTGTTCGCTGCCAATGGGATGACAAGGGAGGAAGGGTATTCACACTTGTTCTTTGATGTTCCAGCACTGCTGCAAGGCACTTTAGCACGTAGTTGTGCCACCTCGTTGTGGCCTCTTGCATCCCACTAAGATGTGCTTCAGTGTTGTTGGGCTTGGACATAGGGGTCAAGTGGGGTCTTCGTCATACCACTGGCTTAGGTTTGCAGGAGAGGGCAACACATCATAGGCAGCCCTGATGGTAAAACTTGCCCTGAACGCCTCCATATCCCACAGATCTTTCCAGGAGATCTTCCTCTTCTCTAGTCACTAGGTGACTAGTCATTGATTAAAACAATATACTGTAAGATGCAATACCAATTGGTATTATTACGGCGGAGAGAATAATTCCCAAAGGTAGGTTTCTGAACTGATATGGGCCACTTTACTATTACAGGACATTTAGATAAAAAATGACCATAACATTGACCTTTGACACATGACCCTGAACTTGAATTGCTTCGGTCACCTCATAAATCAACTCGGCACCCAAGAAAAGGTATACTTTGATGTCAGAATCATCAAAATCGGCCCATTAGTCACCATATACTGTATCAATTTTTATCAGATATAAAGGCCAAAAACATGTATTCAGCTACTCTTCTGAAACTGCTATCACACATTTTGGAATTCATGGATGTCAGACGAACGTAATGATACCAGATATGTCTTGTCCCTTTTGATGGCGGCATATTGCCATTTTTTGGGCTGGTGGCCCACGGCCTAAGGGGTTGCATAGTTCAATATGGTGATTGACTCTATTGACATAATTTGGTCGTATCAATGTTTAAGATAGAGGGCGCAACCTGTGCAATGTCTATCTACAGCTTTTGGATCGGAGGTCAATACGAGAAAGCGTGATCAAAACAAGTCCAATTCAATTAGTATTATAGGATATTCTGATACAAAATGCCATGACATTGACCTTTGACACATGACCCTGACAATTGCTTCAGTCACCTCATAAATCAACTCGGCACCCCAGAAAATATATACTTTGATGTCAGAATCATGGAAATCGGCCCATTAGTCACCGAGCTCATCAAATACTGTATCATTTTTTTATCAGATATAAAGGCCAAAAACATGTATTCAGCTACTCTTCTGAAACTGCTATCACACATTTTTGAATTCCTGGATGTCAGACGAATGTAATGATACCACATATGTCTTGTCCCTTTTGATGGCAGTAAATTGCCATTTTTTGCCTGGCGTCCCACGGCCTAACACTGGAGAGAAACCAAAATCTCTGTGATGTGTTCACATTTGAAGCGTTTAGCAAATCAGGTGAGTTATGTGTACATTTTAGCAATTGTTTGTTTTAAGAAGGCTAAGCTGTAAGGATACAAACATTACATGTACTGTATAAGCACATGCTGAATCAACATTAATGCGATGGTCATGCAGTTTGATTTGTAATCAAACTGTACCATAACATGCTGTTTGACTGGACTGTCTATATAGTTCTCATTTACTGCCCACTTTTATTTTTTCCTGTTGATTGTGATAAAGCACATTTGTTTTTGTGTTTATTTCTTTGATATATGTAATCTGTGGCTCATATGCATTCGCAAATAAGGACAGAGTATTATTTGTATATAATTTGTATATAACTATGAAATCGCAATGATTAACTAAACTATCCCTTGATAACCATACATGGAGAAAAGTGTAGATTACCACATAGATCTGCATATATGAAGTCGGTCATCACTGATGCTACTAATGTTTGCTACTGACAAGAAAAAATGGAAGCGAATCCAGCTAGGATGAAATCTGAATGTATTATTTGTTTCACTGTAATAAGACATGAGATGATATTCTTAGAGTTGTGTTTGCCTTTTTTTTCCAAATAGATAAACATAAACATAAAACAAAAAGATAAACATAAAGTGTTTCTAGGAGTACGGGCAATGGGGCTATCCTTATTTTATGTAAGAACACACACAATATTGTATATAATACAATATTGTATTGTATTGTGGTAGTGGAGATAAGTGTTTTTGCGTGACAGGTTTAACAGCCAATGGAGATGAGTGTTAAATGAATTGTTATATAATAAAAAATAAAAAAACACCTTTTCATTGGACATAATCACAAAATCTCATACCAGCAGATAGAGCAGAAAGGGATTCCAACTATATAAAAAAGTGAAATTCATAAAAAATGGACATAAGTGCCTTTGGTTGGACACCGACGATATAAACATTAAGGCTTGTATGTATGATACTCCCAAATCATTTCACAGGTGAAACCACATTCCCTCTATGGTAATGAATATCACACCTACACACTGTAGGCTACTTCACACAGACACTCAGTCCAGGTAGAGTTGAATGCTATTCAAATGGTACCTTTACTGCTCATTAAACCCTTTCAGTGCCATTTGAAGCATTAACATGCCAATAGTGCCACCATGGAGGAAGAGCACAGACAGCTGTTTGGATAGTAATGGCAAGCTTCAAATGCTCATTTAAAGGGGGGAATGCAGGCAATCAGTATATTTTGACTGACAGGGTTAGCACTGGTCAACACTGGTATTAGTAGTCGTATGAATCAGTGAAATACACATAAAAAGAACAGTTCATTCAATTATGGTTAATTGCAATTACCCAACAGATCAAACTGTGTGCCATCCCCATTCTATTAATACATATTGATTGATTCAGCATACTCAGCTTAGCCTTCTTAAATGGCTAAATAGGCTGTTTTGTTTTGTCTTTTCTATACTTGCTTTGGACAAGAAGACAGGTTGAAAGGTTTTTGACCATTCTGCATGATGGAGAATTGACTATAACAAATGCCCCAAAACACCACAATGAAAAATTACAACTACACTGGGATCTCACTCACTGTGATACAATGTCACAGCAAACACACACACATCACACACACACACACACACACACACACACACACACACACACACACACACACACACACACACATTTACAATACAATCATACTAAATCTATATAGTTGCAAAAAAGTTGCTTGGTTTCCACCTCTATACTGTTAGTATTGACATGGTAATGCTTCAGTTAGCAGTGAAAGGCTCAATGAGCAGCAATTAGACCCTAAAGGTACCATTTGAATAGCATTGAAGCACTTCATTAACATTGATGGAATGTGGTTTAAACCAGTAGCAATGTTTTATGAGGACAACGTCCTCATACATCCCCCATACTAGTCTTTGATATTCTCTTTGATTGATGATTTTGTTATTAACATGTCATTATTTAATATGTCCAACACTAGTAGTGAACAAAATGTTCGAGCAATGACACATTTAAAGTGCAAATTACATACAATCTGACATATTGTACATGCTTACAATATGTCAGAATGTATGTATTTTTAATGGTTTGAGCCTCAATCACAACTCTGATATGGCGGTGGTGGTGCTGATATGCACATCATGTTATAGTTGACTCATTATACTAATGCTAGATAAAACCATGCTTGCTTAAATTTCATGTCACCTTGTTAAATCAACAATGGCGGCTCATTTGGGAGTGAAGACTAAAGGAGAGGAATTATACAAAGCAGGGTGCATTGATGACGACATTATGAGGCCAAAGTCAAACAAGCTGTTCCTGAGAGCAATTTCCATTAAAGCTCCTGTAAGATATGGAAGCCTGATTGTTCAAACTTGGTTATTTGTGGGGAGAGTAAACACACATGGGAGCAGCAAAAACAAAAAAGTTAAACAACTTACATTAATGTTCCTTGTGTACATGTTTTTTACACACATATTGAGCACACCTCAAGCGTGCACACGCTTGCTGTAAGGAACAGTATATGTAGTGCAGTGATATTGCACAAGCAAGACAATTGTAGCTGTGAAAAAATAAGGACAAAAAACCTTAACAAACGTGTTCTCCTATTCAAGTACATCGTGTTTTAGTATTTTTGTTTGTTTTAGATTTTCTAACTACACACAAACGGTTTCTCCCTGCATGAGTGCTCACATGTTTTCTTAAAGTATCATGCGATCAGGTCTACACATAGAGGGCTTCTACTTTGTATGAGCCACACTGTGTCCTTTAGATAATGCATTTCAGAATACATTTGCTACAAACTGTACAGATATGGGGCTTTCCCCCTGTGTGAACCCAGGCCTCCCACTCATCAGACCAACACAGTGGTGCAGGGTGGGTCTTGGCTGGGTAGTTGAATTTAGAATCATATAAATCTTACAAAGTAATATCACAGCAGCTTTTTGTACAATGTTACATAGAGCATGACCTTGGACAGAAGCTAGAGAGGGTTGGATCACATGAGTTGGGGGAGGGGCTACGTGGGGGGAGGAGCACATGCATTTTGTTGTGGTTGGTGGAGAGTTGGTTCTATTGTTCTCCTCTTTAGCCAATCAACCCAAGCAGTTTGTGTTGCCAGCTCAGGCTCTCTAGTATAAGAATAGTGTGTAGCTGCCAGTTCTTCACAAATCATCCAGGAACATCAATCGTTTTCTGATCATATCTGAGTGTGGACTCCAGGCTTCAGCCGAACATGAACTCTCTCAACACTAAAAGGAAGAATTTTGCTCGACATGGAGGAACCACTGATCACCAAGACCTTTGTAAGTTACTTTGTCTATATGTATATACAGAATAATAAGGTTATTTATTTAAACCCATGATCATTAATACATCTGTTAATTAACTTGGGGGGTCGACAAGCCTTGGGGGAAACACATGTTAGTTGTCCCACCGACATTAACTATGTGAACTATGTGGTCTTTAACAATGTGATTTTGAAAATCATAACATGCATAACAATTAATAATACCTCTGTTTTTGTTTCTAATTCAGTGTTGCATCATCAGCCTGACTTCCCCACAATTCAAGAGACGGATGAACAAAGAATATTGGCTAAGCAAACACGCCATTGTTGTGATGAGTGTGGTAAAGGCTTTTCATGCGTGTCACATCTTAAAATACACCAGAGAATTCATACTGGAGAGAAACCCTATGGATGTGACCAGTGTGGACACCACTTCTGTACAAAGCAGAAGCTTGTCATCCACCAGAGAATTCACACTGGAGAGAAACCCTATGGATGTGACCAGTGTGGACAACACTGCTCTACAAAGCAGTGCCTTGAAATACACCAGAGAATTCACACAGGAGAGAAACCCTATGGATGTGACCAGTGTGGACAACACTTCTCTCTAATGCAACACCTTAAATCACACCAGAGAATTCACACAGGAGAGAAACTCTATGGATGTGACGAGTGTGGGAAACGCTTCTCTCATTCATCCGGCCTTAAATCACACCAGAGAGTTCACACTGGAGAGAAACCCTATGGATGTAATCAGTGTGGAAAATACTTCTCTACAATGAAGGAACTTAAAACACACCAGAGAATTCACACTGGAGAGAAGCCCTATGGATGTGACCAGTGTGGAAAACACTTCTCTCAAATGTCCAACCTTAAAACCCACAGGAAAGTTCACACAGGAGAGAAACCCTATGGATGTGATCAGTGTGGACAACACTTTTCTAACGCTCAGAACCTTAAAACACACCAAAAGATTCACACAAGAGAGATTGTATAGCATATATAGCCATATGGATGTGATCAGTGTGGGAAAAAAACTTTTCTAGAACTCATCTCCTTCAAGAACACCAGAGAATTCATACTGGGGAGAAACCATGTGGATGTGATGAGTGAGATGAGTTTTTTTTTTGTTTTTTTGTCCCTCACAGTCAGGGGCAAACAAGGCATGCTTAAGTTAATTATTATGTTAGCATCCAGTGAGACAACCTGTTTTTTATCTCTTTCTAAAATGCACAATAGCAATGCACTTGGAAGTAACCCTTCCAATGTTAAATGCAGGAGTTAATATCCCAAACCATAGAATACAAGAAACATGTAAAAAAAAAAAAAAGAAAAAAAAGGGGGGGGGATAACTGCCTGTTGGGTGCACAATATTCATGCCACAGGGAGTGGCAGTACATATTTTTAGGGGAAATGTTAAATCAGTGGTATGTTGTAAGCACACATGCAAAATAAAACAATGTTAAAGACATATTGGTCATACAATTTTGTTTTTTTTTTTTGTAATTATGGTCATGCACAAGCAGACATTGGAATACGGGATGCCCGATTAAAAGTATTACAGCATTATTCTCACACAGTGTGTGAGCTCTACAACAAGAGACAGGTCAGGCTGACGTGTGAACATTTTACTTTCAGCATAACAGAAGGGAGCTCACTGTAGAGTCTCCTCACTTAGTGTAGCAAAGCTGTTGCTCGTCCAGAGCAGCAGCTTCTATTGTTCTGAAGGAATGAGCAGCACCCGGGTGTGGAATTCCTTCAATAGGGTCGTTGCAGTAGTGTCATTTACAAGGGTTGATGAGTGCATGGCACCCATGGGTCCCATCGCCACTCTACGGGGGGCCCTGAGGCCCAAACAGACTTTTTTCCTTCTCCTTTTATTAAAATATATCTTGTCACGTGGGGCCCACGCGAGCAGCATACGGGAGATGAGCTAATGTCACTTTACTTTCATCTAAAAAAGTCCGGTGAACAGCAACCATATTACAGTCAGACGTACAAAGTCGGCTAGTGTCAAAGCTGCGACACTGAGGCGTCAGAAACTAAGCGGTGCCGTTATCAAAATGGCCCTGTCAGTGTGCGCTCACACATGCATGCGCAGAGATGTTTGTCAGATAATTTGCATCGTTTGGGAAGGCTCTCTTTTACGGCCTATTCTCAGCCTATCCCACATTGACTAAGAAAAATCGACAAGCAACATTACATTATAAGGTTAAAATATAACAAGAGTCACCAATCAGCCAACCATGGTATGGATAAGCAGGTGAAGATGAATGGATATATTTAGATAGCTGCTGCAGTGCTGCTAATAGATGTTATCCATTTTGTATACAAATGCAATACCATGTACTGTTTCACTTCAGTTCAAGGAGTAGATTGTTTTGCCATCGGCTTTGTAAGTGAAGACGTGTCACCATCTTTTTTTTTTTTTTTTTACTAAGACACATCAGGAAATAATTTGGCTGTGAATGTTGGATGCTGTGGAATGTTTTGAATGTTACATAATGATAACCCTTTTTACACTTTTTTACACTAAAAAAGCTTTAGTCAGATCGGTATTCTTAAAACACACGGAGACGCATGCACCGGTCCATTGTACCTCTCTGTGTTGATGTGATGTTTTGATACATGCATCATGATGTATTTCTGTTTCATTTGTATATATTAGCTATTGCAAAACACTGCGAAGTGTTTCTTTCTCAAATAAAAGGTTTGGCAGATCCTTTGTGTGTTCATTACAGTGTAGAAAGCTCATCATAATACCTGTTTTTCATCACGTAGGGTGCAATCGGGTGCCACTTTAAACATAGACATCTTTAGCTGTGACCAATAGTAACAATGACTTTCATGTTCATTTTACATTCTGAATGCAAAGTGTACATGAGTGCATTCCACTTATTGCCACATTTTTTGGGAATCTGTCCCTCAAAACATTAGGGAACATATAGCCTCCATTTTGAGCATTTTTCCTATCTACAGTGTTTCTATATATCTCTTGAATTATGTCTGACCATTGCATCCATCCCGTTGTCTGGGTGAAATTTTACTGCAGGCATACATCTCATCTCATTTTATTCTTACTCTTATGCATTGTTTCACATACTTTAACCTTTGAGCACTTGGAAAAGCACTTTAAAAATGAAGTCCATTAAGTAGTTCACAAGATAAAGGGCAGTGTTAGGAAAGTTCCCTTTTCTGTCAATTAGTTCAGTTCCCAGTTCAGATTTTTAAAAAGGAACTAATTCAGTTCATAGTTCATAATTCCACATTAAAAAAAAAAAAAAAAAAAAAAAAAGTTCATGAAAAAGTTCATTCATCCTAAAAAAATATATATTTTAGATATTTCCCCCCCGCCCAATATGTTGCTGCAAGCTATTTGCCATAGCCCAGAACCACAGACAGCAATTATTGTATCGATTTAACACGGTCTGGGGAAAAAAAAGAAATTACACGCATGAAAAACAAAAAAGTGCTCCTTGTGTCCTAAACATGATTAAAATATGCATTGTTTGCAAATGAGTGAAGTGCCTTTAATGTTTGTCTTGTCTAGAACGGAAGAGTTCCCTTCGTTTCACACGCGTGTGATTTTAAGAAAGTATGGTGATAATGATATGCCAATAAAATATATATCCATGAGCTAACTGAGAAGGGACCTTCTCTAGGATTTTAATTCATCTCTGAACTAGGAATGTTACTCATAGGGTACAATTTTATCTCTGATCTCCTGCTTTTGCGTACATAAAAGTGTAGGTCTTGCAGGTCTCTCAAATCTTTGAAATTAAAATGGTGAATCCTATTAACAACAACAACTGAACAAGTGCTTTATGGTATAGACGGCCACTCAACAGACTTTGTGAAGGAGTGCTTGAAATTTACTGTAGCCCATTCTGCAAATGGTTAATTAATTCAATCAATCAATCAAAGACTTGGTTTGGAAAAAGGGGAGACGACAGCTCTGGTAGACAATCCTCCTAAAGCCGTGGTTTTCAACCTTTTTGACCCTAGGGCCCACTATTTATTCGGTATTTGAGCCACGGACCTGTGTTGGAACATGAACAAATCTCTCTGTGATCATCACACCAGCACACTGTGTTTACCTCCAGCGCAGTAATTTATTATGCATACTGAACTGTTGTTTAAGTGAAGTCAGTTTCCATTAGTTTTGGTGTCTTTTTCAAGACCCATCAGGAAATTATTAGGTCTGATTAGGTGCGGCCTACATTTTGCATAGTTCCCACTACCAAATCTCATTTGCATGTGATAAAAATGGCTGTGAATGTTGTGGAATGTTTTTCCCATTGTGGATGTCTGTCCCATTGCTAATGGACCGTGATACTGGGTTAGGGTGTGTCTGTGTAACCATATTGCTGAATGGATGTGCCAATAGATTTACACTTGTCTACATTAGTGTGTGAATGGATGGAGCAGGCATTATGCGGCCCAGGGGGCAAATGCGGCCCTTTGGCTGACTCTGACCGGCCCGTGAAAGGGTTTTAAACCAGTGTTCTGGAAATATGGAAAGTTGGTTAACCAGATGTAACTCCTTAATAGCGTAAAAATGAAACCAAAAGGACCCTTGCTTGTCCATTTGGTTTCATTTTTACACCCTCAAGAGTTTATTCATCATGTGAATTAGCCCAAGTCTCTACAACTAGAGAATGTAGAAGATTAATGGTCATTTTGATCTGTATGTTTGACTGTTTTGTTTCCAGCCTGGAGTTGTGGACAAAAGCAAAACATATCTTTATAGTTTTGGTTTCTTTGGAGCTAAAATGTGGTCCTCTGTGGCTCAAATTCTGAATAAATAGGTGTCAAAATGGCTGGTCTTATGCTAACGTTTGTCTTGAAACTAAATTAATATTACGCAGACTTTAGTTCAGCCTTTAGTCTTGGCCCTCCACAATATTTTATGTATCTCATTTGGCCCCTTGGGAAAAATTAATAATTGCCCACCGCTGGTTTATATAGTGTTGGGAATCATTTGCTTTCAAATTATTTAGCCTGGATAATACTACAACATCTAAAATGACACAATAACAGTAATTTCTATTTTGCGACATTACAAGCTTATGATCATCCATAGAAGACTGTCTGTACTCCACTACATACAGTACATCAGTATAAAGGTTGAAGTCATAGATGCTATTCATTGTGTATACACATGTGATATCATGTACTGTTATCTCTCATTCATGCACAACACAATGCTGTGTTCAAACGAGACTTATTCTCTCACATCATGTTTAAAGTGGTCTCCTATGAACTGGCCATTAGCTTGTAATTTGTATGTATATACTGTATGTTATTTTTCATTGCTATGTTGTGAGCACACCTGCAAGCAATTTTCAAATAAAACAGTCTCAAAGACATACAATGTGGGTCATGTTGTTGATCAATTATATGAACATATTAGCATCATATATTAGCCTCATAAAAGTGTGGTAATTAAATGTAGAAAAGTAGGTATGGATGCAAATGACATGATGATGAATGATGAAAAACACTTTGATAATTTGCTCCGAAGAGAAACACTATAAAATAAAAGTAGGAAGTTGACTCTCTAGCCTACCATATAATTTCTGGAGTAATTACCCTAACGTATTCTGTGTAAGCTACATACATAAAATGTACTCATCTGGTGGAGTCCAGTCTAGTCTATAGTGTGGATAGGCATATTTGTCCTTTCTATACGTTTGGAGAAACTGTAAATGATCATTTTGTATGGGGGAGAGTTAACCACAACACATCTCAACAAATCCCAACAACAGCAACACAAACTACGTTGTACAATGAAACATAAATGGTACTGGACAAAGTGGCTTTCTTCCACTATGCAAGTTCCTGTATGTTTTACTTTACTTTTTTGACATTTCCCCCAAAAATGTACACACAAAGGGTCCTTATGTGTTTTCTGTGATTATTCATGCTGGCTACAGCCGTTGCCACAAACAGTAAGCTTACACATACAGGGATTTTCACCTGATGAGTCGCCATATGTGATTTTAGATAATCCACTATGACTTTAGTAAAGCTTTTGCTACAAACTGCACTTCTTCCAAATAAACGAGTGGTACAAATAAATAAATGATTATATGGCTGTAGCATATCAGCTTGGATGTACCTGTATGAGACTCACAGGTGAAACCACATTCTCTCTATGGTAATGAATATCACACCTATACACAGTAGGCTACTTCACACAGACACTCAGTCCAGGTAGAGTTGAATGCTATTCAAATGGTACCTTTACTGCTCATTAAACCCTTCCAGTGCCAACTGAAGAATTAACATGTCAATATTACCACCATTGAAGAGGAGCACAGACAACTGTGTGGATAGTAATGGCAAGCTAATACTAATTTAAAGGTACCAATGCAGTCAGACAATCAGTATATTTTGACTGATACTAAAATGCTAGAAATTAAATTAATGTGAAAACACGGGGCTTGTGTTGTAATTCAACCTTTTCATAAACATTCCCAGTTGGAAACAAGTTATCTCGCACTGCTGCAGAGCAATGCACTTTTTATGTTTTTGTTTCAAATCCATAGCCTGCTGGGCAATCATGTTGGAAAGACACTACCTTCCACATCTGACATATTGTGTTGTGGAAGCATTAAGTAACACAAGGAGGCAACTTTCTACAATGTTTTGACATTTATTTTAGTTATAAACAGTTGTTTACTTTACCAATAGCTATGATAATAATTGTACAGAGAAAATGTTTTGTCCTGAAAGTATAGAATATATTACGCCGCCGGTAGTTGGAAATAGCCAACAAGGTTAGCAAAAAGGGTTAACTTTCATGTATTTCTTAGTTTTACAGTTACCTGTGGACAGTGACTGTGGACTACAGGCTTCAGCAGAACTTCCAAAGTCAACACTGGTATTAGTAGTCGTATGAATCAGTGAAATGCACATAAAAAGAACAGTTCATTCAATCACTATGTTATGGTTAATTGCAATTACCCAACAGATCAAACTGTGTGCCATCCCCATTCTATTAATACAGTACATTCAGCATACTCAGCTTAGCCTTCTTAAATGGCTAAATAGGCTGTTTTGTCTTTTCAATACTTGCTTTGGACAAGAAGACAGGTTGAAAGGTTTTTGACCATTCTTCATGATGGAGAATTGACTATAACAAATGCCACAAAACACCACAATGAAAACTTACAACTACACTGGGATCTCACTCACTGTGATACAATGTCACAGCAAACACACACACACACACAAACACACACACACACACACACGCACACACACACACACACACACACACACACACACACACACACACACACACACACACACACACACACACGTTTACAATACAATCATACTAATACAAGTTGCTTGGGTAGTGTCAGTATTGACATGGTAATGCTTCAGTTAGCACTGAAAGGCTAAATGAGCAGCAATTAGACCCTAAATGTACCATTTGAATAGCATTGAACACTATTGTATGTGTGAAGAAGCACTTCATTACCATCAATGGAATGTGGTTTAAACCAGTAGCAATGTTTTATGAGGACAATGTCCTCATACATCCCCCATACTAGTCTTTGATATTCTCTTTGATTGATGATTTTGTTATTAACATGTCATTATTTAATATGTCCAACACTAGTAGTGAACAAAATGTTCGAGCAATGACTTTGATAACATTTAAAGTGCAAATTACATACAATCTGACATATTGTACATGCTTACAATATGTCAGAATGTATGTATTTTTAATGGTTTGAGCCTCAATCACAACTCTGGTATGGCGGTGGTGGTGCTGATATGCACATCATGTTATAGTTGACTCATTATACTAATGCTAGAAAAACCATGCTTGAGCCGCCGTTGTTAAATCAACAATGGCGGCTCATTTGGGAGTGAAGACTAAAGGAGAGGAATTATACAAAGCAGGGTGCATTGATGACGACATTATGAGGCCAAAGTCAAACAAGCTGTTCCTGAGAGCAATTTCCATTAAAACTCCTGTAAGATATGGAAGCCTGTATTGTTCAAACTTGGTTATTTGTGGGGATAGTAAACACACATGGGAGCATATATATATATATATATATATATATATATATATATATATATATATATATATATATATATATATATATATATATATATATATATATATATATATATATATATATATAAAGTGACCTCCATGTTATTCCCCCTTTTAAAAGTTAAACAACTTACATTAATGTTCCTTGTGTACATGCTTTTACACACATATTGAGCACACCTACACTGCGTGCGCGCGCACACGCTTGCTGTAAGGAACAGTGTAGTGCAGTGATATTGCACAAACAAGACAATTGTAACTGTGAAAAATAAGGACAACAAACCTTAACAAACGTGTTCTCCTATTCAAGTACACCGTGTTTTAGTTTTTATTTTGTTTTGTTTTTTGTTTTCTAACTACACACAAACAGTTTCTCCCTGCATGAGTGCCCACGTGTTTTGTTAAAGTATCATGCGATCAGGTCTACACATAGAGGGCTTCTACTTTGTATGAGCCACACTGTGTCCTTTAGATAATGCATTTCAGAATACCTTTGCTGCAAACTGTACAGTTGGTTAACCAGTTGGTTAACCAGTTGTAACTCTTGAGAGCGTAAAAATGAAACCAAATGGACCCTTGCGGGTCCATTTGGTTTCATTTTTACGCTCTCAAGAGTTAAAATTCATCATCTTAATTAGCCCATAGTGGTCACAGACCCAGTGGTCCCTGACCCCAGCAAAATAAGAGTTTGGAACCAAATGGACCTGGGAGAGAGATAGGTAGACATAGCTAGAAAGCAGGGAAAGACACAGAGGTAGAGTGCAATGACTGCCTTCAAGACAAATTTACAGGTATCTTGTGTTGTGTTATAGTGCACTAAGTTGCACACTTGCCCGATCGGGCAACCAGGTAGCAGTCTTCACTTGCCCCACCATTTTTTTTACTTGCCCCGGGCAAGTGTTAGTGTCAAGCCCTGTCCGTGGCATCGATTTGAAGAACTAGCTATCTCTATCTCTCTCCCAGCTCCATTTGGTTCCAAACTCTCATTTTGCTGGGGTCAGGGACCACTGGGTCTGTGACCACTATGGGCTAATTAAGGTGATGATTAAAAATGAAACCAAATGCACCCGCAAGGGTCCATTTGGTTTAATTTTTACGCTCTCAAGAGTTACATCTGGTTAACCAACTTAGCTGGTGACCACCTGGAACCCTCTCAGGGACCACTGGTGGTCCCTGGGCCACCTGTTGAAAGCACCCAAGTAGGAAGTAAACTTAAAAGCAAAATTTACAATATATTTTTGGGGGGGCAAGTGACCATGACCTGAGGACACGTAGAACCTGATTTGCACTTGCCCGATGGGCAAGTGCCTTGGAGACCTTAGTGTCAACCCCTGCACGGAGACTTCAGGCAGTCATACAAGCCAAGGGGGCAGCCACAAAATACTGAGAAAATGATGATTCTAATTATAATAAAAAATATTCTAATTCAATGAAACGGTTTCTCCATTATTCTAATTCAATGAAACAACAGTGTCACAGTTAAATGGCCTAAATGGGCCTTTTGGAAAGCTCAGCTGAGCTAATTTTTTTTACAGGTAACAGTTCTGTGATTACTCTAACAAGTAGGACAGGTGCGGTGAACACCTGATTTGCTTTCTGCACAAGAAATGCATTCAAAGATTTTAAGGTTGCACTATTTCAAATTATTCTAATTCGTTGACCAGCACCTGTATAGTACTTGACCTACATTCTGAGCATTTTTCCTATCTACAGTGTTTCTATATATCTCTTGAATTATGTCTGACCATTGCATCCATCCCGTTGTCAGGGTGAAATTTTACTGCAGGCATACATCTCATCTCATTTTATTCTCACTCTTATGCATTATTTCACATACTTTAACCTTTGAGCACTTCAAGTTCCTGATTCCTAAAAAAAAAAAAACAATTTTAGTTATTTTCCCCCCGCCCAATATGTTGCTGCAAGCTATTTGCCATAGCCCAGAACCGCAGACAGCAATTATTGTATCGATTTAACACTGTCTGGGGAAAAAAAATAAATCACACACATGAAAAACAAAAAAGTGCTCATTGTGTCCTAAACATGATTAAAATATGCATTGTTTGCAAATGAGTGAAGTGCCTTTAATGTTTGTCTTGTCTAGAACGGAAGAGTTCCCTTCGTTTCACACGCGTGTGATTTTAAGAAAGTATGATGATAATACATCCTTTAAAAAAATATTTGGAGCACAAAAGACCTGTCCATTACAACAAAATTACGGATTTTCAACAGCAACGTGAAGCCAGTACTACTCTATGGTGCAGAGACATGGAGGACAACAGTGAACACCACAAACAAAATTCAGACCTTCATCAACACCTGTCTTAGACGAATCCTCCATATTCGCTGGCCAAACACCATCAGCAACAAGGACCTGTGGCAACGCACCAACCAAAGTCCTGCTGAGGAGGAGATCCTCAAAAGGCGTTGGAGATGGATAGGCCATACTCTCCGTAAACCAGCCTCAAACACCACAAGACAGTCCCTCAAGTGGAACCCCCAAGGGAAAAGGAATAGAGGCCGGCCTCGGAACACCTGGCGCAGAGACTTGGAGGCAGATGCGAAGAAGCTGGGGTACACGTGGGGACAGCTTGAAGTGTTGGCCCAGGATCGAGATTCTTGGAGAGCTCTTGTCGACGGCCTAAGCCCCAGAAGGGGTGATAGGCGTAAGTATGATGATAATGATATGCCAATAAAATATATATCCATGAGCTAAATGAGAAGGGAACTTCTCTAGGATTTTAATTGATCTCTGAACTAGGAATGTTACTCATAGGGTACAATTGTATCTCTGATCTCCTGCGTACATAAAAGTCTAGGTCTTGTAGGTCTCTCAAATCTTTGAAATTAAAATGGTGAGTTCTATTATGAACAAGTGCTTCATGGTATAGACAGCCACTCAACAGACTTTGTGAAGGAGTGCTTGAAATTTACTGTAGCCAGGCGCGTATTTTAGGCCGGTGCCGCCGGTGCGGTGCACCAGGGCCCAGGCCCCTTGGGGGCCTACTGAGAGGGAAGGGGGGAAAAGAAAAGAAAGGCCGCTGACAGCGGGCCCTGCGACTGTTATGGACCTGTGGCCTGGTCGTTAGGGGGTTAAACCTGAGAGTGGCCGGGCCTAGCAGTGGGAGGGGTAATGATATTGTCCAATCAAATTGGTACCTGTGAACTGTCACTCACGTGTGAATGTGTTCTGATGTCAGTTCCTCTTAAAACAAATCAAAACAAAAAAAAAAAGTGTCAACTACAAAAAAAAAAGCGCGAGTGGGTTGAATTGAAGCATCGGCGTAGCATAGTGTCATGTTCAAGAAAAGTCATGAAAGTGGTTCCAAAGGCGAATGGAAAGAGAGCAGTCGGCAGCGGGAAGCGTAAATGAAGCTAAAATGACCAAATTGGACAAGTTTGTATCAGTATCGGCTCTCCT
Organism: Benthosema pterotum; assembly: GCA_039105355.1. NCBI lineage: Eukaryota > Metazoa > Chordata > Actinopteri > Myctophiformes > Myctophidae > Benthosema > Benthosema pterotum. Next base: position 4,938,322 of record CM076970.1, read on the forward strand.
GCTGCACCTGCAGCCCCACCGCACCGGGCACTAGCAGCTACCCCAGATCCTGCCTCACAGAGCGGCGACACGCTGGACTCGAGTTGCCAACGAGTTCAGCAACACAACCGCCCTGTGACAGTTCTCCACGCGGCCACGCACGGACACAGTGTCGGTGAAAATGAATGTCCCCGCGCGCGGCGGCCGCGTTGCAGATAATGAACCCCGAATCCCCAGCACAGATCGAGGATTATACGACATGACACCGCATACCGATAAGACAAAAAGCTTTATAATAGCAACTAGTCCGTAGGCCTGCCGGACCGTTTCTCAGAGACAACAAAAAAGTCTTTCTCAGAAAAATACATCTCCACTACCCGTAAAATGACCTTCTAATGAGTGAGTACACAGTCACATTCATTAATGCGGTCAGTTTGCTGTCTTTGTAAATCATGTAATGTGCTGTGTTCTGGATGCTTGTTGCTTATACTGTGGAAGTGCATACCAGCTTTGTTGGCGTTGGATATAATGTGAATGTGTGAGTGTAATAGTTTGGGGACATCATGTTTGAGCCCAGGTCAGTGCAGGCTGTTGGATATTAGTAATGGTGGAGGATAGAGATAGAGCTTGGCATCTGTCCATGTTGTTATGGTTCTGAAAATGCTGCGTGCGTGTGTGTGTGTGTGTGTGTGTGTGTGTGTGTGTGTGTGTGTGTTTCATGGCCATTTGCCAATAAAGATCAATGAAAATGAATGGAATAATTGTGTAGCCAGGCACGTTTGTTAGTCTACTGTATACAGTATAGCTGTAGTGTGTGTTTGTGCGCGCACATGCGTAAGAGTTGCTCGTTTATGGCAATGATAGGGGCCTACAAAATATTCTTGCACCAGGGCCCATCCTCAGCTCGTTTCGCCAGTGACTGTAGCCCATTCTGCAACTGCTTAATTACCCTATTGGCCTGAATATAAGACTATGCTTTTTTCCCAATGGAAATATCCCAAAAATGGAGTCGTCTTATATTCAGGGGCTATACTATTTGACATTCAATGTTCTTTTTTCTGTAAATAGGTCTTGAAAAATGAGGGTCGTCTTATAAACGAGTCGTCTTATATTCGGGACAATACGGTAATTCAATCCATCAAAGTCTTGGTTTGGAAAAAGGGAGACGACAGCTCTGGTAGACAATCCTCCTAAAGCAGTGGTTTTCAACCTTTTTGACACTAGGGCCCACTATTTATTCGGTATTTGAGCCACGGACCTGTTTCACACCTGTTGGAACATGAACAAATCTCTCTGTGATCATCACACCTGCACACTGTGTTTACCTCCAGCGCAGTCATTTATTATGCATACTGAACTGCTGTTTAAGTGAAGTCAGTTTCCATTAGTTTTGGTGTCTTTTTCAAGACCCATCAGGAAATTATTATTATTATTAGGTCTGATTAGGTGTGGCCTACATTTTGCATAGTTCCCACTACCAAATCTCATTTGCATGTGATAAAAATGGCTGTGAATGTTGTGGAATGTTTTTCCCATTGTGGATGTCTGTCCCATTGCTATTGGACCAGTGATACTGGGTTAGGGTGTGTCTGTGTAACCATATTGCTGAATGGATGTGCCAATAGATTTACACGTGTCTACATTAGTGTGTGAATGGATGGAGCGTTTATATCATACCTGGGCATTATGCGGCCCAGGGGGCAAATGCGGCCCTTTGGCTGACTCTGACCGGCCCGTGAAAGGGTTTTAAACCAGTGTTCTGGGGACCACCTGTGGTCCTTGAGAGAGTTCTTGTTAAATATGGAAAGTTGGTTAACAAGATGTAACTCTTTGATAGCGTAAAAAAACCAAATGGACCCTTGCTTGTCCATTTGGTTTCATTTTTACACTCTCAAGAGTATATTCATCATGTGAATTAGCCCAAGTCTCTACAACTAGAGAATGTAGAAGATTAATGGTCATTTTGATCTGTATGTTTGACTGTTTTGTTTCCAGCCTGGAGTTGTGGACAAAAGCAAAACATATCTTTATAGTTTTGGTTTCTTTGGAGCTAAAATGTGGTCCTCTGTGGCTCAAATTCTGAATAAATAGGTGTCAAAATGGTTGGTCTTGTGCTTACTTTTGTCTTGAAACTAAATTAATATTACGCAGACTTTAGTTCAGCCTTTAGTCTTGGCCCTCCACAATATTTTATGTATCTCATTTGGCCCCTTGGGAAAAATAATTGTGTTGGGAATCATTTGCGTTCAAATTATTTAGTTGGGATAATACTGCAACATCTAAAATGACACAATAACAGTAATTTCTATTTTGCGACATTACAAGCTTATGATCATCCATAAGAAGACTGTCTGTACTCCACTACATACATCAGTATAATGGTTGAAGTCATAGATGCTATTCATTGTACAAATGTGATATCATGTACTGTTATCTCTCACTCATGCACAACACAATGCTGTGTTCAAACGAGACTTATTCTCTCACTTCATGTTTAAAGTGGTCTCCTATGAACTGGCCATTAGCTTATAATTTGTATATACTGTACGTTATTTTTCATTGCTATGTTGTGAGCACACCTGCAAGCAATTTTCAAATAAAACAGTCTCAAAGACATACAATGTGGTCATGTTGTTGATCAATTATATGAACATATTAGCATCATATATTAGCCTCATAAAAGTGTGGTAATTAAATGTAGAAAAGTAGGTATGGATGCAAATGACATGATGATGAATGATGAAAAACACTTTGATAATTTGCTCCGAAGAGAAACACTACAAAATCAAAGTAGGAAGTTGACTCTCTAGCCTACTATATAATTACTGGAGTAATTACCCTAACATATTCTGTGTAAGCTACATACATAAGTACTCATCTGGTGGAGTCCAGTCTAGTCTATAGTGTGGATAGGCATATTTGTCCTTTCTATACGTTTGGAGAAACTGTAAATGATCATTTTGTATGGGGGAGAGTTAACCACAACACATCTCAACAAACAGCAACACAAACTACGTTGTACAATGAAACATAAATGGTACTGGACAAAGTGGCTTTCTTCCACTATGCAAGTTCCTGTATGTTTTACTTTACTTTTTTGACATTTCCCCCAAAAATGTACACACAAAGGGTCCTTATGTGTTTTCTGTGATTATTCATGCTGGCTACAGCCGTTGCCACAAACAGTAAGCTTACACATACAGGGATTTTCACCTGATGAGTCGCCATATGTGATTTTAGATAATCCACTATGACTTTAGTAAAGCTTTTGCTACAAACTGCACTTCTTCCAAATAAACGAGTGGTACAAATAAATAAATGATTATATGGCTGTAGCATATCAGCTTGGATGTACCTGTATGAGACTCACAGGTGAAACCACATTCTCTCTATGGTAATGAATATCACACCTATACACAGTAGGCTACTTCACACAGACACTCAGTCCAGGTAGAGTTGAATGCTATTCAAATGGTACCTTTACTGCTCATTAAACCCTTCCAGTGCCAACTGAAGAATTAACATGTCAATATTGCCACCATTGAAGAGGAGCACAGACAACTGTGTGGATAGTAATGGCAAGCTAATACTAATTTAAAGGGACCAATGCAGTCGGACCTTTAATCAGTATATTTTGACTGATACTAAAATGCTAGAAATTAAATTAATGTGAAAACACGGGGCTTGTGTTGTAATTCAACCTTTTCATAAACATTCCCAGTTGGAAACAAGTTATCTCGCACTGCTGCAGAGCAATGCACTTTTTATGTTTTTGTTTCAAATCCATAGCCTGCTGGGCAATCATGTTGGAAAGACACTACCTTCCACATCTGACATATTGTGTTGTGGAAGCATTAAGTAACACAAGGAGGCAACTTTCTACAATGTTTTGACATTTATTTTAGTTATAAACAGTTGTTTACTTTACCAATAGCTATGATAATAATTGTACAGAGAAAATGTTTTGTCCTGAAAGTATAGAATATATTACGCCGCCGGTAGTTGGAAATAGCCAACAAGGTTAGCAAAAAGGGTTAACTTTCATGTATTTCTTAGTTTTACAGTTACCTGTGGACAGTGACTGTGGACTGCAGGCTTCAACAGAACTTCCAAAGTCAACACTGGTATTAGTAGTCGTATGAATCAGTGAAATGCACATAAAAAGAACAGTTCATTCAATCACTATGTTATGGTTAATTGCAATTACCCAAACAGATCAAACTGTGTGCCATCCCCATTCTATTAATACAGTACATTCAGCATACTCAGCTTAGCCTTCTTAAATGGCTAAATAGGCTGTTTTGTCTTTTCTATACTTGCTTTGGACAAGAAGACAGGTTGAAAGGTTTTTGACCATTCTGCATGATGGAGAATTGACTATAACAAATGCCACAAAACACCACAATGAAAACTTACAACTACACTGGGATCTCACTCACTGTGATACAATGTCACAGCAAACACACACACACACACACACACACACACACACACACACACACACACACACACACACACACACACACACACACACACACACACACACACACACACACACACACGTTTACAATACAATCATACTAATAAAAGTTGCTTGGGTAGTGTCAGTATTGACATGGTAATGCTTCAGTTAGCACTGAAAGGCTAAATGAGCAGCAATTAGACCCTAAATGTACCATTTGAATAGCATTGAACACTATTGTATGTGTGAAGAAGCACTTCATTACCATCAATGGAATGTGGTTTAAACCAGTAGCAATGTTTTATGAGGACAATGTCCTCATACATCCCCCATACTAGTCTTTGATATTCTCTTTGATTGATGATTTTGTTATTAACATGTCATTATTTAATATGTCCAACACTAGTAGTGAACAAAATGTTCGAGCAATGACTTTGATAACATTTAAAGTGCAAATTACATACAATCTGACATATTGTACATGCTTACAATATGTCAGAATGTATGTATTTTTAATGGTTTGAGCCTCAATCACAACTCTGGTATGGCGGTGGTGGTGCTGATATGCACATCATGTTATAGTTGACTCATTATACTAATGCTAGATAAAACCATGCTTGAGCCGCCGTTGTTAAATCAACAATGGCGGCTCATTTGGGAGTGAAGACTAAAGGAGAGGAATTATACAAAGCAGGGTGCATTGATGACGACATTATGAGGCCAAAGTCAAACAAGCTGTTCCTGAGAGCAATTTCCATTAAAACTCCTGTAAGATATGGAAGCCTGTATTGTTCAAACTTGGTTATTTGTGGGGATAGTAAACACACATGGGAGCATATATATATATATATATATATATATATATATATATATATATATATATATATATATATAAAGTGACCTCCATGTTATTCCCCCTTTTAAAAGTTAAACAACTTACATTAATGTTCCTTGTGTACATGCTTTTACACACATATTGAGCACACCTACACTGCGTGCGCGCGCACACGCTTGCTGTAAGGAACAGTGTAGTGCAGTGATATTGCACAAACAAGACAATTGTAACTGTGAAAAATAAGGACAACAAACCTTAACAAACGTGTTCTCCTATTCAAGTACACCGTGTTTTAGTTTTTATTTTGTTTTGTTTTTTGTTTTCTAACTACACACAAACAGTTTCTCCCTGCATGAGTGCCCACGTGTTTTGTTAAAGTATCATGCGATCAGGTCTACACATAGAGGGCTTCTACTTTGTATGAGCCACACTGTGTCCTTTAGATAATGCATTTCAGAATACCTTTGCTGCAAACTGTACAGATATGGGGCTTTCCCCCTGTGTGAACCCAGGCCTCCCACTCATCAGACCAACGCAGTGGTGCAGGGTGGGTCTTGGCTGGGTAGTTGAATTTAGAATCATATAAATCTTACAAAGTAATATCACAGCAGCTTTTTGTACAATGTTACATAGAGCATGACCTTGGACAGAAGCTAGAGAGGGTTGGATCACATGAGTTGGGGGAGGGGCTACGTGGGGGGAGGAGCACATGTATTTTGTTGTGGTTGGTGGAGAGTTGGTTCTATTGTTCTCCTCTTTAGCCAATCAACCCAAGCAGTTTGTGTTGCCAGCTCAGGCTCTCTAGTATAAGAATAGTGTGTAGCTGCCAGTTGTTCACAAATCCTCCAGGAACATCAATCGTGTTCTGGTCATATCTGAGTGTGGACTCCAGGCTTCAGCCGAACATGAACTCTCTCAACACTAAAAGGAAGAATTTTGCTCGACATGGAGGAACCACTGATCACCAAGACCTTTGTAAGTTACTTTGTCTATATGTATATACAGAATAATACGTTTATTTATTTAAACCCATGATCATTAAGACATCTGTTAGTTAACCTGGGGGGTCGACAAGCCTTGGGGGAAACACATGTTAGTTGTCCCACCGACATTAACTATGTGGTCTTTAACAATGTGATTTTGATATTCATAACATGCATAATAATTAATACCTCTGTTTTTGTTTCTAATTCAGTGTTGCATCATCAGCCTGACTTCCCCACAATTCAAGAGACGGATGAACAAAGAATATTGGCTAAGCAAACACGCCATTGTTGTGATGAGTGTGGTAAAGGCTTTTCATGCGTGTCACATCTTAAAATACACCAGAGAATTCATACTGGAGAGAAACCCTATGAATGTGACCAGTGTGGACACCACTTCTCTACAAAGCACAACCTTGTCATTCACCAGAGAATTCATACTGGAGAGAAACCCTTTGGATGTGACCAGTGTGGACACCACTTCTCTACAAAGCAGACCCTTGAAATACACCAGACAATTCACACTGGAGAGAAACCCTATGGATGTGACCAGTGTGGAAAACACTTCTCTGACATGTCCAACCTTAAAACCCACAGGAGAGTTCACACAGGAGAGAAACCCTATGGATGTGATCAGTGTGGAAAACACTTTTCTACAGTTCAGAACCTTAACACACACCAAAAGATTCACATTGGGGAGAAACCCTACGGATGTGATGAGTGTGGAAAACACTTCTCTCGTATGGACAGTCTTAAAAAACACCAGAGAGTTCACACAGGAGAGAAACCATATGGATGCGATGAGTGTGGGAAACACTTCTCTCAGTTGTCCAGCCTTAAAGCCCACCATAAAACTCACACTGGAAATAAACACAAGTAATTGTGATGTGATTGTAGCTGACAGCAAACTAACTGAACTCCCCTGTGCTCTTAGTAGACAGACAGTATATAGAATGCATACTACATAGTACATACTATACCACACTGCTGCTGCAGTGCTGCTAATAGATGCCATCAATTTTGTATACCATATACGTTAGGGCATTAACGACTTGAGATTTTTTCAAGTCGACTTGTCAGACAGTCAAGTCGATAAATTATCGATTTATCGTTTTATGGCGCGGGGGGGGGGGGGGGGGGGGGGGGGGGGGGGTCCGTCGTGGTGGTTCTCCGAGGGGGGTCGGGGATCAAATGGTGCCGCTATGACGCCGGCGCAGTGCTTATCCAAAACACATCGCGAGGCTACGCATGAAGCATGTGGCAAACAAAACAATATTGGCACACAGTGCAGCACAACGTCCACTATGGCCAGCCATAAAACACACAACGTTCTAACCACACGTTAGAACGCAACAGAAGACATACACACACGCTGGTTCTTGAAGATGAGGAATGCATTGTCTAACATAGCGGCCACATTATCAGAATACTATCCATTTACATGTAGCCTCCTCCTCCTCCACCACCACCACCCGCGCCGCTTTCTTTTCTGATCCATTCAGTAAATTAATGAGAACGACGCGGACAGAAGCATGCGTAGCCTAATGCGAAACGAGGAACAAGACGGTCACTCTAGCACGAGGACGAGTTGGTTGATGAAGTCCTGTATTTCGTTGACACTGTTTGCTGTTCGATCTGATCTGTGTACGTAATGATCAGTGGAACGCCGCGCGCCGCCGCGCCCAGAGCGCATGCAGCGGCAGTAAGTTGGTAAGCCTAAATTAAGGCTTTACTCCGATAGAGTTGCAAGGGAAACTTCAAAGGAGACTTCTGTCCGTGAGTGACAGTAACCAATATTACAGTTGAATTATATACACACGCGTCGCACATATAAGAAAAAAAGGGGAAGACAAAGGTAAATGTTTAATTCCTCCTCCTTACTCCTTCGCTCGGAGGAAGGGGAAAAAACAACTTATCGACTCGTGCTTTTTAGAGTCGACACGTGTTATGCAAATCGATGCATCAATGTATCGATTTTTTGGTTAAAGCCCTAATATACGTATGTATATCATGTGCTGTTATCTCTCACCTTCACAACCTAATGCTGTGTTCAATTAAGACTTATACAGTTAGATGCTTAGATCATGTTTAAAGTGGTGTCATTTTTTGTATATAGTGTATTTTCCAGTGCTATGTTGTAATCACAGCTGCAAGCAATTTTCAAATAAAAAATGTCAAAGACATATGGTCTTATTGTTGATCAATTGAACATATTAACGCTACAAATGTGTGGTAATGAAATGTAGATAAGTTGGTGTGGATGCAAATGACAATGAAAAACACAGAATAATTAGCTCCAGGGAGGTGAGTGGAGTCCAGACTTCAGCTGAAGATAAAGCGATAAAGGGAAGTGAAATATCTGTAACTGATCCACCAAGTTTTAGTTGCACTCACTATGTGCATTTTTTCCATCTACAATGTGACCATTGCCTATGTAAAGCAGTGCAACGGTAATGGTTACACTGTAGTAGAGATGGATAAAAACAACAAGATGTGATCAATATGGACAACACGACTAAAATGACACAAGAACATTCACACTGGAGAGAAGTCATATGGATCTGAGCAGTGTGGACAACACTTCTTTGTGTTGTCCAGCCTTAAAGGGATAGTTCTGATTCTTTGAAGTTAATGTGTGTGTGTGTGTGTGTGTGTGTGTGTGTGTGTGTGTGTGTGTGTGTGTGTGTGTGTGTGTGTGTGTGTGTGTGTGTGTGTGTGTGTGTGTGTGTGTGTGTGTGTGTGTGTGTGAACTCTTGAAAGTGACACCTTTCATACAAGCCACTTTACATCCTCACATATGTTTTGCATGTCAGTGTCATATATAATTCTTAAAAAGCAGGGGTATGGTAAATCTTAAAAGACATTTAACATCTCGATCCAGAGAGACCGATATTAAGTGTGAGCTAATAGGATAAAGAACAAGTATCTTAAAAAACACCAGACATTCACACTGGAGAAAAAGCTGTGCCACAACACTCACATGTTCAGCCTGGAAGATATAACTGTTTAGTCTGTTTAGAGTCAGGCAAATAATGACAAAAGATGCCCTGTCTTTACTTTTAGAGCAGTAGTTTATTATGCAGAAGGTCTTTTTGTGGCCTACATCTCATTTGCATGTGATAAAAAGATGGTTGTGAATGCTGTGGGATGTTTTGAGAGATGTCTGTCCTATTGTTAATGGACAGGTGACAATGGGTTAGGGTGTGTCTGTGTAACCATATTGTTGAATGGATGGGCCAACAGATTTGCACATGTTCCTATTAGTATGATACATAGAGTGCATATAGAGTAGTCCTATAGCGACTTTTATATAGTAATTGGAATCATTTGCTTTTAAATTATTTACCGGTAGACTGGTTAATACTACAACATCTAAAAGTTGACAAGAGCTATATTGGTCCTCCCAACATTTGGATGGTACACGTATACCTAAGATGACTGTCTTTAAAACATAATAATACATGATAGAACACAGGTTATCTTATTCTTACTCAATGACTAAAGTAAACCATTTTAGGATTCAGGGTGTTTAGGATGCACTGTTAATAAGTAGTTCACAAAATTGTACTATGTACATCAGCAAAATCCACCATGAAGGGTCGCATACCGTTCTATATTTATTTCAAGTGTTTATTCAGAAGGGTAAACCATCTCAACATTCATCGTCTTTGTTTCCCTGTGAGTTAACCAGGGGATTTGCTTTTCATGCATCCATATATTTGTGCTTTTTATAAATGATAAGTGGTTTAGTCTCACTCTAAAAACAAACTGCCTATTTGTTTAGTTATACTATGGATATGGATTACATTCACAAAAAAAATAAAAAAAAAATGATTATGTCCAAGCATGACCTTGGGTAGGATCACGTGACTTGGAAAAGGAGCTATAGAGGGGTGTAGCACATGACCTGGGGAGAAGCTAGAGAGGGGTGTAGTACATGACTGGGGGAGGAGCCAGAGAGGGGTGTAGCACATGACCTGGGGGAGGAGCCAGAGAGAGGTATAGCCCATGACCTGAGGGAGGAGCTAAAGAAAGGTGTAGCCCATGCAACAATTTGTTAGGTTATGGTTGGTGGAGAGTTGGTTCTATTGTTCTTCTCTTTGGCCAATCAATCCAAGCAGATAGTGTTGACACCTCAGGCTCTCTTGAATAAAAAAATAGTGTGTAGCTGCCAGTTCTCCACAACTCATCCTGGATATCAATTGCTTCTGAGCACATCTAACCACAGATTCCAGCGGAACATGAACTCTCTCAACACCAAAAGGAAAAATTTTGCACAACAGGGAGGACCCAATGATCACCAAGACCTCTGTAAGTTACTTCCTGTGTCATATGATATGACATATATATGGATATATATGTTATGAGGATGTTATTTATCTAAACCCAGTGATCACCAAGACCAATATTTGTAAGTGGCATAACTTACCATTGGCATAACTTATGCCATTGGTAAATGATGTGGCTGTATGGGTATACATTATTCATATTAGCCAGTGATTTGTATTTGTAATATTAGCATTGACAATTTGTCTCTTTTTTGTGATCTATGCAATCTACATTAACTAGGTTAATCCATAAAGTACCCAACTATTAATATTACCTCTTTGTTTCCAATGCAGTGTTGCATCATCAGCCTGACCTCCCTGTGGATGAACAAAGAAGATTGGCTAAGCAAGAACGTCACTGTTGTGATGAGTGTGGTAAAGACTTTTCTCGAAATACACTTCTTAAAATGCACCAGAGAATTCATACTGGAGAGAAACCCTACGGGTGTGATCAGTGTGGGAAAAACTTCTCTCAATTGTCGAGCCTTAAGACACACCAGAAAGTGCATACTGGAGAGAAACCCTATGGATGTGATCAGTGTGGAAAACACTTCTCTCAAATTTCACACCTTGAATCACACCAGAGAATTCACACTGGAGACAAGCCCTATGGGTGTGACGATTGTGGACAACGCTTTTCTCAATTTCACCATCTTAAAATACACCAGAGAATTCACAGTGGAGAGAAACCATATGGATGTGACCATTGTGGACAACACTTCTCTCAAATTCATCATCTGAAAAGCCACCATAGAATTCACACTGGAGAGAAACCCTATGGATGTGACCAGTGTGGGAAACACTTCTCTGCAATGAAGGACCTTGAAATACACCAGAGAATTCACACTGGGGAGAAACCCTATGGATGCGATGAATGTGGGAAACACTTCTCTCAATTTGGCAGCCTTAAAAGACACCAGAAAATTCACACTGGGGAGAAGCCCTATGGATGTGATGAATGTGGAAAACACTTCAATGATTTGTCCAACCTTAAAGCGCACCAGAAAACTCACACTGGAAAGAAACACAAGTAATTGTGGAGTGATTGTAGATACAGTAAAAAAAACCCTGTGCCTTGATTTGTGATCACACTGATATTAGTAGACATAATTCTAATAGATGCTATTCATTGTGGATGCACATGCGGTATCATGTGCTGTTATCCCTCACTCATGCACAACATAATGCTGTGTTCAAATGAGACTTATTCTCCCGCTTAGATCTTGTTTAAAGTTGCCTCTTACGAACTGGCCATTTGCTTATATTTTTTGTAAATACGTTATTTTACAGTGCTATGGTGTAAATACACCTGCACCTACAATGTTAAAGACATACAGCATGGTCATATTGTTGATCGATTATATGAACATACTAGCATCAAAAGTGTGGTAATGCCATGTAGATGAGTAGGTATGGATCAAATGACAATGAAAAACACCATAAAACACAATAGGATCTCGCTCTAAAAATACATCAAAGTACAATGTAATGAGAACCTGTTGAGTTTTGGGTACTTCATACCTAGCTAGACCATTAGTACAGACGTGTTTTGTTTGATCTTTGATCTTGCAACAATGCAATATAGTTTGTTTTTTTATACCCCGCGTAATTTCTTAAGCCTATACTCAGAGGGGTTCAGTGTATTTTGACTGAAGTTAACCATGTGAACATTATACTCAGTGTAACAGAAGGGAGCTCATTGAAGAGTCTCCTCACATAGTGTAGCAAAGCTGTTGTTCCTCCATAGCTCTATGGAGGAACAACAGCTTTGCTACACTATGTGAGGAGATTCTAAGAGCAGCTTCTATTGTTCTGAAGGAATGAACAGAACTCAGATGTGGAATTCTTTCCAATAGGGTTGTTGTGATTATGGTTCATTTCGAGGCCTTTTGAACAGATTCTTTACACATCATAGCAATGGTTTGGGTTGAATCATATTTTAAATCAATCACACCAGCACAATGTCTTTACTTTCAGCGCAGTAGTTTATTATGAATACTGAACTGTTGTGTAAGTGAAGACAGTTTCCATGAGTTTTAGTGTCTTTTTCAAGATCCATCAGGAAATGATTAGGTATGATTAGGTGTGGCCTACATTTTGCATTGTTCCCACTACCACCACTACCAAATGGCTGTGAATGTTGTGGACTATTTGTCTGTCCCATTGTTAATGTACATGTGATACTGGGTTAGGGTGTGTCTGTGTAACCATATTGCTGAATGGGTTAGGGTTAGTTCTTCCAGTGTGGGGAAAGGGGCAGCAGTCACTCTGGCCTAATAAAGTTGTTAAATTTAGAAAATAATACTGTCATGCCTCCCAAAGGCAGTCACTTGTACATGAAAAACTTTACTATTGGTTGGAGAATTATGAAATCGACAAAAAAGAATTTCATGAAAACTGATCATCCTATTATACTGGTCATTTAAATACTGGCCTAAAATCCATATATGTAAGCCACAAAAAGTTCCTTTGGTTGGGATACCCATTGTCAGTGAGATTTCTATTTAACTAACAACAATTTGCTAAAGCTGTAGGTTGTATCTCTCTCTTCTTACACTAGAGAACTCTCAATCTCACCTTTGATGTCACTGGCCTCTACGCCAACATTCCACATGGTGGTGGTATAGAGGCAGTCAAATACTTTCTTAGGCATACTGACAATGCTGGGTTTGCTTAGTGGGTTCCTTTGTCTGTGATCTGACAGAACTTCTCCTTACTACTTCAAATTTAAGGACAGTTTCTATTTCCAAACTAAGGACACTGCTACGGGCAGCACCATGGCTCCTAAGTTTATTATGCAGAATTAACTGCTGTGTAAGTGAAGACGGAATTATTCATATTTCACCATAACCAGAGCAGAATTCCGAGATGTATTGCAACAATACATTCTGTAATGCATTATGTTCGAATTGAGGCACAGCAAGACATCTCCATATTGTGATCATTTAGTTTGATACATGAGTAATTGAAGCAAAACAAAGGATAGGCCTAAGTCCTAATTTATATTAAAACATGCATTCCCCTACCTTTAAACATACACATTTTGATACATGATTTAACTCTGACAGTGTCCATTCTTTTGGATTTATCCCCAATGTGCTTTGACTCAAGTTCAGTTATACTAATAAGATGTACTTATTGTACATACATCCCACATCTTAGGAATGTGACCATTGTGGACAACAGTTTTCTGCCATCTCTACCCTTAGAACAAACCAATTTATTCACACTGTGGAGAAACCCTATGGACGTGACCGGTGTGGACAACACTTCTCTCAGTTGTGCGGCATTAAAACCCACGAGAAGCGTCACATTGGAGAGTGAAATGTCAAGCCTTAGGAAATTCCCTGTGATGTGTGGAAATGCTTTTGATCAAATATTGTATTACGAATCATGTATTTCTGACCCTGCATGTTACTGCACTTACCCTGTATGGTATATATGGTCTTGTAGCATAACACCAATAATGTAGAATACATAATATCTCTTAAGACCACTTCACCACTTTTTGACGTATCTTCATATAATAGTCATGTACAGGATAAAATACTACAAAAGTAATACACTAATAATACAATATGTTTTTGACTCAGTCTGTGTCTCGCAGTTAAGAAACCTGTCCTTCAATGACGCCATCATTCAGCAGATTCATTGTCGTTTAAAACAATATGTTTTTGAAATAATATTTTCATTATCGTGTGAAATGAAATAATAAAGAATATGAATGTCCTTTGAGGATAGTGCTTCATCGAGCACTGGCATCTGATCAGATTCTACTACTATATACCATATACTGTAGAACACATGCTATATACTATACACAACATAATGCCGTGTTCAAGTGAGAACACTTAGATCATGATTATCTGGCCATTTGCTTACATAATGTATTTTCTAGTGATATGTTTTCAGTTTTCAAATAAAACAAATGTTAAAGACATATTGTTAATAAGTATATTACATAATAACTTGGCATTATGAACGCATGGTCATGACAGGTTGATAAGTAGGGATGAATGCAATCGACAATGAAAAACATCCAGGATCATTCATGCCAGAGAGAAATAGTATAGTATAGTATAGTATAGTATAGTATAGTATAGTATAGTATAGTATAGTATAGTATAGTATAGTATAGTATAGTTGAAGCTGAGACTCATTCTCTAGCCTACCAGCCAGGTATGGAAACATGCCCAAGAGACAATAACAGCAGGCTGGGTCTAGGCTGGGGGCTACATTCACAAAAAAACTAATTATATCTGACCTTGGGTAGGATAAGGAGCTAGAGATAGGTGTAGCACATGACCTGGGGGAGGAGCTAGAGAGGGGTGTAGCACATGACCTGGGGGAGGAGCTGAGGAGCAAAAGAGGGGTATAGCCCATGAAGCAATTTGTTAGGTTATGGTTGGTGGAGAGTTGGTTCTGTTGTTCTCCTCTTTGGCCAATCAATCTAACAGATAGTGTTGACACCTCAGGCCCTCTAGTATAAGAATAAGACATGAGATGATATTCTTATTCTCTTTTTTTCTTTCAAATAAAGATAAACATCAAGTGTAGGAGTATGGCCAATGATGCTATCCTTATTTCATGTAAGAAAAGTAAAATGATATGCACATCCCAGTCATTAATGACAGTGTCTAAATGAATAAAGAAACGATAAAGATATGCCTCCTGTATTTTGAATTATTGGAATGTCTGAAGACTGTTTGCTATAGTGTTAGCATTGATGTGTTCTCCTCTTTCATGGTGTCATTGTTGACGTGGTAATCCTTCAGTTAGCAGCGGCCAGCTGTGAATAGGCTATATTGTATTTTCTTTACGGCTCTGCAGAAACTTAATGGGCCTCATGCGCCAACCGTTCTTAAGATGTTCTTAAGAGGAAATTTGTTCTTAGGCACACTTAAGAAGTTTTTAAGAACATTTTGGGATGCCTCAATGTTTTCTTAGCTGTGATTTGTTCGTAGGTAAGAACAAAATCTACGCACACTGAGGAGGACTCTTAGGGTGCCTTTTTTGTTCTTAAATGCAATCTGAAAAGAAAAGGGAAAACAGCGCCCTCTACAAGATGTGTAAAGTCTGGTCTAAGGACCTCAAGGGGTCCATGAGGACATTCCAGCCGGTCCACAGCAAACATTTTACCACTCTTCTAATCCCATTTTATACTTTGAAAATAGCTCATCTACAAGCTCACAGCACATTCCATTACTCTTGTAGATTGGATATTTGATAAATCTTCAAAACGAAACATATTTTGATCCCCACTATGCCCCCCACAACCCCCACCATGCCCACCTCATACCCCCACCATACCCAGATTACCAACCTCATAACCCCCCCCACCATACCCACCTCATAACCCCCCAACCATACCCCCCACCATACCCACCTCATAACCCCCCAACCATACCCACCTCATAACCCCCCACCATACCCCCCCCCACCATACCCACTTCATAACCCCCCAACCATACCCCCCACCATACCCACCTCATAACCCCCCACCATACCCCCCCACCATACCCACTTCATAACCCCCCAACCATACCCCCCACCATACCCACCTCATAACCCCCCAACCATACCCCCCACCATACCCACCTCATAACCCCCCACCATACCCCCCCCCCACCATACCCACTTCATAACCCCCCCCCCCCCCCCACCATGCCCTCCCATAACCCCCCCTACCATACCCACCTCATAACCCCCCCACCATGCCCCATAACCCCCTACCATACCCACCTCATAACCCCCCCACCATACCCACCTCATAACCCCCCTACCATACCCACCTCATAACCCCCCACCATACACCCATAACCCCCCCTACCATACCCACCTCAACCCCTCCAGCATGCACCCATAATCCCCCCTTCCAACCCCACCTCTCAACCCCCCACCATATCCACTCTCTCTGCAAATAACATGGGTATTGTGCTAATTTCAGCCATTTCAATTCACAGTCAGACAAGTTGACTATACTATAAATACTAAAAATATATTCATTCATGAAATAAATGAGTTGTTCACTTCAGAAGTACCACCACAACACACCGTAATACTGTAGATCATACTTGATTTTTAAGTTTAGAATCTGGTGTTCCACCATATTTATACACTATACTTTAGTTTAGGTATTCTTGACTTCTTTCAGTCAACTTTATTTCTCTGTGTGAGGTCCTGTGAGTTCTGAGTGCTGCAATCACACACAGGTGTGACTGCCATGGAGTCATGCAAAACCACACCCACCTGAGTAAAGCACAGGAAGGAGAGGGAATTCCCAATGCCTTATAGAGATGCGCAGTGACGTCACCGTCCCGGTTCCGGAAGTCTTTTCCCCATTCATTTTTCTCATAGACTTTTCGAAAATAATTTATATCAAGTCGATTACGCCGCGGCCAAAGCCAACTCAGGTCGTGACAAATCATGACAACAAACACAATATCGTCATATAATATATAATTGGGAAGAAGTAGAAAACGGCATGATACAAGACTTTTTGTTTCGTTTTTCATCTTAGAAATTATTTTATTGTCCCAAAAGTTTGTGTGTGTCATCATGATTTGTCACGACTCGAGTTGGCTGTGTCCGCGGCGTAATCGTCTTGATATAAATTATTTTCGAAAAGTCTATGAGAAAAATGAATTGGGAAAAGACTTCCGGAACCAGGGCGGTGACGTCACTGCGCATCTCTATATGGGAATCGGTGGGCGGTTCCCTATGGTAATTAGGATGCAAATTAGGAAAGGTGGGGCGTGTACCTATGATAATTTGAAGGAACTGGCACACCCCTTCAACTTACAAGGATTTGAATTCATCATCATAAGAACAAATTTTGCGAACAAAATGCCTACTTAAGAACGCTTCATGAATCAGACTGAACTTCTCTTAGAAATTCTCTTAGGAAGAAATCTAAGAGGAAAATGTAAGAACTTATTGGCGCATGAGGCCCAATGTTCTTGAGCATATTGAGAATGTCCAACGTGTTCAACGTCATGCAGCAGCCAAGTTTATGGACTTCTTACATGTTTAAAGCACTGAATTTGACATTGTGTGGCAGTCAAGTCTATGGACTCACTGTTTTCCCTAATATGCAGCAACTTTATATCTCTTTACTGTAGTAGCAAATATGTGCTTTAGAAAAACATATCATACACATACCCGATACCGTCTCAGCAATCCCAGCCTTGAAATAGAGAAAGCCCGCCACAGACAGATTCCACTCCCAAGAGAAGACAGAGTATGCACACAAAATGTGGTTGAAACAGAGCTACACTTTCTCACCACCTGCCTCTTTACCAAGACATCAGAGACACATACTTCCAACAAATTACACACACTCAATGTGATTTGAAACTATGACCAATGAGGGAAAACTCGGATAGCCTACCTATTGGTAGAGATGCAACAATTTGCACACAAGCAGGAAGATTTGTCACTGCTGTGACATAAGCAGGTTGGCCAATGGAACACAACCACCTAGGTTTCCACAATTTTACAATAAAATAATGCTTGCTGTATAATTGCTATACAGTTTTTGTGCTCCGCCATGGCGACAGTATTGACATGGTATTGTTTCAATATGGCACTGAAAGTGTAATTAAGCAGCAATTAGACCCTAAAGGTACAGTTTGAATATCTTTGAACTCTCTAGTATGTGTGAAGCTTGTGATCTTCATTACCATAGATAGATTTGGTTTAAACCAGAGACATCTTGACTAGCTTAGCATCCACCCTAAAACTGGGAGGTTTCAGGGTAGAAACACTCACACACACATGCATGCACACAAAACAACTGTGGATGAGCTCTGATACTCCTGTTATTATTGCACTTGTTCACAAAATTAACAGAAGTAGCCTTTATTCCCCTGAGCAAGTACTTCTGTGTTTTAGATTACCGTAATGTCCCGGATATAAGACGACTCGTTTATAAGATGACCCTTATTTTTCAAGACCCATTTACAGAAAAAATAACATTTAATGCCAAATAGGCTAGTTTAGCCCCTGAATATAAGACGACTCCATTTTTGGGATATTTCCATTGGGAAAAAAACATAGTCTTATATTCAGGCCAATAGGGTATTTGCATACATCATTTTCCACAAACTGTACACACAAAGGGTTTCCCCCTGCATCAGTCCTCATGTGAACACAAACTGTACTAGTGAATGAGCCAGAGAGAAACCTTATAAAACACAATGGGATCTCGCTCTGAAAGTATCAAAGTATGAAGTTGACTCAGACACTCACTCTCTCGTCTACCATAACATTTGCCAAGTAATTTTCCTAATGTATTCTGTGTATGCTAAATAAATAAATGGAATTTACTCCGGCACTCATCATCTGGTGTAGTCTAGTCTACAGAGCGTGCTTTCTATACATTTCAGACTCTGGGGAAACTGTAAATGTTATTGAGCATTGTGTATGAGGGAGAATTAACTACAAGAATGAATACATCATTTCCCCCAAAAATGTACACACAAAGGGTCCACATGTGTTTTCTTAAGAGTATCCATGCTGGCTACAGCCGTTGCCACAAACAGTAAGCCTACACATATGCTACAGTTTATCTAAAGTCACATATGGCGCCTCATCAGCAGAAAATACCTACAGTATATCAACATTAAGGCTTGTATGTATGAGACTCCCAAAGCATTTCACAGGTGAAACCACATTCCCTCTATGGTAATGGCTATCACACCTATACACAGTAGGCTACTTCATACTATTGACCACTCACACTCAGTCCAGGTAGAGTTGAATGCAATCAAAAGGTAACTTTACTGCTCATTAAACCCTTTCAGTGCCATTTGAAGCATTAACATGCCAATAGTGCCACCATTGAGGAAGAGCACAGACAGCTGTTTGGATAGTAATGGCAAGCTTCAAATGCTCATTTAAAGGAAGCGATGCAGACAATCAGTATGTTTTGACTGACAATAAAATGCTAGAAATTAAATGAATGTGAAAACATGGTGCTTGTGTTGTAATTCATCATTTTCATGAACATTCCCAGTTGGGATATAAATAGGTTAACACTGCTGCAGAGCAATGCACTTTTTATGTTTTTGCTTCAAATCCATAACCTGCTGGCGTTTCTGTATTCTGTAAGACAAACCCATGCATTCTTTGATGTTCCAAACATTCATGTTGGAAAGACACTACCTACCACACCTGACATATTGTGTTGTGGAAGTGGAACTAACAAAGCTTTACTTTGACAACTGCTGACAACTTTCTGCTATGCTTGGTGTTTATTTAGTTTTGGTTACATGTAGTTTGCTTTACTTTACTTTAGCAATAGCTATGATAATAACCATGTGTTCATGCTACTTCATATAACAGTGTCTGTTATTTTAGAACAATGCTACAACTGAATAAAGAGGAATTCCAAACATTTCAATATTTTACTATGTCCTTAATATATCTTGGAGATGTTGTGTAGAATACAAATAATAATAACAAATAATATATATTAATAAACAATAATTAAAAAGGGTTCTCAACATTAATATGGTGAAACACATGATGTCATCAAGTTGTGGCACTGTAAAAAAAAGATTAATGCACTACTTTAGTCAATATTTGAAGGCTTTGTTTGCCATAATGTCAGCAGTTTGATAGGTTGTTGCTATTGAATAAGTTGTAGGTAAAAAAATAAATCTCTTATGTGATCATCACACCAGCACACTGTCCTCACTGCTGTGACAGTGTCATTTACTTTGGGCGACACAAACACACTTCACCCATTTCATTCATTCTTTATCTTAATGCTGTTTATTTTTTGTTTTTTATTTCTTGATTTGATTTAGTTTGTCATTGTGATTCTATGTTCAAGATGTGTAAAACATATTGAATTGCCTTGTTGAAATTCATACAAATATGTGTGTTTTCTATATTATATGCAATGACTGTGACAGTGTCTGTACTTTTGCATTTATGCTCATGTCCATGCGCTTTACTCCGGAAGCAGGGATTGAACCCCCACACACCAGGCCAAAGTCAGTTAGAAGTTTATTGTACAAGCATGACTTTGAGTAAGATTAGATGACTTGGGAAAGGAGCTAGACTAGGGTGTAGCACATTACCTGGGGGAGGAGCTAGAGAGGGGTGTAGCACATGACCTGGGGGAGGAGCTAGAGAGGGGTGTAGCACATTACCTGGGGGAGGAGCTAGACTAGGGTGTAGCACATGACCTGGGGGAGGAGCTAGAGAGGGGTGTAGCCCATTCAGCAATTTGTTAGGTTGTGGTTGGTGGAGAGTTGGTTCTATTGTTCTCCTATTTGGCCAATCAATCCAAGCAGATAGTGTTGACACCTCAGGCTCTCTAGAATAAAAATAGTGTGTAGCTGCCATTTCCCCACAGTTCCTCCTGGATACCAATTGCTTGTGAGCACATCTGACCGAGGACTCCAGGTGTGATATATATATAAACCTATAAACCTGATGTGTGTGTGTGTGTGTGTGTGTGTGTGTGTGTGTGTGTGTGTGTGTGTGTGTGTGTGTGTGTGTGTGTGTGTGTGTGTGTGTGTGTGTGTGTGTGTGTGTGAGTGTAATTATTTTATCAATCAGTGATTTATATCTGTTAGCATTGATTTACTCATGTCTTCTTCATTATCCATGCGATCTACATTAACTATGTGAACTATGTAGTCATTAACTTACCTCTGCCTTTGTTTCCAATTCAGTGCTGTAGCATCATCAGTCTGACTTCCCCGCAATGGATGGAGAAAGAAGATTGGCTAAGCAAACTCGCCACTGTTGTGATCAGTGCGGAAAACACTTCTCTCGAATCACACACCTAAAAACACACCAGAGAATTCACACTGGAGAGAACCCCTATGGATGTTATCAGTGTGGAAAACACTTCTCCCAAATGGGCAGCCTTAAAACACACCAGAGAATTCACACTGGAGAGAAACCCTATGGATGTTATCAGTGTGGAAAACACTTTGCTACAATGCAGAACCTTGAAACACACCAGAGAACTCACACTGGAGAGAAACCCTATGGATGTGGGCAGTGTGGAAAACACTTCTCCCAAATGGGCAGCCTTAAAACACACCAGAGAACTCACACTGGAGAGAAACCCTATGGATGTGAACAGTGTGGACAACACTTCTCTCAAATCGTCAACCTAAAAAGACACCAGAGAATTCACTCTGGAGAAAAACCCTATGGCTGTGAACAGTGTGGAAAACACTTCTCTCAAATTCACAACCTTAAAACACACCAGAGAATTCACACTGGAGGGAACCCCTATGGATGTGATCAGTGTGGAAAACACTTTGCTACAATGCAGAACCTTCAAACACACCAGAGAACTCACACTGGAGAGAAACCCTATGGATGTGGACAGTGTGGAAAACACTTCTCTCAAATGGCAAACCTAAAATCACACCAGAGAATTCACTCTGGAGAGAAACCTTATGGATGTGGTCACTGTGGAAAACACTTCTCCCAAATGGGCAGCCTTAAAACACACCAGCGAATCCACACTGGAGAGAAAGTCTATGGATGTGACCAGTGTGGACAATACTTCTCTCATATTAGCAGCCTTAAAAGACACCAGAGAATTCACTCTGGAGAGAAATGGATGTGAACATACTCTCAGCTCTCTCAATTGTCACACCTAAAAACACAAAATAATCCACACTGGAGAGAAACCAAAATCTCTGTGACGTGTGCACATTTGAAGCGTTTAGCAAATCAGGTGAGTTATGTGTACATTTTAGCAATTGTTTGTTTTAAGAAGGCTAAGCTGTAAGGATACAAACATTACATGTACTGTATATGCACATGCTGAATCAACATTAATACGATGGGCATATGCAGTTTGATTTGTGATCAAACTGTACCATAACATGCTGTTTGACTGGACTGTCTATATAGTTCTCATTTACTGATGCCCACTTTTATTTTTTCCAGTAGATTATGATAAAGCACATTTGTTTTTGTGTTTATTTCTTATATGATATATGTAATTTGTGTCTCATATCATGCATTCACAAATAAGGACAGACTTTCAAAGTATTATTGTACACAACTATGAAATCGCAATGATTAACTAAACTGTCCCTGGATATCCATGCATGGAGAAAAGTGCGGATTAGCACATAGATCATAAGTCGGTCATCACTGATGCTACTAATGTTCGCGACTGACAAAAAAAATGGAAGCGAATCCAGCTAAGATGAAATCTGAATGTATTATTTGTTTCACTGGAATAATAATGAGATGATATTCTTAGAGTCGTTTGCCTTTTTTCCAAATAAAGATTAACATCAAGTGTTTCTATGAGTGCGGCCAATGGGGCTATCCTTATTTTATGTAAGAAAAGTAAAACATATGCACATCCCAGTCATTAATGGCAGTGTCTGACCAAAACAGTGTTTAAATGAATAAAGAGACACACAATACAAATCTGCCTCCTGTATTTTGAATTGTTGGAATCCCTAACACAATTAAAATACAATTTTAGTTTTTTTCAACAGAGGTTGTTATTAGACAAAGTAAAATATGGTGCTAATTGTTTTACATCCCTTGCTTTCTTTAGTTATAGGTATTTCAGCAATAGGAGAGGGCATTCAAATTGAATGTTACTGAGCATATTGAGCAAGTCCAACATGTTGAACATCATGCAGCAGCCAAGTTTATTGACTTTTTTATGTTTGTTTTGTTTAGAGCACTGAATTTTGCGTTGTGTGGCAGTCAAGTCTATGGATTTCTCTTCTTAGCTTTATTATTACGTAGACATGTTACCAGGCACCCCTCACTTAACACAAGCACAAGTGTGTTTTTTCCTAATATACAAAATCTATTTATTCAGCATTTGAGTCCCCGGACTACCATTTGATGACATTTTCACCCCGCAGACCCCAAAACTAAAGATTTAGATTGTTTTTGTCTACAATTCCATGCTGGATTTTGCAAACAAAACAGGCAATCATACATACACAACATAAATGACCATTCATCTTCTACATTCTCTAATTGTGTCGACGACTTAATGAAGTTAATTCAGATGATGAAAATTTTAACCAAACAAATGGACCCTTGCAGGTCCGTTTGGTTTCATGTTTACGCTCTCAAAGAGTTACATCTGGTCAAATAACTTTCCATCATGTAGCTGGGGACCACATGGAAAACTCTCAGGGACCAGCGGTGGTCCCTGGACCACTGGTTTGAAAACCGCTGCTATAAATGATGCAAGGATTTACTATAGGGTCCTGAATACATATTGGTTTACACTTTTTTAAAGTGATTTATTTTTTGTGATTTCTTTTATTATCTACTACAGCCCTGATAAACCCCAGGAAATCATAACTGGCCACAGAAGTTGACAAGCTCTATTGAATGTGAAGGAGGATGTGGATCAAGCACATAGAGTTTATTTATGAATAAAGTATTATGGACCGATCAGATGCAAAGAACTACAGACCGGTATCACTCCTCTCCTTCCTCTCCAAAACCACTGAGCGTGTGTGGTCTCGAAACAACTCTCTGACCACCTCTCGCAGAACAACTTGCTGGATCCCAACCAGTCCGGATTCAAGAAGGCCCACTCCACGGAAACTGCACTCCTCGCCGTGACAGAAGCACTACATGCTGCCCAAGCCGCCTCCCAATCCGCTGTCCTGATTCTCCTGGACCTATCAGCAGCATTCGACACAGTGAACCACCAGCTGCTCCTATACAACCTTGTGGAGCTCGGCATCACTGGGACAGCCCTCAGATGGTTCTCCTCCTACCTCACTGACCGGACCTACCAGGTCTCATGGAAAGGATCGCTGTCATCCCCCTGCACCCTTCAAACTGGGGTCCCACAGGGATCCGCGCTCGGTCCCCTCCTGTTCTCCCTATATACCAAGTCTCTCGGGACTATCATCACTGCCCACAACCTATCCTACCACTGCTATGCCGACGACACACAACTGTTTCTGTCCCCCCCCCCCCCCCCCCCCCTCCGCTACCCATGTGGAAGAATGGATCACTGCATGCTTGGCCGACATCTCACAGTGGATGACGTCCAACAGCCTGAAGCTGAACCCGAACTACTATTTTTCCCCGCTAAGTCCTCCCCCTTACAGGAGTTAACCATATCTGTTGATAACGCCATGGTAACCTCAGCCCCTACGGCTACAAACCTTGGTATTGTCCTGGACAGCCAGCTCTCATTTAAAACACACATCGCAGCTGTCACCCGATCCTGTAGGTTCACACTCCACAACATCAGACGGATTAAGGCCTATTCAGAGATGGATTTTCGGTGCCCACCGCGACCACCGCGACAACCGTTGCCTACAATATGACGTCATACCACCGCAACCACCGCACCTCCCAGCCCTCCTCTCGGATTTTACTAACCACCGCACCGCGCGGTGGTTCCAGTACTCTAGGAGCACCGGTTGCTTGTTTTTAACGGCTGCCAGCTGGTAAAAAAAAAGAAAGAAAGGAAAACACACCACAGCACGACGGTCAGGAGGAGAACGAAGGGATTCAATGATAGACACAATGATATAAACAGAATACGAAATAAACATAAAAGCAGCAGAATTTATTATAATTGAGAAAGGTAGGAAGTAGAGAGAAAAGCAGAGGGGAAAATAAACAACAATGGACGCGAAGAGAACAGGGGAGGGAGGGCGAGGTGCTGCTAGTGGTATATGAAATAGCGGTGGTCGCGGTGGTGACAGACTATATAATAGCGCGCGGTGCGGTGCTCTGAGCGGTGGTCGCGGTGGCCACCGAAATTCTAGACTCTGAAAGAGCCTTTAGACCCTTCATCACCCAAGAGTCAGCCCAGCTTCTCATCCAGACAACAGTCATATCTAAACTGGACTACTGCAACCTCCTTCCTTACTGGTCTACCGGCATGTGCACTTAAGCCCTCCAATTGATTCAAAATGCTGCAGCCCGTCTGGTCTTTAACCAGCCCAAATTCTCACATGTCACTCCGCTTCTCCGCTCCCTCCATTGGCTCCCAGTCGCTGCACGCACAGTGTTCAAAACTCTCACGCTCGCATTCAAAGCAACCAAAGGTTTGACTGCATCTTACCTCAGTGGCCTCATAAAACCCTACAAGCCCTCCCGCGCACTCCGATCAGCCGACACTGGGAAGCTGGCAGTAGCCCCACTAAAAAGGCCTGGACAACGCTCCACGCGCCCCAAGCTCTTCTAAAACTATGGAATGAACTTCCCCCTGCAATCAGGACCTCAGACTCACTACCTATCTTCCGCCGCAGTCTTAAGACACACCTCTTCAGACTCCATCTCAGCCCATAGCACTTGTATTATATACCAACCCACAGTACTTGCTGCAATGACTTATATAGGTTGCCTAATGTATTACAATGTTTTTAGCGCTTCATTGTATGTTGTAAAATGTATTGTGAATCCAGATTAAATTGTAAACTTTTCACCATTGTAAGTCGCTCTGGATTAAGAGCGTCTGCTAAAGGCCTAAATTGTAAATTGTATTATATTGGTTAGTTATTGTAAAACCTATTGAGAATGTCTAACGTGTTGAACGTCATGCAGCAGCCAAGTTTATGGATTTTTTTTATGTTTAAAGCACTGACTGACATTGTGTGGCAGTCAAGTCTATGGACTCACTGTTTTCCCTAATATGCTGCAGCTACACTGCAAAAAAAGGCAGTCTCAATACAAGAAAAAAATATATATATTTAAGTGTAAAAGTACTAGAAACAAGCAAAATAATCTGTCCGTGGAGTGAGTGAATTATACTTGGTAAGAATTCTTGAAATAAGAAAAATTCTCTACCCGTAAGGGAAGTGGAGAACCCTTTAAATAAGTGAATAAAACTTGATTCAAGCACTGGATTAAGTGATAAAAACTTAATTCAAGTACTGCATTAAGTGAAATATACTCAATATTAGCTTTTAAATCTCTTCAAGTAAGTGATAAAAACTTAATTCAAGTGCTGCATTAAGCGAAATATACTCAATATTAGCTTTTAAATCTCTTCAAGTAAGTGATAAAAACTTAATTCAAGTACTGCATTAAGTGAAATATACTCAATATTAGCTTTTAAATCTCTTCAAGTAAGTGATAAAAACTTAATTCAAGTACTGCATTAAGTGAAATATACTCAATATTAGCTTTTAAATCTCTTCAAGTAAGTGATAAAAACTTAATTCAAGTACTGCATTAAGTGAAATATACTCAATTTTAGCTTTTAAATCTCTTCAAGTAAGTGATAGACACTTAATTCAAGCACTAAAAACTAGCTTGTTGGTTCCTTCTTTCACAGGCTTTGTTGTATTGAACTGAACGTCTGTCTTAAAATGTTAAAGGCATTCACTGTAAAGAAATCAATGCGTAGTGAATTTAGTCAACATTTAAGCAATGTTTATTAAGTGCTCGTTTAAAGTGCTCTGTGCTGAGAACATGGTCCACTTTTCAAGGTCTACATAAAGTAGTAGGCAAACAGAACATGTTAATACTACTTGTGTAGTTTACACAAGATCAGAACATATAGAACATTATACTACTATAGTATAAAAATGTAAAACAATAAGAGTTGTGGACATTAGACAAAAAAGGCAGTATACAGCAGAACATTAAACATAAGGTATATTTCACTTTCAAGGGGTTTTCAACAGGTCACCAGTGGTCTTTGAGAAGGTTCCAGGTGGTCCCCAGGCTAAATGATCGAAAGTTGGTTAACCAGATTTAACTCTTGAGAATGTAAAAATGAAACCAAATTGACCCGCAAGGGTCCATTTGGTTTCATTTTTACACTAATTAAGAAGTCTACGATGTTTTGTCTGCAAAATCCAGGCTGGAATGAAACCAAATGGACCCTTGCGGGTCCATTTGCTTTCATTTTTACACTCTCAAGAGTTAAACCACTTAAGTCTACGATGTTTTGTCTGCAAAATCCAGGCTGGAATTGTGGACAAAACCAAAAGAATTCTTTAGTTTTAGGTCTTTGGGGTGAAAAAGTAATCAAATGGTGGTCCTTCGGTCAAATGCTGAATAAATGGTGGTCCCTGGTTTCAAAAAGGTTGAAAACCCCTGGTCTACTCGGTATTATGTGAACACCCAGACAGTATACATCATTTGATTTAAAATTTAGATAATTGCCAATCATTTTAGCTGCCCCATCCCCTATAGACCTGCGGAATGACGTCACCGCCCCTGTTCCAGAAATGGATTCCCCATTCATTTCTCATAGACTTTTCGAAAATGATTCATATACTTTTTATTCATATATTCAAGACGATTACGCCGCGGACAAAGCCAACTTGAGTCGTGACGAATCATGATGACACACACAAACTTTTGGGACAATCAAATCTTTTCTAAGATGAAAAACGAAACAAAAAGTCTTGTATTATGCCGTTTTCTACTTCTTCCTAATTATATATAATATGACGATATTGTGTTTGTTGTCATGATTTGTCACGACCCGAGTTGGCTTTGGCCGCGGCGCAATCGTGTTTTTATTAACCATTTTCTATGAGGTTAATGAATGAGGAATCCACTAGTGGAACAGGGCTGGTGACGTCACTGCGCAGGTCTATACAAACCCATTATAACTTCAAATTTAGACCAAAACGTTTTTTGTGTGTGTGAAATATTCCTTTAACTTACTTTGAGCACATCAGAACACAATAACAAAAACAACAGGGTGGCACTACTGGCTTTAACCTCAGATCAGCCCACAGATTACAAGTTATTTAGCAAAAGCTCTCCACTCTGCCATTGCCTTCTTGTAAGAGGGTGTGGCATCACCCTGGTGGATGTTATCTTGCAATATTTCTGTCTGTAAAACAGACAGGAGCGTGGCTACACATCTTGGATAAGTCAGATGCAAGGTGTAATAATACGCGAGCAAATACATCAGACCTTCCAGGATGTTCTCCTTTGGAAAGATTGTGACTGGAGTGTTCCCTACTGCAATCATGCAGTGGGACTGATCCACGATCAACACCGGGCACGAGAGACGTCTCTTCTGCAGGTATGCATTGGGATCTTCCAGCGGCTAAAGAGGAAGAAAGAAAAAACAAATGAATATTCTCTTAAGTAGAATATATGCTATTGCATGTCTGTCCTTATTTCTAGTGCCAATGTTGTGATGGCAGTGATACCACTGCTTCTAATTCTCCAAGCTGTTATCAGTTTTGTTGCAGTGTGTACTTGACTTGTACTGTAACTCTCATCTCTGTCAATAAAAATTTCATTCATTCTGTGCAAATTCTTTTGAAAGAAAACGCAAATGTAGATACCCATGTGTGCAACTACTGATACTACTGCTGGAAAAGAGCGATTACTGTACCAGTGCTAGTTTAGTCAGCGTAGCATACTGTGTTGTTGTGTGAATGTGTGTGTGAATAAACTAGAAAAAAGCTGCAAGCAGTATTGTGGTTTTCTGTGCATACAGTAAGCCGAGTAAGACTCTGTTTTCACCTGCGACAACACCCTTTTGCGGTGGGGAAGTAGCTAAATTGAAGTAGTCAGTTTAGAAACCGTACAACCCAATCTAGACAAATTGGCAAAAAATAAGAAAACAGTCTTACCTCAAGGACATGAAGCAGTGCATCACAGGCATCGTCACTTGCTTCTCTTTTTCCGGTCTTCTTGGAGAAGGTTTGTGGCGATGGAAACAGGGTAGGCAGTGCTTTGAAGAGTTCTATGGCAAACTCAACTAGGACAGAGAACACACAAAAAGCAAATTATTAATTTAGTTAAGTTAATTTATCCATCATTTATTCACTTTGTGTTAAATTTACTGTGGCATATACAATCTCAAATGAAGTAATGTGATGAAACTAGATTATTCAAAGCAAACATTACACCGGTCACTTATTTTACACTCCAACATGCTAGGGATTAAACCGTAGTGCACCCAGGAGTCAGCCTATAGCTCCTTATCCAGATATCAGTCCTATCAAAACGCTTGTCTCTGAAAGGTGTACTTAAGCCTCTCCAAAATTACCCAGAATGCTGCAGCACGCCGTCTTCAACCAGCCACAATGCTTACATTCAGACGCCACCTTTACACACAACTAGTGCTGTCAGATCGAATTTCATTTAATGAATTCCGTTCGAATATTAAAAAAAAATATAGTATTCAAAAGAGTAAATTGCCATTCGAATTTAGCCTTAATAATTGATTAATTAATTCTATATCATATTTTTATTTGGTTTCATACGTTATTTCCCCCATTAAATGTAACAAATCTTCCGGTGCCTGCAAGTTTGCAACCATCGCTGTATGTAAATAAATGTGTGCGTCCACTTGACAGCGTAACAGCAGCCTACCTAGAGAGGGGGGAGGGGTAGCAGCGAGAGAGAGGTGTAGAGACGAGAGCGAGAGAACTCACAGAAGCACGCTGCTTACCGTTGCGTCCCCTCAGACCAAAATAATCCTTATAGAGCAAAAAATAAGTCCATTGCATTATAGTAGCCTGTATTGCTAGCAGAGTACAGATACGTTAATAAAAGTCGCGTTCAGTATAAAACCACCGCAGTCATAAACAACATTAGTTACAGCTGTGTGATGACCGAGTTACATGGAAACTGTGGACATTATGTTCTTCCATTTATGGTAATAGCGTGATCATTCAAAGGTGCTGGTTTCTATAGGTCACCGCTTTTGATGTGGCATCAAAACCTATGGGGCTTCATGTAATGCACACAATGGCTTACATTTGCATGTGAAGGGGGGCCTCTAGTGGACAGAGTAGCCTGTGCAGTGACTGCAGTCAATGACAATGTATAGAATACAGGTATGCCTAATTACCAGAGTATTTTATGGGGTAAAATCTGGGCTATATTATATTAAATAATGAGCTAAAATAACGTAAATATTCGAATATAATATTCGATTATTAAAAATATTAAAGAAATGAATTTCGAACGGTATTTTAGAGGGAAAATAACAGCCCTACACACAACATGCATACTGCACAAGTTGCTCTGGATAGCCTTCTAAATACACAAAATGTTAAGCCTCAACTATGTACCTGTGTCCAAAGGCATTGGTGGCTGAACGGCCTTCTTGACCACCGCATAGTACTGCACAATGGACTGGAAGGCTTCCCATCTCTTCTTCACATCCTCCCAGAATTTGGTGTTGTCCTTTCCCAGGATCCGGGACAGCTCAGCCTTCACCTAGAACGCATGTTAGTGGTAAAGTGTAAAACAACTGCCTCTCTTAGTGGGAGTATGGTACACAAAGAAGCAGAACGCTGCTTAGCCGTGATTTTTAACCAATTCGCAAGCAATATACACATTGCAACACAGAGTTTGCATTTGGTGTTTTCACAAAAGAGGGACGCTAGGGTTCAGATGTTCAAGGCTTACATGTCTAAGCTCCTTGAAACACGGATAGGCTTCAAGGATTTTCGCCGGCCTGTCT
Source organism: Benthosema pterotum (assembly GCA_039105355.1). Classification (NCBI taxonomy): domain Eukaryota; kingdom Metazoa; phylum Chordata; class Actinopteri; order Myctophiformes; family Myctophidae; genus Benthosema; species Benthosema pterotum. The sequence continues at coordinate 4,969,298 of CM076970.1, forward strand.
TCTTCCTTCAAGATGTCACTGTTGTCGATGAATGCTCTTCTGGCCTCGAACTCTAGATCCAGCAGCTGGGCAACAGCATCCTGGTTGGGCTTCGCCTTCTTGCAAAGGGCCTCTAAGGCCTTGTAATGCCTGGCCTGCGCAGCGAGACTATCTCCGCCTTCAATGCCTTTTGTTGGCACACAAGCTAAAATATAAGAAAAGAAAATCAGCAATTAGTATTAGATATTTCATTCGGAATTATTCTATAGCTTTTAAACAGTCTAAAATGTTAATTTGAAGTGATGTGAAGCAACCTAGTTAATACCTACCAAACAATACACTGGTCAGTAACAAGGCATTTGTACACTGGATGGACTAATGCGTATTGAGTCCTTAGAAAGTCTATTTTAACATTTATAAATAAAACATGTCCACTTACACGGACTGGGGGTGCTCCTCACATCTCCAGCTGGAGTAACAGAAGGGCTCCTTCGGTTGCCAGGACCAGCAGGACTATTATCGTCATCAGAACGCTGCACATAGAAAAAAAAAAGGAGAAAAAAAGATAAACAATGATACAGCTGAGCAAGAAAGCATACAATCAAATTCAATGTTTGAATACTGTACAGGATCCATAAATGCATTTCCAGACTGAATGGGTTCAACTTTGGTTCAACTGTTGGGAAAAAAAAGCAGATCTACAAGCTTGTAGTGTGGCACTTAGTGCCATGCTACCAGCCTGTAGACCTGCTATTCCTAGTCCCTGCAAAAAAAAAAAAAACTTAATTCAGATGGGGGTCTGAATTAAGTTTTGAGTGAATGTGAATGTTTGAGTGAATGTGATTGAATTGTGATTTCAACTCTGGTGGAAGAAATGCACAGGAAGTATAACTATACCTCAGAAGTCTTTGGAGACAAGATTATTGTGGATGACCCTGATGCACTTGTGTTGTCGTCATAATCGTCACTGGAGAATTCAATGGCACGTTTTCTTTTAAGACCCCTTGTTGGGGTGCCAGAAGTCTTCTTCATAGGAGACTTTATATTCTGAAGCCTCTTCTGAAGAAACCCATAAAAGGTTGCCTGTGTAAAGGAGACACACACAGCATTAATGTTACTGAAGACATAAATGTGTAAAATTAAAGAAAGTAGTATCACACATACTTACGTGTTTAACACTCTTATTTTTATCCGCCAACATGGGGTAAAACTCCACCACTCGCTCGGCCATGGCGGTGAGCTCCTGCTTTGAAGGGTACCGGTTCTGGATTTTTTTGGCTCTCAAGAGAGCGACCATGCTGGTAACCGTGTTCCTCACCAACCTTTAAATGATTGAACGCTTTATTAGCAGTTTGCAAAACTAGGAAAGTGCAGTTAAACACAAGGTCTGCTAACATGATTTAAACACAAAGCCTATAGCTTGTTTCCATTGGGGTCCTTTGTACCTGCATCTCAGCTCCTTTGACATTTCATGTTCCCCCTCTTTACCGGTGAGCGCCATCTCAAAGTAGAGCTTCCGGCTTTGCTCCAGTTCACTATCGGTATAGATCACATACTCTGGTGGAGTGGGAAGCTGTACGGTCATCTTTGGGCTTGTTGCTTGAGCCTGTTGCTGACAGATTGGAGACGATCCGCTTGGTGAAGGTGGGTCGATTTCCGATTGAGCAGGGCCAGCCTTTTCTGGCAAGGACGGAGTCTCATTCTAAGAGCAGATAAAATAGAAAATGTAAGGGTTAAACAATCATTAGATACCATCATAGTTACGACTAAACAATGCTGACGCGTAATTTGGCGGCATCACACCCATGATCCATGGGCAGCGCCTGGGGAACCTGGGAAAGTCTTTGGGTTCCAAGGGGAAGTATAACTACAATGTAAAGTTACATTACCTCTGGGTGAATTAGAGCCCACAGGCGTTTTCTTCTCCCAAAATCTGCCATATGTGGGAAAAGTTCTTTTAGATCAGCAGGAGTGAGAGTTGGCAGCAGGGCTTCATCAAGGCCAGCATCTAATAGATAATGAAGCAAAATTAGTACATGTCATGTATACCTAGTATAAGTGGTTTTATTGGTGCATAGATGAAATGTTTTGTTTTGGTGTTAAAAGTCAATATTCTTCTCCCCAATCTTTGTATGTTTGTTTGTTCAATGTCTCCCCATTTTCTCTAGCACTTGGTACAGTGGTTCTCAATAGAGGGGTCTGGGAACAACAGTTATGGAGTGCATCCCATTTGTCCTTTACATTAAAAACATCAAGAACAACTGCTTCTGTAAAGTAGTTTTTACAGATTATTTGGTACACAACACTGCATAAGTGAGGCTGATAAATGGGTACCCTTTCCTGACTGACAAACTGGCAACAGGGGCCTGAAATTTAAAATTCCAAAGCAGAAACAAAGATTGCAGTTCTGTGAAACAAAGACTAGTATATAATCAATAGCACAATATACAGTAGAACTTAATTTGAAAAATACAAAGCAATGTAAATAGTTTCTCAGCAGAATACTACTGATATAAGCGGCATATACAGGTGGAATCTTTTTATAAGCCTAAAAAACACCTCATTGGCATTTGAATATCTGATGGCCCTGTTGCCTATAGGCAACATGATCAATCCCCAGCTGACCATCGGCCACTTCTCCGTCCCAGAAACTTGTGGCCCAATCGTGTGAAAAGCCAGTGGAAATCACAGCCAAAGCCAGTTTAGAATTTACACAGTCACAGTGCAATTGAATTTCATGAAATCCTCAAGGGGGCTGCAGCCGTCGCAGAGTTTTCGCGATTGCAGACATACCTTCTAGTTTTGACCGGGTGATGTGGTCAAGCTGGTCTAGAATCCCCATGTTTTACACCTGGGAGGAAAATGCAGAATTGCTGTTAGGACCAGGAAGCACACAGATGGAACTCAATGCTTTTGCAGTGAGCAAAAGTCATCTTAAAATGTGCTTAAATAGACCCAAATTGACCCTAATGGGGTTATTTGTACACAGAAAAAGGGTCCTAAAAGAAAAAGAAAAAAACAAGTTGCAGACAGTATTTTACTAAACAGAGTGCTTTAAGTTTACTTCAAACAAGTAGATACACACAGAATGAGAATTTGATTTTTTTTTTTTGTGTGTCAGACCTATTTTTAACAGCCAAATGCGCCTACATATTAATCTGGTGGTCCTTATTCCTTGAATCAGGGGTTTTAACCTCTCATACCAGGGCCCACTATTTCAGGTGGGCCCTTCAGGTGGTCACCATGTTGTAAACATGAACCAAATGGACCCTTGCGGGTCCATTTGGTTTCCTTTTTAGAGCTGCAAAGGGTTACATCTGGTTAACCAACTCTCCATCATTTAGCTGGGGACCACCTAGAATCCTCTCAAGGACCACTAGTGGTCCTCGGACCACTGGTTGAAAACCACTGCCTTAAATAAAAACGTTTTATAGAACCGCTAGTATCACAGCGTCTGCTCTCGGCAAACGTCATTGTCTGCCCAGAGCCATCTAGTGTCAGAGTCACGACATTGAGGGGTCAGAAACTGAGCGGATGTTCATGCAGCCTGAATAAGGACAAGCTGGAGCTGGAAAGTGGAAAAGCATTGTTTTCAACGAGGGCGGCGTGTCAACCGTGTCAACTGTTAACGCCACATAGAAGAGTCGCCATTAGACCGGCCCCTGAAGTTAATGGCGTTGTCAGAATCAAATAAACAATGTAACCAATAGTTCAAAGCTATAAAGTAATAGCACAACTTAAACATTAGACTTTAGTTACTGTACAAAGCAGTTTACATGTTGCACACACGCCTTAAAATAGCTCTTTTTGCGTCGCCATTTGTCCCAAATCAGGCTGCATTAACAGCAGCTAGAGCGTTCAGTTTCTGATCCATCAATGCCGCAGCTCTTGACACTAGACTGCACTGAAAATACCAAGAGTATAGACAAACTACAGTATAGTATTGAGGGGTCAGAAAATTAACGTTCAGGCACCATTAATACAGCCTGAATACGACGGACAGACAGGAGGTCAAAATACATTTTCAACGAGGCACAACGGTGGTGTCACCAGGCTGCCAACACCAGGTTGCTACAGCCAATGTTACCGTGTAGCTTTCAGGGCCCCGTGGAGGTGACGTGAGGATGGCAGCGGTGGTGTTCCGTTGATAATGCTAATGCTAACGAAGGCCTCAGATGTCTCTGCCTAGAGTAGCAATGGTCGTCGTTAAGCTATTTTTTTTTTTTTTAAGCTAGGATAACGTTCAGGGCCCCGTGGAGGTGACGTGAGGATGGCAGCGGTGGTGTTCCGTTGATAATGCTAATGCTAACGAAGGCCTCAGATGCCTCTGCCTAGAGTAGCAATGGTCGTCGTTAAGCTATTTTTTTTTTTTTAAGCTAGGATAACGTTCAGGGCCCGTGGAGGTGACGTGTGGATGGCAGCGGTGGTGTTCCGTTGATAATGCTAATGCTAACGAAGGCCTCAGACGCCTCTGCCTAGAGTAGCAATGGTCGTCGTTAAAGCTAGTTGGACTCGGAGCTAAAGGCCTCTGAGCTAAAAGCTCTTGAGTTTGGGAGAATGTAGGATGCATGAGCCCTTACTCATATGATAACTGCTTTTATAAAAATCAAAATAACCTTACCTGTATAATTGTTGGGTTCAACCATAGAGTAAGGGTTCAACGAGCTCAACCACTGACTAGCAGCACAACACCGGAAAAGAAATGGGCGCGCGCGCTTAACGTATATATGGCCGACCCGAACGTCTGTACGTGCTTACGTCAGTGTTTGGTAGTGGTCGGGAAAGGGGGTGGCATGTGAGTGTAACATGAAAATATGTACAAACAATTAAAAATATACATAAAGAGAGAGAGTTTTATTAATTACGATGAATTCTATTTGTTTTCATATGTTTTCGTTATTTTTTCTGATTTGCATACATGCTCATTTAAACTTATAATAACAACGTCCCTCCCCTCCTTATTTTGGTATAGTCCATTGCCCCTGGTATACCAGGAAGTGAAACGAATTGAAGTCGAATCTGCAAGAGGAAGAAGAAGAAGAAGTCGTATCTTGTTGTGGACATTACTGGCAAGGCGATTCTTACCGGGATTCTGCCGTAGAGTATAGTCCAAGAATTCTACTTTTGTTTTTGGATGTGTAGTTGTGCGACTCACTGTAGGAGAGTTTAAGAAAAAAAATATTCGCTCTGTTAGTCATTTTTGGGGCAGCTATGGCGTGCTGGAGGTGTGTAATTTGTTTTGTTTTTGTTGCCTTAAGCCTGAAGTCTCTACTGAGTCACATAAACCAGGCACACAGTCGCAGTCCTGATTTCCGTGTTATATGTGGAATTGATGGCTGTATTGAAGAATATGCAATCTACAATTCGTTCTACAAGCATATCAAACGAACACATGGCGAGTATCTTGAGTCTGGTATCCCACCCACTGGGTGGATGCGAACACCTGCGCCATCTCGACTCGGAGGTGAACATTTTGATGTACCCATTTTTTCCGGAGCTTTGGCCCAAACAAGAAATGTGCAGGGGACCAGCAGTGAAGCCAACCCACACGTCAATCAACTGTCACAGGTACGTCTACATGCAGTACAAAAAAATAAAAGTGGCACATATCTCCATTATTAATTACAAGAGCAGCCTGAACAGAGACAGACTGGAATTGAAAGTACTTATTTTTCCAATGAGGGCAGCGCAAATAAGAGCTATTTTAAGACATGTAATCATGGCAACTGTATTGTATACAATTGTACAGTAACAACTACTAAAGTCTCTGTAATGCTTATGTTGTATACTATTACTACAACACGATCTAAAATCCCAATAGAAGTCTATGCAGCTGCGATTAGACCTTTCCATGGAAGTAAATGGAGAGGACTTAACTTTGTCTACACTCAAGGCTCTGGTTCTAAAGTGAATCATACGTTTTGTAGCACATCAGGTTTCCAAAGTGTGGTCCGGAGTCAGGGGTCTTTGAGAAAGTCCCTGGGGTTCATTGGGAGCCAGTGATGTAGACTAAACATAGCCATGCACGCTAGAGGTGTTAGATAATATAATAATAATCCATTATTAAAAAAAAAAAAAAAACATTTGCATTTTTACCTGTACAGGATGAAACTGGTGCCAGTTGTGGGATGCAGAGTACAAGCAATGAAGTCAACACTCCTGCCACACCAAATCAAATGTCACAGGTAATCAATCTAAGCTATGTATTATGATACACAGGGCTATACAAGTTCTAATCAATATTCTTGTTTAAAACATGTGACTTGATTAGATTCCATTACTAGAACTATTTTATATGGATAATCATGAAAATACCAGAACTTGCTACACAGTGCTACAGTTGCAAACTAATTGTATATTAATATACCATAATCATGTCTACAGGAAGGTCAGCTCACCTGTTACACCAAATCAAATGTCAAATGGAAGATTCCATTTTGCCTGCACATGATAATACTATACAATATGACACCTGTCATTAGGCTTTATGACTTCAAATCAATATCATGATTATATAAAACCTTTGTATGGATTATAATTAAGGAGCAATTTTATTTATATAGTGGAACATAGCAGATCTACAAGATCATGATGCCACAATGCAGCAAGTGTTTAGTTTGCCTATTTTCATTACTAAAGACCTGTAATACACAGTACATACTATATGGTGTTTTACAACCATATACTGTACTGTAGTGTTGCTGTAGGTCTGTGTAATATGGGTCTGTATTGGACTGACTAGCAGATAAAATAAAGCACTGACTGACTGATAATAAAGCAATAACTAAGTTAAGCGATTCTACATTTGGGTTTCAATATATTTCTGGTGAACTGCTTATCCCTACCTGCTGTGAACACACATTAAAAATAATTCTTCATGCATGTCATTGTCACAGGAAGGACCTGGTTCAAGTGATGAGCTCACCAGACGTGCAGTTGCATTCACCATCGATCTCCGGGAAAGGGGCCACCTGTCCCAGGTAATGTTACCACAATGCTGTGTCTTTTAATTCCCAATATAACAAACTGAACAATAACAAAATACTAAATATATTTTATACAAATCTACTCTGCACATTTTCTATACTACAGTTAAACAGGCCATTTTATATTACAGATACTTTTATAATGCTATATTCAGCAAAACAATAAAATAAGGAACATGGTAAATAAGGCTCGACCTAAGCCCATTATTTATACAGCATTTTAGATTTAACCTTTAATACATTTTATTTATTTTGTACATTCTCTATCATATGGGTCGATTTGTCTTTATTTTTACACTTGAGTTAAATATCTATAATAAGGGCCTATTTGATTATCAGCTCTCCATCATTTGCATATGCCCACCTGTAACTGGAAACCACTGAAAACATTGTCTGCCTGTCTCTAAACATGATGTCTCATAATTTGTTTCAGATGAGTGTCAACAGTGTTGTCGGCAGTGTCCAACAGTACCAAAATGCTCTTCTGTACACCATGAGGGACGCAATGATGAGGATCTTTCAGACGCACTCTGACAGTATGGAACATGTTCAAGAGGAGGTACTAGCGACATTGGACAGTTTTCAAGACCCTTTCTCCACAATAGCCACTGCTTACATGCAAGACAAAACCATTAAAACACTTTTTAACCCAGTTGAACCAGAAGAGATTGTGACATCCCGAAAGGCTTGCAGAAAACAGAAAGGACTCTCAATCAAAAACACTATTTTGTACTATATACCACTAATTAAGAGTCTTGAACAGCTGTTGTCCAATCCCAGAGTTTTTAATATGATCAGCACCACACCACAGAACTGTCACGAAGATTTTCTGTATGACATTAATGATGGAAGGCTTTTCAAAACCCACCCACTGTTTTCAACAAGACCTTCTGCTTTGCAGGTGATATTATACTCTGATGAAATAGAGCTATGCAACCCGCTTGGGTCACATGCTTCTGTGAATAAATTATTGATGGTTTATTACACATTAGGCAATATAGACCCCAAGTTTAGGTCAAAACTGGCTGCAATCAGACTACTTGCTATAGCAAAATCTAAAGATATTAACGAGTGTGGTGTTGATGTTCTATTAAATAGACTTGATGCAGACTTACAGTTGCTGTATAATGGTGTCAAAATTCAAACACCGAATGGTGAAATTGATTTATTTGGTGCTGTCATTTCATTATGTGGTGACACCCTTGCACAACATGAGCTTGCTGGATTCAAGGAAGGAGTTGGTTTTGCATACAGTAAGTGCAGACATTGTGAATGTACTGCAGAGGAAATGCAGCTCAACTTTGATGAACAATGTTTTACTAAAAGGACAATGGCAAAACATCTTTGTACTAGCCCTTTCTATTTCAAGGCACTGTCTGAGTTTGTAAAGTCAGCCCTCAAAACCACTTATGGAATAAACAGAAGAAGTAAGTTGGCTGATTTTCCAGGCTTTGACCTAATCGAGCAGACCCCACAGGATATAATGCACATCATTTTAGAAGGCGTTGCACCTATGGAAATTAAATGTGTATTACAACAACTTGTTCTCTCTGGAAAGCTGCAGTTAGATGTGTTCAATTCAGCCATGCAGAATTTTGCTTATTCGCCCATAGATGTACGTGACAAACCCTGTCCTATCAGTGTCATTACCTTGGCGTCAAATGATAACAAACTTAAACAATCCTCTGGGCAAATGCTGATATTGTTAAAGATCTTGCCTTTTCTATTGAACAATATAGAAAAAAATGAATATGTTACATTTCTTTTGGAGTTAATTGAGATAGTCAAGATACTTTTTGCCCCTGTTGTGTCTGTGCAGACTGTATTGAGACTGAAGAAAATGATTGAATTACATTTAAAACAGTTTAAGCACCTTTTCCCTGGCAAAAACATTATTCCTAAGCAACATTACATGTTGCATTTACCTGCTCAAATTATTTCCCTTGGCCCGTTGATAAGGCATATGTGCATGAGGTTTGAGTCAAAGCACTGTTTTTTCAAACGGTGGTCCTCTAAACTTAAAGGGGTGCTACACTTTCAAAAAAACTTTTGGTCATTTTATGGTCTACTCAGCCTCATGTGAACACACCAGACAGTTTATAAGTTACTCCTTTCAGTATTTAGATATTTGATGTTCATTAGTCTGCCGAAACGTCCTTCCCATAGAAACCCATTATAACTTAAAACTCCATTTTAACCATGACAGATTATTCGAAAACAACCAATCTTTTTTCTGGTGACTGATATTGTCCTCCTAATACGTGAGAGGGCCGTGGAATTGCATTTACAGTTTTCATTTATTTTTAAAATATTGTTTTTGAAAATGTAGCCGCCTCCATATTTGGGTAGGCCTACCCAAATGAATAAAACAATATTTTAAAAATAAATAAAAACTGTAAATGGAATTCCACGGCCCTCTCACGTATTAGGAGGACAATATCAGTCACCAGAAAAAAGATTGGTTGTTTTCGAATAATCTGTCATGGTTAAAATGGAGTTTTAAGTTATAATGGGTTTCTATGGGAAGAACGTTCCGGCAGACTAATGAACATCAAATATCTAAATACTGAAAGGAGTAACTTATAAACTGTCTGGTGTGTTTACATGAGGCTGAGTAGACCATAAAATGACCAAAAGTTTTTTTGAAAGTGTAGCACCCCTTTAACTACAAAAATGTCTGTAAGTCACTTGTGAACCATAATCAGCGTTATGAGTGTTGTCAAAATGCAATGGGCACAGAACATCCCATTTTTGTACACGAGAAGGAATTGGGCCCTGTCTCAGAAGTACAAAATTTGGAGTATATTAAAGTAAAAATAAGAGATTTTCTGGGGATTGATGACATACGACATGCAGTCAGAGTTAAGTGGCTTAGTCTCAACGGTAACAAGTACATCAGTGAAAAGTCTCTCATAATTGTCAGTGCAACTGAGAACATGCCTGTATTTGCACTTATACAAAATATCTATTTGGTAGACAGTTCACTGTATTGTTTGGAATATCAACTTTATGAAACACTTGGTTATAACAGAGATCTCTTAGCATATGAAGTTGCTGTGCCTAATCTTGCCCAGGCAACAGAGGTGATAGATGCTGAAAAGCTAAAGGATTATACTTCATATTTCCCATTCAGTTTTAATAATGGTGTGTACGTTCTGACAAAATATAACCTTGATGATGTCCTTGCTTTGAGAAATAAAAATTAAAGATGTATGATGTACTGTAATTAATCCATTATGACCTGAAACCTGATCGTAGTACCTTGAACACGATGTATTTGGCTGCCCAAAGACACTGTAATGAATGTAATGAATAAAAACGTGGTCTTGCAATATATTTGATGTCTTCAATGTGTACTTTCAAAGCAATTGTTTGGTAGTCTTAAAATAAGTATTAAAATCTCAACAATTGTCTTAAAAGTCTTAGTGTAGCTTAATAATTGTCTTGGAGGGTAATTTTGACTTGATCAACATGTACAATTACTTGTTTAAAGGTTGAATAACTTAGTAAGAAAAAAAAGACATATTTTCTTAAAACAAGCTTGATAATCTTATACATTTTTATCTTGGTTAGTATATTTGTATTAAAACAAGAGGAATAATATTTTAGGTCTAGATATAAGATTAAAAGACTTGCTTAGTAAAGATTTTTTTGCAGTGTTTATACCGCTTTAGCACGGCTAAATGTGCTTTAGGAAAACATTGACCAGATAGAGACTCAGCGATCCCAGCCTTGCAATAGAGAAAGCCTGCCACAGACAGATTACACTCCCAAGACAAGACAGAATATATGCACTCCTGCACACAAAATGTGGTTGAAACAGAGCTACACTTTCTAACCACCTGCCCCTTTTACCAAGACATCAGAGACACACACAGTACCCACAAATTACGCACACTCAATGTGAGTTTGAAACTATGACCAACGAGGGAAACTCCCCAGAAATACAACAATTTGCACACAGCAGAAAGATTTGTGCACTGTTATGATGTAAACAGATTGGCCAATGGAAAACAACCACCCTAAGGACTACAGTCTGAACTATCCAGCCTTTCCCATGTAAACAGTGCTGCTACACTTAACCATGGTAAATATGTTTGTTCTCTTTCTTATTCTGCATAATCTGCCCTGAAGTAGCAAACAATTGACTGTTTATTAAAGAAAAAAAAAAAAAAAAAAAAACATTTCTATGCTCTGTTACAACGTGTTATAACCTGTTACAAAACGATGTAATGTGACATAACTGTATGCATTTGTCACCATTTTCAACTGTGTTTTATTGTTTTGTTTTGGTGACACTTTCTTTGCATTGTAAACATTTGATTTCTCAAGCAAATAAAGCTCATTTGAAAGGAAGGGTACTGTAGGTTTTCACAATTTTACAATAAAATAATGCTAAATTGCTATACAGTTTTTGTGCTCCTCCATGGCGACAGTATTGACATGGTAATGTTTCAATATGGCACTGAAAGTGTAATTAAGCAGCAATTAGACCCAAAAGGTACAATTTGAATATCATTGAACTCTATAGTATGTGTGAAGCTGTGTGATCTTCATTACCATAGATGGAATGTGGTTTAAACCAGAGACGATGTTTTGTCCCTCATGGTCAGCTGAGTATCCACTCTAAAACTGGGAGGTTTCAGGGCAGAAACACACACACACACACACACACACACACACACACACACACACACACACACACACACACACACACACACACACACACACACACACACACACACACACACACACACACAAAACAACTGTGGATGAGCTCTGATACTCCTGTTATTATTGCTCTTGTTCACACATTTTTACAGAAGTAGGCTTTCTTACCCTGTGCAAGTCCTTCTGTGTTTTAAATTATTTACCTACCTAGGGTTTCCCCTTGCATCAGTCCTCATGTGAACACAGCAAACAGTACAGGTGTAATGATATTCTTAGATATTCAATTTTAGCAAAGCTTTTGCTGCAAACTGTACTAGTAAATGAGCCAGAGAGAAACCCTATATGGGAAACACAATGGGATCTCATTCTAAAAGTATCAATAGTCGAGTAATAATGTCATTTGACCTAGAAGTAATTGCAAAAAAATCAAACTCATATGATTTTGTATCTTCAATATATCCTGAATATCATATAAAAAGTTGCCTGGAATTGTATGAAGGGAAAGCTTTGAAAATGACCTTTACAGTAAGTTCACCGTTGACATTCTATTGAAGGCAAATATTTTCTAAATTTCTTTGTGCTTCTTTGTGCTTACGTTGTCACGGATGCAGACAGATTGAATTGAACCCAAGTGCAGAGTAACAACAAACAAGATGGCAAGTTTAAGTATTTAATAATAGAAGCAGTTCTTACACAGAGATCAGGGATCATGCAATTGCAGTAATGGAATACAGGAACACAGCTGGACTGGAACATGCAACCATGACATCAAACTATGAACTGGCAATGAGTGTTTGCAAGAGTCCGGTTATATAGGAGGCAGGTTGATTAGAGGAGTGTTCACAGGTGGGCTAATGAAGTGGTTGAAAACAGGTGAGTGCTTGCAAAGTGGAGGGGAATGTGGGAGTGGTTATGGCTGACACGGTCTGTGGGGTGCCAGACCCTGACAGTACCCCCCTCTCAAGGGACGGATACCAGACGTCCCACAACAAGGACAAGCAGGGCGGGCGGAAGGGGGCCTGGAGGAGGGAGACCGGGGCTGGGATCTCTGGAGGACGACCAGGACGATGGCCAGTAACAAAGCTGGCAACTTCAGGGGGACGGCCTGGAGGCCGAGACGAGACCGACAAGATGTCATCTGGAGGGCGGCCCGGAGGCCGAGACGAGACCGACAAGATGTCATCTGGAGGGCGGCCCGGAGGTCGAGACGAGGCGGAGCAGTCATCTGGAGGCCGACCCGGAGGCCGGGACGAGGCAGGCAAATCGTCTGGAGGCCGGCCAGGAGGCAGAGACCGCGCAGCTGAGGAGGCATCTGGAGGCCGGCCAGGGGGCCGAGAGAAGACAGGAAAGGCATCAGCTGGATGAACGTCAACCGGCTTGAGAGGCGGTGCTGCGTGCTCAGAGGATGATGCCGGAGGAGCCACAAGCTCAGAGGGCGGCGCCAGGGACGGATCTGCAGACAGGGCTGGCACCAGAGGCTGGACCACAGGCTGGACTGAAGGCAGGACCGGAGGCGGAGCTGCAGACTCTGCTGCAGGCTGGGGATGCGGCGCCGGAGGCGGAGCTGCAGGCGTTGGATGCGGCGCCGGAGGCGGAGCTGCAGGCGTTGGATGCGGCGCCGGAGGCGTTGGAGGCGGAGCTGCAGGCGTTGGAGGCGAGGCCGGAGGCGGAGCTGCAGGCGCTGGAGGCGAGGCCGGAGACGGGACCGCAGACGCCACTGGAGGCTGAACCGGAGGCAGGACCGCAGACGTCACTGTGGGTGCAGGCGGGTCCAGAAGCGGAGGCGCTGCAGGCAGGTCCGGAGGCGGAGGCGCTGCAGGCGGGTCAGGAGGCGCTGCAGGCGGGTCCGGAGGCGCTGCAGGCGGGTCAGGAGGCGCTGCAGGCGGGTCCGGAGGCGCTGCAGGCGGGTCCGGAGGCGGAGGCGCTGCAGGCGGGTCAGGAGGCGCTGCAGGCGGGTCCGGAGGCGCTGCAGGCGGGTCAGGAGGCGCTGCAGGCGGGTCCGGAGGCGCTGCAGGCGGGTCCGGAGGCGCTGCAGGCGGGTCCGGAGGCGCTGCAGGCGGGTCCGGAGGCGCTGCAGGCGGGTCCGGAGGCGCTGCAGGCGGGTCCGGAGGCGCTGCAGGCGGATCCGGAGGCAGGGAGGGCAGGACTGCGAACACTGGAGGCCGGACGGGAGGCTGGACCACAGGCACTGGAGGTGGGGCTGCAGGCGACACCAGAGCTGCAGGCAACACAGGAAGTGTAGCTGCAGGAACCAGGACTGGAGCGGATGCAGGAGCCAGGACTGGAGCGGACGCAGGAGCCAGGACTGGAGCGGACGCAGGAGCCAGGACTGGAGCGGACGCAGGAGCCAGGACTGGAGTGGACGCAGGAGCCAGGGATGCTGCCAACGACGCCAAGGAAGCTGCAAGAGCCGCCAGGGACGCTGCCAGCTCAGGAGGTGGAGCTACAGGAACCAAGGCTGCAGCAGGTGGAGCCGCAGAAGCTGGAGACATGGGAGACTGGGCTGCAGGTTCTGGCAGGCCATCGGCTGATAGGGCTGTAGACGGTGCAGAGGGCGCAGGCAGGGCATCTATGGAGATGGCTGGCAAGGGCTCTGGCAGGTCAGCAGCTAATCGGGCTGTAGACGGTGCAGAGGGCGCAGGCAGGGCATCTATGGAGATGGCTGGCAAGGGCTCTGGCAGGTCAGCAGCAGGTACAGCCGGTGAGGGTGCCGAATATGCAGGCAGGTCACCAATTGAAACAGTAGGCAAGGGCTCATGGATGCAGGGCAGTGGAGTGCTCTGGGCGTCGGCCAACGGAGAGCCAGGTAGTTCAGTGCAGAGCAGACTGGGAGGTGAAGAGCTGGGCAGGTGGGGTTGTTCCTGGTGATGTAGAGGACCACTGCGACCACGCCTTTTCCTAGCAGGCCCACGGGCAGAAACAGGCTCAGGGCTCATTGGCTGGGTGGGCTTGGTGGCTAGTCGACCCAGGGAAACATTTCCCCCTTTGTTGGCACTACGGGGTCCTCCCAGAGCTAGGCGGGTACCAACATAAGGTTCCTGGGCTCGAACAGTGTCAGAATATACTGGAAGCTTGGCACGGCTACGAAAAAATGTAAACAAATCCACAAGCTCTGTGTCCTGCTGGTCAGCATCTGGGTTGGTAGGTTCTAGATTCATCACACCTAGCCGAATAGTCTGAGAGGCTGGCTGGGAGGCATTAAGTAAACTGTTCTCAAAGTCATTAAGCCTCCCACAGACAACATTCAAGTGAGGAACAAAATGGCTAACCCATGGCTTCTCTTTGAAGTACTGCTGCTGGGTAGAAATCTGCCTCCTAAGTCCAGCGCGCAGGTTGGGTGGAGAAGCCACAAGACGATCCACAACATTCTCAAAATCCCTCACTTTTCTCTTGAATAGTTGTAACTCTGCTGGGTTCATAGTTATGGCCAGTTCATACTGTCACGGATGCAGACAGATTGAATTGAACCCAAGTGCAGAGTAACAACAAACAAGATGGCAAGTTTAAGTATTTAATAATAGATGCAGTTCTTACACAGAGATCAGGGATCATGCAATTGCAGTAATGGAATACAGGAACACAGCTGGACTGGAACATGCAACCATGTCGTCAAACTATGAACTGGCAATGAGTGTTTGCAAGAGTCCGGTTATATAGGAGGCAGGTTGATTAGAGGAGTGTTCACAGGTGGGCTAATGAAGTGGTTGAAAACAGGTGAGTGCTTGCAAAGTGGAGGGGAATGTGGGAGTGGTTATGGCTGACACGGTCTGTGGAGTGCCAGACCCTGACATACGTAGCAAGTGACATATCATAGAGAGTTTTCATGATGCTGAATCCATTCTTAGCATTAGTTTTGCACAAAATCACTCATTGGGTTAAATATCGCCATAAAAACTTGCCCAAATGTGCTGACCTCATCATATTTGTCAACATGGTTATGGCTGTTTCCAACCCAAGGAAGATTTTTTTGGGGCAAAATGAATGCTTGGAATGGATTCAGCATCATTAAATCTCCATAGTTTGAGTTTAACATTTCCCCTCAGACAATTCCATGCAAGTTTTATCTGTTATTCAGGATATATTGAAGATACAAAATCAGCTGAGTTTGCTTTTTTGCAATTAGTCCCAGGTTGACCCCTTCTATTCCATATAATGCCTGTACTACAAGGTAAGCTCAGACACTCACTCTCTAGTCTACCATATCATTTGTCAAGTAATTTTCCTAATGTAAGCTAAATATATGAATTAAATTTACTTCGGCACTCATCCTCTTGTGTAGTCTAGTCTACAGTGCCAACTTTCTCAGTCCAGGTAGAGTTGAATGATATTCAAATGGTACCTTTACTGCTCATTAAACCCTTTCAGTGCCATTTGAAGCATTAACATGCCAATAGTGCCACCATGGAGGAAGAGCACAGACAGCTGTTTGGATAGTAATGGCAAGCTTCAAATGCTCATTTAAAGGGGATAATGCACTGTACTCCATGCCTGGACTGAGTATGTGTTTGAGTGTGTACTATAGATGTGATCTTCATTACCATAGATGGAATGTGGTTTAAATCAGAGACTGTTGTGGGAGTCTCATACATCCCTCACACAATTATAGTACAAATTTACTTTTTTATTTATTCATTTTTTTCAACCAAGGTTTGTGTTTTAGGGTGTTATTAGACAAAGTAAAAGATGGTGCTAATTACATTCCTTGATTTCTTTAGTACTAGGGATTTTAGCTATGGGAGGGGGCATTCGAACGTGGTCCTAAATACATATTTGTTTACAGAATTTTAAAAGGATGCTGTGCTGTTTACAACAATGTAGCAGCCAGTTGCATATCGTATTTTCTATATCGCTCTAGATTAGCATATTGAGCATGTCCAATGTGTTCAACATCATGCAGCATTCAAGTTCATAGACTTTTTATATTTACTGTTTGTTTCTTACAAGAGCTGTGTGTGTGTGTGTGTGTGTGTGTGTGTGTGTGTGTGTGTGTGTGTGTGTGTGTGTGTGTGTGTGTGTGTGTGTGTGTGTGTGTTGCAAGGGCAGTAATCTTAATGAGAATACAGGTCCTTCAGTTAGCAGTGAAAGGGTCAATGCACAGCAATTGGACTCTAAAGGTACAATTTGAATATTGTACCTGTATGCACGGCTGAGTATGTACTACAGATGTGATCTTCATTAACATAGATGGAATGTGGTTTAAACCAGATACAGCTGTGGGAGTCTCATACTGTACATCCCTAACACAAATAAAATACATTTTTTCAGCCAAGGTTGTTATTAGACAAAGTAAAATATGGTGCTAATTGTTTTACACCCCTTGCTTTCTTTAGTTATAGGGATTTTAGCTATAGGAGGAGGCATTCGAACGTGGTCCTAAATACATATTTGTTTACAAATTTTAAGATGATGCAGTGCTGTTTACAACAATGCAACGGTCAGTTGCGTATTGTATTTTCTATATGGCTCTGGAGAAACTGAATGCTATTTAGCATATTGGGCAAGTCCAACGTGTTGAACATCATGCAGCAGCCAAGTTTATGGACTTTTTATGTTTACTTTTTGTTTAGAGCACTGCATTTTGCATTGTGTGGCGGTCAAGTCTATGGATTATTCTTCTTAGCTTAATTATTACGTAGAAATGTTACCAGGCGCCCCATCAATTAACACAAGCACAAGTGTGTTTTTCCTAATATGCATATATCTATTTATTCGGCATTTGAGTCCCCGGACCATTTTCGACTGTGTTATTAATGCATTGTTTTGGTGACACTTTTTTTTTTTTTTTTTTTTTTTTTTTTACAATGTAAACATTTGTTTGAAAGGAAGGATACTGTAGGTTTTCACAATTTTACAATAAAATAATGCTAAATTGCTATACAGTTTTTGTGCTCCTCCATGGTGACAGTATTGACATGTTAATGTTTCAATATGGCACTGAAAGTGTAATTAAGCAGCAATTAAGCAGCAAAACATAAAGGTACAGTTTGAATATCTTTGAACTCTAAAGGATGTGTGAAGCTGTGTGAAGTAATTTTTCTAATGTATTCTGTGTAAGCTAAATAAATAAATGAAATTTACTTTGGCACTCAGGGTGCTTTCTATACATTTCAGACTCTGGGAAAACTGTAAATGTTATTGAGCATTGTGTATGAGGGAGAATTAACTACAAGAATGAATACATCATTTCCCGCAAAAATGTACACACAAAGGGTCCACGTGTGTTTTCTTAGAGTATCCATGCTGGCTACAGCCGTTGCCACAAACAGTAAGCCTACACATATACTGTAGGTATTTTCTGCTGATGAGGCGCCATATGTGACTTTAGATAATCAACTATTTAACAAAGCTTTTGCTACAAACTGTAGCATATCAACATTAAGGATTGTATGTATGAGACTCCCAAAGCATTTCACAGGTGAAACCACATTCCCTCTATGGTAATGAATATCACACCTATACACAGTAGACTACTTCACACAGACACTCAGTCCAGGTAGAGTTGAATGCTATTCAAATGGTACCTTTACTGCTCATTAAACCCTTTCAGTGCCATTTGAAGCATTAACATGCCAATAGTGCCACCATGGAGGAAGAGCACAGACAGCTGTTTGGATAGTAATGGCAAGCTTCAAATGCTCATTTAAAGGGAGCAATGCAGACAATCAGTATATTTTGACTGACAATAAAATGCTAGGAATTAAATCAATGTGAAAACATGGTGCATAATTCATCATTTTCATGAACATTCCCAGTTGGGATCTAAATAGGTTAACACTGCTGCAGAGCAATGCACTTTTTATGTTTTTGCTTCAAATCCATAACCTGCTGTGGGTTCTCTATTCTCTAAGACAAACTCATGCATTCTTTGATGTTCCAAACATTCATGTTGGAAAGACACTATACTTGCCACACCTGACAAATTGGGTTGTGGAAGTGGAACTAACAAAGCTTTACTTTGACAACTGCTGACGAATTTCTACAATGCTTGGTGTTTATTTAGTTTTGGTAACATGTAGTTTACTTCACTTTACTTTAGCAATAGCTATGATAAAACCCATGTGTTCTATATGCTACTTCATATAACAGTGTCTGCTACAACTGACTATAAAGAGGAATTCCAACCATTTCAACATTTCACTATGTCCTTAATATATCTTAGAGATGTTGTGTAGAATACAAATATTAATCATAAAATATATTAATAAACAATAATTAAAACAACTTGATGTCTTCAAGTTGTGGCACTGTAAAAAGGATTAATGTACTACTTTAGTCAATATGTGAAGGCTTTCTCTGTTTATAAAGAATGCCATAATGTCAGCAGTTCGATAGGTTGTTGCTATTGGATAAGTTGTAAATAAAAACAAATATAAATCTCTTATGTGATCATCAAACGAGCACATTGTGCTCACTGCTGTGACAGTGTCATTTACTTTTGGTGTCACACACACTTCACCCATTTCATTCATTCTTTATCTTATTGCAGTTTATTTTAGTTTGTCATTGTGATTCTATGTTCATGACGTGTAAAACAATTTGAATTGGCTTGTTGAAATTCATATATTATATGCATTGACTGTATCTGTACTTTTGCATTTATGCTCATGTCCATGCACTTTACTCCGGAAGCAGGGATTGAACCCCCACACGCCAGGCCAGGGTCAGTTGTAAGATTAGATGACTTGGGAAAGGAGCTAGACTAGGGTGTAGCACATTACCTGGGGGAGGAGCTAGAGAAGGGTGTAGCACATTACCTGGGGGAGGAGCTAGAGAGGGGTGTAGCCCATTCAGCAATTTGTTAGGTTATGGTTGGTGGAGAGTTGGTTCTATTGTTCTCCTATTTGGCCAATCAATCCAAGCAGATAGTGTTGACACCTCAGGCTCTCTAGAATAAAAATAGTGTGTAGCTGCCATTTCCCCACAGTTCCTCCTGGATACCAATTGCTTGTGAGCACATCTGACCGAGGACTCCAGGTTTGATATATATAAACCTATAAACCTGGTGTGTGTGTGTGTGTGTGTGTGTGTGTGTGTGTGTGTGTGTGTGTTTATTTTATCAGTGACTTACTGTATATCTGTAGTGTTAGCATTGATTTACTCATGTCTTCTGCATGATCTATGCGATCTACATTAACTATGTGAACTATGTGGTCATTAACTTACCTCTGTCTTTTTTTCCAATTCAGTGTTGCAGCATCATCAGTCTGACTTCCCCGTAATGGATGGACAAAGAAGATTGGCTAAGCAAACACGCCACTGTTGTGATGAATGTGGTAAAGGCTTTTCTCAAATTTCACATCTTAAAACACACCAGAGAATTCACACTGGGGTGAGGCCCTATGGATGTGACAGTTGTGGAAAACGCTTTTCCACAATGCAGGATCTTAAAACACACCAGAGAATTCACACTGGAGAGAAACCCTATGGATGTGATCAGTGCGGAAAACACTTCTCCCAAATGGGCAGCCTTAAAACACACCAGAGAATCCACTCTGGTGAGAAACCCTATGGATGTGATCAGTGTGGAAAACACTTCTCTCAAATCGCACACCTAAAAACACACCAGAGAATTCACACTGGAGAGAAACCCTATGGATGTGATCAGTGTGGAAAACACTTCTCTACAATGCATGAACTTAATACACACCAGAGAATTCACACTGGAGAGAAACCCTATGGATGTGATCAGTGTGGACAACACTTCTCTCGCATGGACAGCCTCCAAAGACACATGAGAATTCACACTGGAGAGAAACTATATGGATGCGACCAGTGTGGAAAACACTTTTCTAGAATTGAACACCTTAAAGGACACCAGAGAGTTCATACTGGGGAGAAACCCTACGGATGTGATCACTGTGGGCAACACTTTGCTCACATATACAGCCTTAAAACACACCAGAGAATACATACAGGAGAGAAACCCTATGGATGCAATCAGTGTGGAAAACACTTCTCTGAATTGTCCAGCCTTAAAATACACAAGAGAATTCACACAGGAGAGAAGCCCTATGGGTGTGAACTGTGTGGAAAACAATTCTCTCAAATGGCACACCTTGAATCACACCAGAGAGTTCACACAGGAGAGAAACTCTATGGATGTGAAATTTGTGGAAAGCACTTTTCTCGTATGTCCTACCTTAAAGTCCACAGGAGAGTTCACACAGGATAGAAACCCTGTGATTAGTGTAGACAACACTTCTCTCAGTTGAGCACCCTCAAAACCCACCCGAAGCGTTGCATTGGGGGGGGGGGGGGGGGGTGAAATGTCAAGCCTTGGTTGGTTAGTGTCAATGCCACTAAAGAATTCACATCTACAAGATACCCAGATAGCCTTTCTTTGCGAGGTATGTGGAAATGCTTTTGATCAAATACTGTAAGTAGGCATGTCACAGTTTTTTCCGGTATTATCAGTGTTACAGGCAGGGGCGTAATCTCTGTGTAGACTGTGCAGTGCAGAGTGAAATGTGAAGCCGCTAGAGAATTCTCACCTGAGAGATATCCTTTCTATGTGAATGTGTGTGAAAATGCTTTTGATGAAATACTGTATTACGAATGATGTATTTCTGCTTATGTAGATCTGACCCTGCATGTTACTGCGTTAGTTACCCTGCATGATATGTATTTTATTGTAGCAAATACTGCACAAATAAAGTCAAA
The DNA here is from genome assembly GCA_039105355.1 of Benthosema pterotum. Lineage (NCBI taxonomy): Eukaryota > Metazoa > Chordata > Actinopteri > Myctophiformes > Myctophidae > Benthosema > Benthosema pterotum. Next base: position 4,990,594 of record CM076970.1, read on the forward strand.
TTTCAATTTCATTCTCGACATTATTATTTGTTTTATTTTATCCCAAATACACCCCCACACACATTCAATATCACCCTGTGATGCTCTGAGATAGCTGTTCACATACATCTCTAAAGGAGAAGCACGTAGAATACATGTGATCTCTTAAGTTCACTTCATAACTTATCAACATATCTTCAAATAATAGGGCCTCACTAATGTATAGGATACAATACTACACTAATAATACAAATAGTACACTTTTTCTACTCAGTATGTGTCTCACAGGAACGCTGTGGGCAGTTGAGAAACCTGTCTTTCAATAACGTCATTATTCAACATTTTTAAACAATAATATGTTTTTTGGGGAAAAAAAACATATTTTTATTATCGAGAGAATGATCTTTTGCATATAGCTTTTCAGGGATAGAAAGACTGCAGTTTCTATTAGCTTGGATTCTCCATTGATGATATCACAGTATATTTAAAACGTATTCACAGAGGTGAATTATATGATTCACAACAGTTAAATTAATCGGTTTGTTATGATTTGCCAGGAGTAAATTAGAAAGGTCTGACATAGTGTAAACATCACAACATTTAAAATGCATTCAAAGTTAAAAGCTAGACTATGGTTCACACAAAATATTGTATGAAATGAATTGGCAAAGAATGAAACCAATGGTCTTTGGTTAGGTTTGTGAATAGACAGTGTAGTTTCAGGTACGTTATATCTAGCTAGACCATTAGTACAGTTTTGTTTGATTTTTCTTGCAACAATGCAATATAGATAGTTTTTTTTTTAAACCCTTTATAATTTCTTAAGCCTATACTCAGAGGGGTTCAGTGTATTTTGACTGAAGTGAGCTCATTGAAGAGTCTCCTCACATAGTGTAGCAAAGCTGTTGTTCCTCCATAGAGCAGCAGCTTCTATTGTTCTGAAGGAATGAACAGAACTCAGGTGTGGAATTCCTTCCAATAGGGTTGTTGTTATTGTGGTTCATTTGAAGGCCTTTTGAATGTAAATGAGGAAGAAACACATTCTTTCACCAGGTTAAAGTGCACATGAGTTAAACAACGATGATTGCTCTTTAATGGCCACGTTGTGGATGAATAATAACTAGGGATGGGTACCTTTCACAGTTGAACCGATACAATATGATACTCGATGATACTCAGACTTAAATTACATTTAAGTCCACTTCACCACTTTTCAATGTACCTTCATATAATAGTCATGTACAGGATAAAATACTACAAAAGTAATACACTAATAGTAGAGTCTCACATGAAGGCTGTGGGCAGATAAGAAACCTGTCCTTCAATGACGCCATCATTCAGCAGATTCATTGTTGTTTAAAACAATATGTTTTTAAATAATATTTTCATTATCGCTAGAACGATGGATACACCAGCCTGATTATCAGACAGTCCGGTGTCTATGGATTTGGACCAGGCTAATATTATACTCCATATTGAAATGCTTTTGGAGGGGAGCTGTGTGTCTGTGTCCAGCTCATGTAGGTGGTTAATAACACCCTATGGAGGTGTGCATCCCTTCACAATAATCATAGTGTGTGTATGTGTGAAATGAAATAATAAAGAATATGAATGCCCTTTGAGGATAGTGCTTCATCGAGCACTGGCATCCAATCAGATTCTACTACTATATACCATATACTGTAGAACACATGCTATATACTATACACAACATAATGCCGTGTTCAAGTGAGATGATTATCTGGCCATTTGCTTACATAATGTATTTTCTAGTGAAATGTTTTCAGTTTTCAAATAAAACCAATGTTAAAGACATATTGTTAATCAAGTATATTACATAATAACTTGGCATTATGAACGCATGGTCATGACAGGTTGATAAGTAGGGATGAATGCAATCGACAATGAAAAACATCCAGGATCATTCATGCCAGAGAGAAAGCCTATAGTATAGTGTACAGATAGTTGAAGCTGAGACTCATTCTCTAGCCTACCAGCCAGGTATGAAAACGTGCCCAAGAGACAATAACAGCAGGCTGGGTCTAGGCTGGGGGCTACATTCACAAAAAAACTAATTATATCCGTCATACATCATTTTCCACAAACTGTACACACAAAGGGTTTCCCCCTGCATCAGTCCTCAGGTGAACACAGCTGTTGCCTCAAACAGTACAGATGTAATGATTTTCTTTAGCAAAGCTTTTGCTGTAAACTGTACTAGTGAATGAGCCAGAGAGAACCCTTTTAAAACACAATGGGATCTCGCTCTAAAAGTATGAAAGTATGAAGTTGACTCAGACACTCACTCTCTAGTCTACCATAACATTTGCCTAGTGTAAAGTGTAATGTAATGTAAAGTAATTTTTCCTAATGTATTCTGTGTAAGCTAAATAATTAAATGAAATTTACTTTGGCACTCATCATCTGGTGTTGTCTAGTCTACAGAGGGTGCTTTCTATACATTTCAGACTCTGGGAAAACTGTAAATGTTATTGAGCATTGTGTATGAGGGAGAATTAACTACAAGAATGAATACATCATTTCCCGCAAAAATGTACACACAAAGGGTCCACGTGTGTTTTCTTAGAGTATCCATGCTGGCTACAGCCGTTGCCACAAACAGTAAATGTACACATATACTGTAGGTATTTTCTGCTGATGAGGCACCATATGTGACTTTAGATAATCCACTATTTGACAAAGCTTTTGCTACAAACTGTAGCATATCGACATTAAGGCTTGTATGTATGAGACTCCCAAAGCATTTCACAGGTGAAACCACATTCCCTCTATGGTAATGAATATCACACCTATACACAGTAGGCTACTTCACACAGACACTCAGTCCAGGTAGAGTTGAATGCTATTCAAATGGTATCTTTACTGCTCATTAAACCCTTTCAGTGCCATTTGAAGCATTAACATGCCAATAGTGCCACCATGGAGGAAGAGCACAGACAGCTGTTTGGATAGTAATGGCAAGCTTCTAATGCTCATTTAAAGGGAGCAATGCAGACAATCGGCATATTTTGACTGACAATAAAATGCTAGGAATTAAATCAATGTGAAAACATGGTGCTTGCGTTGTAATTCATCATTTTCATGAACATTCCCAGTTGGGATATAAATAGGTTAACACTGCTGCAGAGCAATGCACTTTTTATGTTTTTGCTTCAAATCCATAACCTGCTGTGGTTTCTGTATTCTGTAAGACAAACTCATGCATTCTTTGATGTTCCAAACATTCATGTTGGAAAGACACTATACTTGCCACACCTGACAAATTGGGTCGTGGAAGTGGAACTAACATAGCTTTACTTTGACAACTGCTGACAACTTTCTACAATGCTTGGTGTTTATTTAGTTTTGGTTACATGTAGTTTACTTCACTTTACTTTAGCAATAGCTATGATAATAACCATGTGTCCTATATGCTACTTCATATAACAGTGTCTGCTACAACTGACTATAAAGAGGAATTCCAACCATTTCAACATTTCACTATGTCCTTAATATATCTTAGAAATGTTGTGTAAAATACAAATATTAATAATAAAATATATTAATAAACAATAATTAAAACAACTTGATGTCTTCAAGTTGTGGCACTGTAAAAAGGATTAATGTACTACTTTAGTCAATATTTGAAGGCTTTCTCTGTTTATAAAGACTGCCATAATGTCAGCAGTTCGATAGGTTGTTGCTATTGGATAAGTTGTAGATAAAAACAAATATAAATCTCTTATGTGATCATCACACGAGCACATTGTGCTCACTGCTGTGACAGTGTCATTTACTTTTGGTGTCACACACACTTCACCCATTTCATTCATTCTTTATCTTATTGCAGTTTATTTTTTGTTTACTTGATTTGATTTAGTTTGTCATTGTGATTCTATGTTCATGACGTGTAAAACAAATTTAATTGGCTTGTTGAAATTCATATATTATATGCATTGACTGTGTCTGTACTTTTGCATTTATGCTCATGTCCATGCACTTTACTCCGGAAGCAGGGATTGAACCCCCACACGCCAGGCCAGGGTCAGTTATTGTACAAGCATGACTTTGAGTAAGATTAGATGACTTGGGAAAGGAGCTAGACTAGGGTGTAGCACATGACCTGGGGGAGGAGCTAGAGAGGGGTGTAGCACATGACCTGGGGGAGGAGCTAGAGAGGGGTGTAGCCCATTCAACAATTTGTTAGGTTATGGTTGGTGGAGAGTTGGTTCTATTGTTCTCCTATTTGGCCAATCAATTCAAGCAGATAGTGTTGACACCTCAGGCTCTCTAGAATAAAAATAGTGTGTAGCTGCCATTTCCCCACAGTTCCTCCTGGATCCCAATTGCTTGTGAGCACATCTGACTGAGAACTCCAGGTTTGATATATATAAACCTATAAACCTGTGTGTGTGTGTGTGTGTGTGTGTGTGTGTGTGTGTGTGTGTGTGTGTGTGTGTGTGTGTGTGTGTGTGTGTGTGTGTGTGTGTGTGTGTTTGTTTATCAATCAGTGATTTATATCTGTAGTGTTGGCATTGATTTACTCATGCCTTCTTCATGACCTATGCGATCTACATGAACTATGTGAACTATGTGGTCATTAACTGTGTGATTTTAAGTCCATATATCACCTAACAATTGATATTACATCTGTCTTTGTTTCCAATTCAGTGTTGTAGCATCATCAGTCTGACTTCCCCGTAATGGATGGACAAAGAAGATTGGCTAAGCAAACACGCCACTGTTGTGATGAATGTGGTAAAGGCTTTTCTCAAATTTCACATCTTAAAACACACCAGAGAATTCACACTGGAGAGAGGCCCTATGGATGTGACAACTGTGGAAAACGATTTTCTACAAGGCAGGAACTTAAAACACACCAGAGAATCCACTCTGGTGAGAAACCCTATGGATGTGATCAGTGTGGAAAACACTTCTCTCGCATGGACTGCCTTCAAAGACACATGAGAATTCACACTGGAGAGAAACCCTATGGATGTGATCAGTGTGGGAAACACTTCAATACAAAGCAGCACCTTGAAATACACCAGAGAATCCACACAGGAGAGAAACCCTATGGATGTGATCAGTGTGGGAAACACTTCTATACAAAGCACCACCTTGAAACACACCAGAGAATCCACACAGGAGAGAAACCCTATGGATGCGACCATTGTGGACAACGCTTTTCTCAAATGCCAAGCCTTAAAAGACACCAGAGATTCCACACGGGAGAGAAAGCACATAGATGCGATCAGTGTGGGCAACACTTCTATACCAAGCAGCACCTTGAAACACACCAGAGAATTCACACTGGAGAGAGGCCCTATGGATGTGACCATTGTGGAAAACACTTTGCTCAAACCGCACACCTTGAAACACACATGACAATTCACACTGGAAAACCCTATGGATGTGACGAATGTGAGAATCGCTTCTCTACAATGAAGGATCTTAAATCACACCAGAGAATTCACACTGGGGAGAAACCCTATGGATGTGATAAGTGTGGACAACACTTCTCTCGATTGTCAAACCTTAAAACACACCAGAGAATTCACACTGGAGAGAAACCCTATGGATGTAATCAGTGTCGAAAACAATTCTCTGCAATGAATGACCTTAAAATACACCAGAAAACTCACACTGGAGAGAAACCCCATGGGTGTGATCAGTGTGGACAACGCTTCTCTCGATTTTCAAACCTTAAAACACACCAGAAAATTCACACTGGAGAGAAACCCTATGGATGTGATCAGTGTGGACAACACTTCTCTCAAATTTCAGTCCTAAAAACACACCAGAAAATTCACACTGGAGAGAAACCCTATGGATGTGGGCAGTGTGGAAAACACTTCTCTCAATTGTCACACCTTAAAACACACCAGAAACTTCACACTGGGGAGAAACCCTATGGATGTGAGCAGTGTGGGAAACACTTCTCTACAACGAAGGACCTTAAAATACACCAGAGAACTCACACTGGAGAGAAACCCTATGGATGTGACCAGTGTGGACAACACTTTTCTCAAATTAGCAGCCTTAAAAGACACCAGGTAATTCACTCTGGAGAGAAACCCTATGGATGTGAACAGTGTGGCAAACACTTCCCTCGATTGTCACCTCTGAAAACACACAGGAGAATCCACACTGTAGAGAAACCAAAGTCACCATGACGTGTGCACATTCAAAGCGTTTAGTAAATCTGGTGAGTTATATACAATGTTTTTTTTTTTACATGTACTGTATAGGCACATACTGAATCAACCTTTATTAATATGATAGGGATATGCAGTTTGATTTGTGATCAAACTGTGCCATAGCATGCTGTTTGAACTGTCTGTATAGTTTTAATTTAGTGATGTCCATTTTTTTTTTCAGTTGATTGTGATGAAGCACATTTGTTTTTGTGTTTATTTTTTGATATATGTAATTTGTGGTCCTTATTATGCTTTCACAAATAAGGACAGACTGTGATATGTACATCCCAGTCATTAATGACAGTGTCTCACCCAAACAATGTCCAAATTAATAAAGAAACATTCACACACAACACAAATCTACCTCCTGTATTTTGAATTATTGGAATGTCTGAAGACTGCTTGCTATAATGTTAGCGGCTTGGAAAAGTTGTAGTACTATTAACAATAATACAATAGTATTATTATTAGTATGCAGGCAGTGATGTGTTCTCTTTCATTGTGTCAGTATTCACATGGTAATCCTTCAGTTAGCAGTGAAAGGGTCAATGCACAGCAATTAGACTCTAAAGGTAGAATTTGAATATTGTACCATGTATGTATGCATGGGCTGAGTATGTACTACAGATGTGATCTTCATTAACATAGATGTGGTTGTGGTTTAATGTGGTTTAAACCAGATACAGCTGTGGGAGTCTCGTACATCCCTAACACAAACTTTTTTTTCCAACCAAGGTTGTTATTAAACAAAGTACAATATGGTGCTAATTGTTTTATACCCCTTGCTTTCTTTACTTATAGGGATTTTAGCTATGGGAGGGGGCATTCAAACGTGGTCCTAAATACATATTTGTTTACAAAATTGTAAAATGATGCAGTGCTGTTTACAACAATGTTGTAATATTTTCAATATGGCTCGGGAGAAACTGAATGTTACAACCCCAATTTGTAACATTGGGACGTTGGGACGTTGTGAAAAATGTCAATAAAAACAGAATGCATTGATTTGCAAATCGTTTTCAACCTATATTCAGTTGAATACACCACAAAGACAATATATTTAATGTTCCAACTGATAAACCTTATTGTTTTTTGAAATTATACAATCTTTTGTAAATTGATCCCTGCAACACGTACCAAAAAAGTTGGGACAGGGGCAACAAAAGACTGGGAAAGGTCATGAATGCACAAATAACGCCTGTTTGGAACATTCCACTGGTAAACAGGTTAATCTTAAACAGTTTAATATCGTGATTGGGTATAACAGGACCATCCCAGTCGTTCACAATCAAAGATGGGGCGAGGTTCACCACTTTGTGAATAATTCTGGGAGAAAATCATCCAACTGTTTAAAAACAATGTTTCTCAACATTCAATTGCAAGGAATTTGGTGATTTCATCATCTACAGTCCATAATATAATCAAAACGTTCAAAGAATCTGAAGAACTTGCTATACTAAAGCGACAAGGCCGAAAACCAACACCGAATACTTATGACCTTTGATCCCTCACGTGGCTCTGCATTAAAAACTGACATCATTGTGTAAAGGATATTACTGTGTGGACTCAGGAACACTCAGAAAACCATTGTCAGTTTACATAATTTGTCGCTACACCTGCGAGTGCAAGTTAAAACTCTACCATGGAAAGCAAAGCGATACATTGGTTTGAAAAACAACCAGAAAAACAACCAGAAATGCCTTCTCTGGGTCCACTATCATTAGAAATGTGGACTCATCAGACCACAGCACACTTTTCCACTTTGTGTCTAACCATTTCAAATGATATTGTACCCACAGAAGGCATTTCTGGTTGTTTTTGTGGTTGTTTTTCAAACCAACCTTTCTTTGCTTTGCATGGTAGAGTTTTGACTTGCACTTGCAGGTGTAGCGACAGGTGTATGTAAACTGACAATGGTTTTCTGAGTGTTCCTGAGTCCTCACAGTAATATCCTTTACACAATGATGTCAGTTTTTAATGCAGAGCCACCTGAGGGATCAAAGGTCATAAGTATTCGGTGTTGGTTTTCGGCCTTGTCGCTTTAGTATAGCAATTCTTCAGATTCTTTGAACGTTTTGATTTTATTATGGACTGTAGATGATGAAATCACCAAATTCCTTGCAATTGAATGTTGAGAAACATTGTTTTTAAACAGTTGGATGATTTTCTCCCAGAATTATTCACAAAGTGGTGAAGCTCGCCCCATCTTTGATTGTGAACGACTGGGATGGTCCTGTTATACCCAATCACGATATTAAACTGTTTAAGATTAACCTGTTTACCAGTGGAATGTTCCAAACAGGCGTTATTTGTGCATTCATGACCTTTCCCAGTCTTTTGTTGCCCCCGTCCCAACTTTTTTGGTACGTGTTGCAGGGATCAATTTACAAAAGATTGTATAATTTCCAAAAACAATAAAGTTTATCAGTTTGAACATTAAATATATTGTCTTTGTGGTGTATTCAACTGAATAGAGGTTGAAAACGATTTGCAAATCAATGCATTCTGTTTTTATTGACATTTTTCACAACGTCCCAATTTCAACGGAATTGGGGTTGTAAGTCCAACGTGTTGAACATCATGCAGCAGCCAAGTTTATGGATTTTTTTTATGTTTAAAGCACTGGATTTGACATTGTGTGGCAGTCAAGTCTATGGACTCACTGTTTTTCCCTAATATGCAGCAACTTTATACCGCTTTACTGTAGTAGCAAATATGTGCTTTAGGAAAACATTGACCAGATAGAGACTCAGCGATCCCAGCCTTGCAATAGAGAAAGCCCGCCACAGACAGATTCCGCTCCCAAGAGAAGACAGAATATATGCACTCCTGCACACAAAATGTGGTTGAAACAGAGCTACACTTTCTAACCACCTGCCCCTTTTACCAAGGCATCAGAGACACATACAGTACCCACAAATTACACACACTCAATGTGAGTTTGAAACTATGACCAACGAGGGAAAACTCCCATGCCTATGGGGAGAAATACAACAATTTGCACACAGCAGAAAAATGTGTGCACTGTTGTGACGTAAACAGATTGGCCAATGGAATACAACCACCCTAAGGACTACAGTCCTAACTATCCAGCCTTTCCCATGTAAACAGTGCTGCTACACTTAACCATGGTAAATCTGTTTGTTCTCTTTCTTATTCTGCATAATCTGCCCTGAAGTAGCAAACAATTGACTGTTTATAAAAGAAAAAAAAAAAAAAAAAAAAACATTTCTATGCTCTGTTATAACGTGTTATAACCTGTTACAAAACGATGTAGTGTGACATAACTGTATACATTTGTCACCATTTTCAACTGTGTTTTATTGTTTTGTTTTGGTGACACTTTCTTTGCAATGTAAACGTTGATTTCTCAAGCAAATAAAGCTCATTTGAAAGAAAGTGTACTGTAGGTTTTCACAATTTTACAATAAAATAATGCTAAATTACTATACAGTTTTTTGTGCTCCTCCATGGTGACAGTATTGACATGGTAATGTTTCAATATGGCACTGAAAGTGTAAATAAGCAGCAATTAGACCCAAAAGGTACAATTTGAATATCATTGAACTCTATAGTATGTGTGAAGCTGTGTGATCTTCATTACCATAGATGGAATGTGGTTTAAACCAGAGACAATGTTTTGTCCCTCATGGTCAGCTGAGTATCCACTCTAAAACTGGGAGGTTTTAGGGCAGAAACACTCACACATGCACACAAAACAACTGTGGATGAGCTCTGATCCTCCTGTTATTATTGCTCTTGTTCACTTTTTTTTTTTTTACAGAAGTAGGCTTTCTTACCCTGTGCAATTTACCTACGTAGGGTTTCCCCTTGCATCAGTCCTCATGTGAACACAGCAAACCGTACAGGTGTAATGATATTCTTAGATATTCAATTTTAGCAAAGCTTTTGCTGCAAACTGTACTAGTAAATGAGCCAGAGAGAAACCCTATATAAAACACAATAGGATCTCGCTCTAAAAGTATCAATAGTCCAGTAATAATGTCATTTGACCTAGAACTAATTGAAAAAAAAAAAAAAAAAAAAAAAAAACAGCTGATTTTGTATCTATAATAACAGATAAAAAGTTGCCTGGAATTGTCTGAGAAGAAAGCTTTGAAAATGGCTTTTACAGTAAGTCCACCATTGACATTCTATTGAAGGCAAATATTTTCTAAATTTCATTGTGCTTTAAGTAGCAAGTGACATATCAAACTAGAGAGTTTTCATGATGCTGAATCCATTCTCTGCATTAGTTTTGCACAAAATCACTCATTGGGTGAAATATCGCCATAACAACTTGCCCAAATGTGCTGACCTCATCATATTTGTCAACATGGCTGTTTACAAACCAAGGAAGATTTGGGGCAAAATGAATGCTTGGAATGGATTAAGCATCATTAAAACTCCATAGTTTGATATGTCACTTGCTACCTAAATGGTGGTAATTTTCCTAATGTAAGCTAAATATATAAATTAAATTTACTTTGGCACTCATCCTCTTGTATAGTCTAGTCTACAGTGCCAACTTTCTATACATTTCAGACTCTGGACTAACTGTAAATGTTATTGAGCATTGTGTATGAGGGAAAATTAACTACAAGAATGACTATACCATTTCCATAAAAAATGTACACACAAAGGGTCCACATGTGTTTTCTTAGAGTATCCATGCTGGCTAAAGCCGTTGCCACAAACAGTAAGCCTACACATATAGGTATTTTTTTTTGCTGATGAGGCACCATATGTGACTTTAGATAATCCACTATTTGACAAAGCTTTTGCTACAACCTGTAGCATATCGACATTAAGGCTTGTATGTATGAGACTCCCAAAGCATTTCACAGGTGAAACCACATTCCCTCTATGGTAATGGCTATCACACCTACACACAGTAGGCTACTTCACACAGACACTCAGTCCAGGTAGAGTTGAATGCTATTCAAATGGTGCCTTTACTGCTCATAACTGCCTTTTCAGTGCCATTTGAAGCATTAACATACCAATATTGCCACCATGGAGGAGGAGCACAGACAACTGTTTGGATAGTAATGGCAAGCTAATACTAATTTAAAGGGACCAATGCAGACAATCAGTATATTTTGACTGATACTAAAATGCTAGAAATTAAATTAATGTGAAAACACGGTGCGTGTGTTGTAATTCAACCTTTTCATGAACATTCCCAGTTGGATCTCGCACTGCTGCAGAGCAATGCACTTTTTATGTTTTTGTTTCAAATCCATAGCCTGCTGGGCAATCATGTTGGAAAGACACTACCTGCCACATCTGACATATTGTGTTGTGGAAGCATTAAGTATCACAAGGAGGCAACTTTCTACAATTTTTTGACATTTATTTTAGTTATAAACAGTTGTTTACTTTACCAATAGCTATGATAATAATTGTACAGAGAAAATGTTTTGTCCTGAAAGTATAGAATATATTACGCCACCAGTAGTTGGAAATAGCCAACAAGGTTAGCAAAAATGGTTAACTTTCATGTATTTCTTAGTTTTACCTGTGACTGTGGACTGCAGGCTTCAGCAGAACTTCCAAATTCCACTGGTATTAGTAGTTGTATGAATCAGTGAAATACACATAAAAAGAACAGTTCATTCAATCACTACGTTATGGTTAATTGCAATTACCCAACAGATCAAACTGTGTGCCATCCCCATTCTATTAATACATATTGATTCAGCATACTCAGCTTAGCCTTCTTAAATGGATAAATAGGCTGTTTTGTCTTTTCTATACTTGCTTTGGACAAGAAGACAGGTTGAAAGGTTTTTGACCATTCTGCATGATGGAGAATTGACTATAACAAATGCCCCAAAACACCACAATGAAAGCTTATAACTACACTGGGATATCACTCACTGTGATACAATGTCACAGCAAACACACACGCACACGCACACACACACACACACACACACACACACACACACACACACACACACACACACACACACACACACACACACACACACACGTTTACAACACAATCATACTAAAAAAGTTGCTTGTGTTCCACCTCTATAGTGTCAGTATTGACATGGTAATGCTTCAGTTAGCAGTGAAAGGCTCAGTGAGCAGCAATTAGACCCTAAAGGTACCATTTGAATAGCATTGAACACTATTGTATGTGTGAAGAAGCAATTCATTACCATCGATGGAATGGGGTTTAAACCAGTAGCAATGTTTTATGAGGACAATGTCCTCATACATCCCCCATACTAGTCTTTGATATTCTCTTTGATTGATGATTTTGTTACTAACATGTCATTATTTAATATGTCCAACACTAGTAGTGAACAAAATGTTCGAGCAATGACTTTGATAACATTTAAAGTGCAAATTACATACATTCTGACATATTGTACATGCCCCTCAAGCTTATTTTTACTGGTTTGAGCCTCAATCACCACTCTGATATGGCGGTGGTGGTGCTGATATGCACATCATGTTATAGTTGACTCATTATACTAATGCTAGATAAAACGCTTGCTTAAATTTCATGTCACCTTGTTAAATCAACAATGGCGGCTCATTTGGGAGTGAAGACTAAAGGAGAGGAATTATACAAAGCAGGGTGCATTGATGACGACATTATGACATTATGAGGCCAAAGTCAAACAAGCTGTTCCTGAGAGCAATTTCCATTAAATCTCCTGTAAGATATGGAAGCCTGATTGTTCAAACATGGTTATTTGTGGAAATAGTAAACACACATGGGAGCAGAAAAATAAATAAAAGATAAAAATAAAAAGTGAACTTCATGTTATCCCCCCCTTTAAAAGTTAAACAACTTGCATTAATGTTCCTTGTGTACATGTTTTTACACACATATTGAGCACACCTACACTGCGTGCGCGCGCACACGCTTGCTGTAAGGAACAGTATATGTAGTGCAGTGATATTGCACAAACAAGACAATTGTAGCTGTGAAAAAATAGGGACAATAAAACCTTAAAAAACGTGTTCTCCTATTCAAGCACATCGTGTTTTAGATTACTTTTTTAACTACGTAACTTTCTAACTTCACACAAACGGTTTCTCCCTGCATGAGTGCCCACGTGTTTTCTTAAAGTATCATGCGATCAGGTCTACACATGGAGGGCTTCTCCTTTGTATGAGCCACACTGTGTCCTTTAGATAATGCATTTCAGAATACCTTTGCTGCAAACCATACAGATATGGGGCTTTCCCCCTGTGTGAACCCAGGCCTCCCACTCATCAGACCAACACAGTGGTGCAGGGTGGGTCTTGGCTGGGGGCTACATCCACTAAAACTAATATGACATTTGGGAAGTTTAATTTAGAATCATATAAATCTTACAAAGGAATATCACAGCAGCGTTTTGTACAATGTTACATAGAGCATGACCTTGGACAGAAGCTATAGAGGGTTGGATCACATGAGTTGGGGGAGGGGCTACGTGGGGGAGGAGCACATGCATTTTGTTGTGGTTGGTGGAGAGTTGGTTCTATTGTTCTCCTCTTTAGCCAATCAACCCAAGCAGTTTGTGTTGCCAGCTCAGGCTCTCTAGTATAAGAATCCTGTGTAGCTGCCAGTTCTTCACAAATCATCCAGGAACATCAATCGTTTTCTGATCATATCTGAGTGTGGACTCCAGGCTTCAGCCGAACATGAACTCTCTCAACACTAAAAGGAAGAATTTTGCTCGACATGGAGGAACCACTGATCACCAAGACCTTTGTAAGTTACTTTGTCTATATGTATATACAGAATAATAAGGTTATTTATTTAAACCCATGATCATTAAGACATCTGTTAGTTAACCTGGGGTGTCGACAAGCCTTGGGGGAAACACATGTTAGTTGTCCCACCGACATTAACAATGTGATTTTGAAAATCATAACATGCATTACAATTAATAATACCTCTGTTTTTGTTTCTAATTCAGTGTTGCATCATCAGCCTGACTTCCCCACAATTCAAGAGACGGATGAACAAAGAATATTGGCTAAGCAAACACGCCATTGTTGTGATGAGTGTGGTAAAGGCTTTTCATGTGTGTCAAATCTTAAAATACACCAGAGAATTCATACTGGAGAGAAACCCTTTGGATGTGACCAGTGTGGACACCACTTCTCTACAAAGCAGACACTTGAAATACACCAGACAATTCACACTGGAGAGAAACCCTATGGATGTGACCAGTGTGGAAAACACTTCTCTAACATGTCCAACCTTAAAACACACCAGAGAGTTCACACAGGAGAGAAACCCTATGGATGTGACCAGTGTGGACAACACTTCTCTCAAATGTCCAGCCTTAAAACCCACAGAAGAGTTCACACAGGTGAGAAGCCATATGGATGTGACCAGTGTGGACAACACTTCTCTACAATTCAGAATCTTAAAACACACCAAAAGATTCACACCGGAGAGAAACCCTATAGATGTGACCAGTGTGGACAACACTTCTCTCAAATTGCACACCTAGAAACACACCAGAGAATTCACACTGGAGAGAAACCATATGGATGTGATCAGTGTGGACAACACTTCTCTCGCATGGACTGCCTTAAAAGACACCAGAGAATTCACTCTGGAGAGAAACCCTATGGATGCGATCAGTGTGGGAAACACTTCTCTCAATTGGGACAACTTAAAACGCACCAGAGAATTCACACTGGAGAGAAACCATATGGGTGTGATCAGTGTGGACAACACTTCTCTCAATTGGGACAACTTAAAACGCACCAGAGAATTCACACTGGAGAGAAACCATATGGATGTGATCAGTGTGGACAACACTTCTATGTATTGTCCAAACTTAAAATACACAAGAGAATTCACACTGGAGAAAAACCCTATGGATGTGATCAGTGTGGACGACACTTCTCTCGCATTGACAACCTTAAAAGTCACAAGAAAGTTCACACGTCACATAAGGCCTAGGGATGTGATCAATGTGGACAAGACTTCTCCCTAATGCAACAGCAACAAATGGAGAGAAAATCCGTTTCTTACGAGTGCTGTTGTTGTAACAGGGATTTAAAGGTGAGTGTGTGTGTGTGTGTGTGTGTGTGTGTGTGTGTGTGTGTGTGTGTGTGTGTGTGTGTGTGTGTGTGTGTGCTCATTAAAGTATGCTCATCACAATGCATGTGGTTCATTTATGTAAGTGTACCAAACTTTAAGTTTTACGAGTTTACTATAGTATACAGGTCTATATGACAATGTTTAAGACAATGCCTTGGCTGTTGGTGAAATCCCAACGGTCACAGTCTGTAGTGGTTGATTAGATTACCTGTACCAAAACACTTGGTTCTTACTCTTTTTTTTTTTTGTTTTGACAGCTAGAGTATAGATATATTAATATGTTTGGTCATTACAGAACATGTGCTTCAGCTCGTAAAGTTACTTACTGTGTATTTTTGATATGCTGCACGTGAGTGATAACATGTATTGGCTGTATTGTCCTGTGAAAACATGTTCACATGATAAGTGTGTGAGAAGAATTATCTCAAAATATTAAACCTTAAGTCATGCCAGAAATTTCACACTGGATGAAAAAAAAAAAAAAAAAAAAACATTCTGTGAATATGTGTACAGTTGCAAGGGCAGTAATCGTAATGGTGATACAGTTACATGTGATTCTTTTCATTCTTAAAACACACAGAGACACACACCAGAAAACTACCAGTCCATTTGTGCCTGTGTTGTTTTGATACATGCATCATACTGGATTTCTGTTTATCATTTTTGTATATTAACTGTAGCAAAACATTGATTAATTTCTTTTTTTTTTAAATAAAAGGTTTGACAGATCCTTCATGTGTGTTCATTATGGTCTAGAAAGCTCCTCACAACACGTGTTTCACCACTTTAAACATATACATCTTGTTCTGTGAGCAATAGTGACAATGACATGAATTGCTTCATTTTACATTCGGAATGTATAGCAAAGTATAATGATTGAGTGTACACGTGTTCAGTTACAATTAAGCCTTTGTTACATTTTAGGGGAAGTCTCTCACCAACAACATTAGCAATCGTATGGGTAATTCCATGTTAACATTGTTAGAAGACATGGGTTGTGAACGTTGTGGAATGTTAAGGGGGATGTCTGTCCCATTGTTGATGGACAGGTGATAATGGGTTAGGGTGTGTAACTATGCACCGATAAACCAATTTGCATGTGTTTCTTTTAGTATGATAAGTAGAGTGCATAGCCTCATCCTGCATTATAGTGTGAATGGAGTGGAATGACTGGGAATCATTTGCATTCAAATTACTGTATTGTCCCGAATATAAGACGGCCATGGTTATAAGCCGAACCCCATTTTCAAGACTCAGGCCTCGGCCACACGACTCCGGATCTTTTGCCAAACGCAGAAATATTCCTGCGTTTGGGTCGTTCTACTACACGCAAACAGCGTTTTACGTCACTCAAACGGAGTTTTCTGCAAACGGAGAAATAAGTGAAGATATTCGAAAATATCCGGAGCAGCGGAGCCGTGTAGACACGTGAAACGAAAACGATGACGTCTCATACTTATCAGCTCATAACGTGACCAAACAACTTCCGAGGTGTCCCTATTCAGGCTGCATTGAACAGCGCGAGCGCTCAGTTTCTGACCCCTCTATGTCGTAACTCTTCTACTGGATGTTATATTAAATAACATAGTCCCTTACTACTACCAGGTTACGTGAAATTTGTATTTGGGTAACCATGGAAACCAGCTAACACCAGCCATTTCTGTGTTGTGCCAAATATTTCTTATCGCCACCTACTGGCTTGGCATACGTGTTGGAGCCCCAAATGTCCGTTTTGAGTTTACGTGTGGACACAGATGTCTTTGTCGTGTGGACAGGATTATTTTTTTTAAACGGGGGAGGAAAAGAACGGATATTTTCCTCGTGTAGCCGAGGCCTCATTTGTGTAAAAAGAACATTGAATGTAAAATAATATAGTCCCCAAATATAAGATGACTCAATTTCTGGTATATTTTGCATTAAATACCAATATGAAAATATATGTGTCACCATCCTTGCACTGTTAGAGCATAGTCAATTAGATTCACTGAAGGTTACCTGCTTCTTTTAAATGAAATAAATGGTTGCATGTAGCTGTGGGTGTCACTCAGAACTCCTACATTTGACTTTTTTCATATTTTATAATCTCTCATCAAATAAATATTGAGGGGTGCCCTGAACCTCCATTCCTTAGCCTACTCCCGATTCCATGTTCAATGCAGCAGTAGTTCAAGTATATATTGTACAATGTGTGTTTGCTGACTCTAAACAGAGATAGCTTTAAGTCTGGACAGTTCAAGCACACACAGCACATTTAAGTGTTGTCCACACATCACATTCATATAGAGTTTCTATCCAGTGTACCCGAATTGTACACATCCATAGTTAAAGGAGGTTAAATGCATGTGTTGTGATAGAGGTTTCTGGAATGAACACACATGAAGGTTCTGTAGCTTTCAAACTTTATTTGTAATAGTCCACATGCATTCACGATTCATAAAAAAGCACTGCTATTGAATGGTGCTATCTAGTTCATCCTGGACATAGTTTTCAATTCAGGGAGTGCTATGGTGACACCATTCACACAATACTATTGGACTACTCTGTATGCACTCTACTTTTCATAGTAATAGGAACATGTACAAATCTGTTGGCACATCCATTCAGCATTATGGTTACACAGGCACACCCTAACCCAGTATCACCTGTCCATTACCAATGGGGCAGACATCTCTCAAAACATTCCACAACATTACAAGGCATTTTTATCACATGCAAATGAGATTTGGTAGTGGGAGCCATGCAAAATGCAGGTCAAACACAATCATTCCTGATGTGTCTTGAAAAAGACACCAAACATAATGGACTGTGTCTTCACTTACACATCAGTTCATTATGCACAATAAACTACTAGTCTAGTAGGAAAGGGGGGTCCACGCGCATATAGTGGATTTTTTTTTCGCGACCTGTTTTTTCTTAATCCTTGAAGGGTCTATTTTGAGGTTCTGCCAGGTACCGAGAAAAAAAAATGTCCCAAGGGGTTCATTTTTAACCTTTTCTTACACATATCCCACCGAAATATGCAAATGAGGAGGCAAGAGAAAACAGCATAACTATTGACATAAACAACCAACAGAGACAAATGAACACATTTTTCCATACAATGTGGACCTGAGGAATACAGAAAAAGTGGTATTATAAAGATTCAAGCACATCTTGACTCCATTTAGGGTCAAAAACTGCACAAAAATAGCTGAAAATGTTCGGATCATATTTATATTTCTCTGTTTACTAAACTCTTTTGTGGATTTTGAAGTTCCAACTGTTATTTTCTTAATCCTTGAAGGGTGTAGTTTAAGATTCTACCAGGTACCTGGTAAGAAAATGTCCCAAAGGGGTTCATTTTTAACCCTTTTTACACATAGCGCACCAAAATATGCAAATCAGGAGACAAGAGAAAACATCATAACTATTGACATAAACAACCTACAGAGACAAATGAACACATTTTTCCATACAATGTGGACCTGAGGAATACAGCAAAAGTGGTATTATAAAGATTCAAGCACATCTTGACTCCATTTAGGGTCAAAAACTGCACAAAAATAGCTGAAAATGTTCGGATCATATTTATATTTCTCTGTTTACTAAACTCTTTTGTGGATTTTGAAGTTCCAACTGTTATTTTCTTAATCCTTGAAGGGTGTAGTTTAAGATTCTACCAGGTACCTGGTAAGAAAATGTCCCAAAGGGGTTCATTTTTAACCCTTTTTACACATAGCGCACCAAAATATGCAAATCAGGAGACAAGAGAAAACATCATAACTATTGACATAAACAACCTACAGAGACAAATGAACACATTTTTCCATACAATGTGGACCTGAGGAATACAGCAAAAGTGGTATTATAAAGATTCAAGCACATCTTGACTCCATTTAGGGTCAAAAACTGCACAAAAATAGCTGAAAATGTTCGGATCACATTTATATTTCTCTGTTTACTAAATTCTTTTGTGGATTTTGAAGTTCCAACTGTTATTTTCTTAATCCTTGAAGGGTGTAGTTTAAGATTCTACCAGGTACCTGGCAAGAAAAATGTCCAATGGGGCTTTTTAACTCTTTTTACACATACCGCACCAAAATATGCAAATCAGGAGACAAGAGAAAACAGCATAACTACTGACTCAAACAACCTACAGGGACAAATGAACACATTTTTCCATACAATGTGGACCAGAGGAAACAGTGGTATTATGAAGATTTGATCACATCTTGTCACTACTGTGGGTCAAAGACTACACAAAAATATCTTAAAATTTCTGGATGATATATATTCCTTTGTTTACTAACTTCTTTTCGTTTCCACAAATAGTTTCTTAATCCATGAAGGTGTATTTTAAGATTCTGCCAGGTACTGACAAGAAAAATGCCCCATGGGGTTCATTTTTAACCCTTTTTAAACAATCCAGCCTAAATCCAGAAATGGAAAAAAGATAAATCAGCATTATTGATATAAACAATTGATATAAACAACACAGGCACAAGGTAACACATGTTTCCATACAGGACTGAAGGAATAAATTATTATTATTGAAATTATTATTGAAATTCAAGCACATTTTGATTTCATTACAGGACAAAACACCTCAAAATAGCTGAAAACATTTAGTTCACATTGATATTTCTCTTTTCAGTGAACTTTTTGGGTCGATTTTTTTGTCAACAATTTTTTCTTACTCCTTTAAGTGTATTTTATTTTGCTAAGATGAAATAACGCCCACAGGGTTCTTTTTAATTCATAAAATACTACACTATACCCAAGTTCTGGAACAGAGGGGGGCACTGGCAGTCATCCCAGTCTTTTAGGCTGGCGCATTCGTACTCCACTTTAGTGTATCTGTGGACCACTCTAGTGCATTATTGGACCATTCCAGCGCATCTGCGGACCACTGTTGTGATCTATAGACTCCAGTGAATTTACAGATTCGACTATAATGGACTACATTTACACTACATTAATACCTCTACAGATTACGCATCTCCAGAGCACTGCCGTGATCCTTAGTCCACTGTAGTGCATATGTAGAACATTGCACCATGTCTATACACCTCTATAGGGCATCTGTAAAGCCCTTTACAGCATCTGTAGACCACTATAGTGGCTTTCTAGACCACTATATTGAATCTGTAGAGCTCTGTCGTGGTCTGTAGACTCATATAGTGCTTCTGTATAGCACTGTACAGCATCTGTACAATGCTATAGAAGCCTACAATTGCACTAAAGTGGTCTACAGAGGCACTACATTGCTCTGCAAAGGCAGTACATTGCTCTAGAAATGCTCTATAGGCATCTAAGAATGCACTACAGTGGACCACAGAAGCACTAGAGCAGTCTATAGATGCACCAAAGTGGTCACAGGTGCTCTACAGTGGTGTATACACATAGTACAGTATTCTATAAAAGCAGTACAGGGGTCACAAAGATGTTGTGCAATGGTCTATGCATACAGATATACCAGCTCAGTGACCTTGTGGTTAGACTGTCTGCCCTGAGACTGTGAGGTTGGGGTTTGATTCCCAGCCTAGTCATACCAAAGACTCTAAAAGTGAGCTTGGCACTCAGCATCAAGGGTTGGATTGGGGGTCTCTGTGACATACTAGCGACATGTCCAGGGGTGTACTTGTATATCAAGCTGCCGCATGCTACAGAAATAGGAGGTTCCTGACCTATATGGGCCTCAATGGCTCAGCCGGGCCTCATGACATCATGGCCTAGCAAGAACAGTGGTCTTATGTAGTGGTCTCATACAGTACATTGGTTTTTAGATGTACTACAGTTGTAGATTGTTCTGGTTGTGCCAATGACCAGAGTAAAAAATTAGGTGACCAAGCCTCAATAGTGACTCCCCTCATAGCCTCGACAACCAGGCTTTCATTTTCGTTCGCGTTGCGCGAAAACGGAAAGCCTGGACTAACTTGTTACACACAGTGGCCTTGAGGGGGGAGTCAACCTTCCGGGGTGGGCGTTGATCTAAATGATGTGACGTAGAACAGCAGTGGACGGGCGCGGGAGGGGCCGGGGATGACGACACGTTCGTGAGATCAAATCAGATCAGCTCGATCTGCCGTGTGGATCCCACGGCACCCCGCCCCCAAGGCCAAAATCATTGCGGGTTAGGCCAGGCTACTCCCCTCACTGTTTCATGTAAGAAAGGGTTAGTAAAGGAACCTCATGGGACATTATTTCAGCTTCATATGTGGCAAAATATTGAAATGCACATAGGATAAGGAGAGAAGCTGTCAAGAAAAAAATCCACCCCAAAATTTACTAAAATGAGAAATCTTGATGTGATCGATTTGGGGGGTGTATTTGAGGGGTGTTTTGTCCTGTAATACAGTCTAGATGAGCTTGAATCTCAATAATAACAATTTCTCTGTATTCTTTGGGTTACAATTATATGGGAACATGTTACGTTGTGGCTGTAGGTTGATATTGTCAATAGTTATGATGATTTCTGTTTTTTCCCATTTTCAGGTTTGGGTAGGATTGTGTAAGATAGGGTTAAATTGAACCCCATGGGACATTTCTATTGACGGGTACCTGCAGAAACTTAAAATACACCTTCAAGGATTAAGAAAATAGTGTTGAACACCAAAAAAAATCACCTAAGAAGTTAGTAAGCACAGAAATATAGATGTGACCGGCCATTTTCTGCTGTTTTGTGCCGTTTTCAATCGAAATAGACCCAAAATATGTTTGAATCTTCATAATACCACTTTTTCTGAATTCCTCGGGTCCAAATTGTATGGAAACATGTGTTCATTTGTCCCTGTAGGTTGTTTGAGTCAATACTTATGATGTTTTCTCTTGTCTCCTGATTTGCATATTTTGGTGCGCTATGTGTAAAAAGGGTTAAAAATGAACCCCTTTGGGACATTTTCTTACCAGGTACCTGGTAGAATCTTAAACTACACCCTTCAAGGATTAAGAAAATAACAGTTGGAACTTCAAAATCCACAAAAGAGTTTAGTAAACAGAGAAATATAAATATGATCAGAACATTTTCAGCTATTTTTGTGCAGTTTTTGATCCTAAATGGAGTCAAGATGTGCTTGAATCTTTATAATACTACTTTTTCTGTATTCCTCAGGTCCACATTGTATGGAAAAATGTGTTCATTTGTCTCTGTAGGTTGTTTATGTCAATAGTTATGCTGTTTTCTCTTGCCTCCTCATTTGCATATTTCGGTGGGATATGTGTAAGAAAAGGTTAAAAATGAACCCCTTGGGACATTTTTTTTTTCTCGGTACCTGGCAGAATCTCAAAATAGACCCTTCAAGGATTAAGAAAAAACAGGTCGCGAAAAAAAATCCACTATATGCGCGTGGACCCCCCTTTCCTACTAGACTATACTGCGCTGAAAGTAATGACAGTGTGCTGGTGTGATGATCACAGAAGAGATTTGTTCATGGATTTAGTTTTATGTCTTATGTCATCTGTTGTACATGTTTGCTGGAATGCCAAAATGTCTCTACATGGCAGTAGAGTGAACAGAAACCCCATTTAACACTGTTATGAGTTTAAACTTCACAATGCATGTGTCTATTTGACCACGTAGGACTGACTTTGACTTTGCAATGACAGACAGAGGAGACAGAATCGCGTTGTTATAACTTTATTCCCTTGCCGCAGCAGTTACTAACCAGAGGTTGAGGGTCACTGGGTTAAAACAACATAAATACGGGTGGCTAGCCCAAAGCTACAGACACAACAGCACATGCTCAAGTAGCCTACCTGTAGCCAATATCCAAACAGTGACACCTCCTTCACCCCATACATTAAGACACTTGTGTATGATAAACTTACTATTGGCTGCAGAATAATGACATTGACAAAAAAGGAATTTCATGAAAACTGATAATATACTGGTCATTTATACGATCCCTAAAATGCATAAGTCACAAAAGTTCCTTTGGTTGGAAGACCCATTGTCAGTGGCATCGGCTATATAACTAACGACGATTTGCTAAAGCCGTGGGTAGAATCTCTCTCTTCTTACACT
This sequence comes from Benthosema pterotum, assembly GCA_039105355.1. Lineage (NCBI taxonomy): Eukaryota > Metazoa > Chordata > Actinopteri > Myctophiformes > Myctophidae > Benthosema > Benthosema pterotum. The sequence continues at coordinate 5,013,851 of CM076970.1, forward strand.
AGAGACTATATAGATTCCAATAAAAAATGAAAACTGTCAATGACCCTCCTGGTCACCTTCAAGTCACTAGCCTCTACACCGGTTACATGCCTGCATTCCGACATGGCTCTATTCCTACATGTCCCTGTTCCGACATGGCTCTATTCCTACATGTCCCTATTCCTACATGCCTCTATTCCTACATGTCTCCATTCAATGACAAAAATATAATGGTTGCCATTCCGACACATAATGCTTGTAGGAATGGTGCTACCTCTTCTGTCGGAGTGGTGACATGTTTTCAAATAATATAAGTACTGCCACTCCGACAATTGGACGTCAATGTAGGAGTGGCGGGATGTCGGAATAGAGCGGTGTAACCCTCTACACCAACATCCCACATGGTGGCGGTATAGAGGCAGTCAAATGATTTCTAAGACAAAGGAACCCACATAGCAAACCCAGCACTGAGTATGCCTGTGATCTGACCGAACTTGTCCTTACTACTTCAAATTTAAGGACAGTATCTATTTACACAATAAGGGCACCACTATGGGCACCACCATGGCTCCTAAGTTTATTATGCGGACAGAACTGCTGTGTAAGGGAAGACGTGATCGGAACTACTTCATATTTCACTAAAACCAGAGAAGAATTCCAACCACGGGACTCTGGACATCAATTATCTCAACTATCCCTTTAAAAGTCACTAGAAAGTTCACAATGGAGAGAAACAGATTGATGTAAAGTTTCTGCCAACAGCTGTGCTAGTAACAGGGATTAAAAAAAAAGGTACACATGAGGACTAATACAGAGGGAAAGTAGGATTTGAAGGAAAGTACATTGACTAGTCATGGGCAACCATTTGTTTAGTTATAAGATTTATTACACCAACATGTCCGATGTGGACAGCTCCATATTGTCACTATATGCTCATTTAGTTTGATAGAGTAATTGAAGCAAAACAAAGGATAAGTCCTACTTTATTAAAAAATGTGTTCTTAAACATACACGTTTTAATGCATGCTTTAACTCTGACTGTGTCCATTCTTTTGGATTCATGCCCACTTGTGCTTTGACTCAAGTTCAGATATATCAAGTTCAACATAATCCACAATAATGTCACCATAGCTCAAAACCAGTACAAAATCACATTTTACATACACATCACTCAGTAGAGCTCGTAGATATGTCCTTTCTTAAATATGTTGCATTTTCCAACGTATTCTATGGTTGAGTGTCCCTCTGTGCCACAAACCACCCCCGTCCCCAGACAGGAGTTGGTCTGGCCTAAATAGGCCCAATTAGTGTTCAGCTGTGGGCTACTGAAAGGAATGTGAATGAGCAAACAGTGGAGCACATGCAACAAACGGTGGAGCACATGCAATAGTTTGTTACTTAATTATTGGTCAAGTAAAGATGAACTCTCTCAAGCCGACCATGAAAAAATCTGTTCAACAGAATGATCATAAAGACCTCTGTAAGTTACTTACTGTGTTGTTGTTTTTTTCCACCTCACAGTCAGGGGCAAACAAGGCATGCTTAAGTTAATTATTATGTTAGCACGTAAAATGCACAACAGCAATGCATTGGAAGTAACCCTTCCAGGGTTAAATGCAACCATAGAATACAAGAAACATGAAAAAAAAAAAAATAATAAATCAAAGGGGGAAAATAACTACCTGTTGGGTGCACGATATTCATGCCACAGGGAGTGGCAGTAGATAATAACTGTAATAATGTAATACATGTAAATATGTTTTCTAAAAAAGGTTTCAAGATATCTTCAAAGCACAACACTCTAATTCACAATTGTCAGTAATTCAGAAGATGGTGTCAGATAATATTGTCAGTTGATAGATACTAGTAATAGTACCACTTTTCAACCTACTTGGCCCTCACTGATGTTCATGGTACAATGCCACTTTCTTCCCCTTACATATTGTCATGATCCCTGACTTGATTTACTGTCTCTTGTACACTCTATTATAACTAAAGAAACACATGAAGTTAGAACAATAGATGAAAAGGAAAGGGATGTATTATTCTTCTCCATAATGTTGTCTCTGTATGTTCATTTTTATGTAGTAATTGAAGCAAAAAGTACCAAAGTATTGAATATGTGACCTTAAGCATGCACATTTTGATTAATTCATTTGATTTATTTTTATAGATTATTAGATGGAGCATGATCTGTGGGAGGAGAGAGGGGTGGAGCACATGCAGCAGTTTGTTCCATTTTGATTGGCCGAGAGATTGTTCTATTGTTCTCCTCTTTGGCCAATCAATGTCAAGCAGATTGTGGTGACAACTCAAGCTCTCTAGTATAAGAAGAGTTTGAAGTCATCATTTCTCCACATCTCTGGGATAGCAATACTTTCTGAACACATCTGTGAACTACAGACTTCAGTTGAAGATGAACTCTCTCAACCACACCATGAACAGTTCTGCTAAACAGGATGATCATCAAGACCTCTGTAAGTTTCTTATTCTTTCTATATTAACATACAGGATGTCACTGATAACCAAGACACCTTTAAGTTAATTACCACATTGTTTTATTAATTAGCACTGTTAGAACTGTTCTTTCCCAGATGCACACCAATGTACTGGCAATTAATAAATGTTCATCCATGTAGAACCAGCATGACAATTTGGCATTTTAAACACTGGAATATTGAAGAGTAGGTATGATAAACACAAAGGCAGACAGCAACTGCATGCATACTATTCATGTCACAAGGGAGCCAGTACAGATTTCTATGGAAAATGTTAATACAAGTTGATGACTGGTGAATTGTTTTAACTGGGAACATAGTGTATGACATATGTCTAAATAACATTTCCCTTGTCTTTGTTTCCAATTCAGTGCTGCATCACCAGACGCATTCCTCTGTTCTACCAGAAGTGAATGAACAAAGAAGCTTGTCTAAACAAAAGTGCCACTGCTGTGATCAGTGCGGAACACGCTTCTCAACAATGCACAAACTTAAAAGACACCAGAGAATTCACACTGGAGAGAAACCCTATGGATGTGACACATGTGGACAGCACTTCTCTCAGATGTCATGCCTTAAAAAACACCAGAGAATTCACACTGGAGAGAAACCCTATGGGTGTGATCAGTGTGAAAAACAATTCTCCCAAATATCCAACCTTAAAAAACACCAGAGGACCCACAATGGAGAGAAGAAATATGGATGTGATCAATGTCAGAAACACTTCTCTCAAATGGAACATCTTAAAAGTCATATGAAAGTGCATACCGGAGAGAAACCTTATGAATGTGATCAGTGTGGACATTTTTTCTCTGTATTGTTCAACCTTAAAACACACCAGAGAGTTCATAGTGGAGAGAAACCCTATGGATGTGATCAGTGTGGACAAAACTTCTCTCGATTGGGCAACCTTAAAAGACACCAGAGAATTCACACTGGAGAGAAGCCGTATGGATGTGAAGAGTGTGGAAAACACTTCTCTCTCATGGGCAGCCTTAAAAAACACCAGAAAACTCACACTCGAAAGAAACACAAATAATTGTTTTTGACTGTAGCTTATATGGAAACGTAGCTTATAGTGAAACAACTGAAGTCATGTACCATTTGTGAACACAGTGTTCTTATTGTGCTTATACTGTATCTTTAAAATACATGCTACATAATATACACACTGCGGCTGCAGTGCTGCTAATAGATGCTATATCAATTTTGTATACACATGTGATATCATGTACTGTTATCTCTCACCTGCAATAACATAATGCCATGTTCAAATAAGACTTATTCTACCACTTAAACTATGTTTACAGTGGTCTCTTATGAACCAGCCATTTGCTTATATTGTCTTGTATATAATGCACTTTCCAGTGGTGTTTTGTAAGCACACATGCAAAATAAAACAATGTTAAAGACATATTGTCATACTTTTTTTTTTTTTTTTTTTTTTTTTTTTATGTAATCACACATGTGGTACAAATGGTACCTTTACTGCTCATTAAACCCTTTCAGTGCCATTTGAAGCATTAACATACCAATAGTGCCACCATGGAGGAAGAGCACAGACAGCTGTTTGGATAGTAATGGCAAGCTAATACTAATTTAAAGGGACCAATGCAGACAATCAGTATATTTTGACTGATACTAAAATGCTAGAAATTAAATTAATGTGAAAACACGGTGCTTGTGTTGTAATTCAACCTTTTCATGAACATTCCCAGATGGAAACAAGTTATCTCGCACTGCTGCAGAGCAATGCACTTTTTATGTTTTTGTTTCAAATCCATAGCCTGCTGGGCAATCATGTTGGAAAGACACTACCTTCCACATCTGACATATTGTGTTGTGGAAGCATTAAGTAACACAAGGAGGCAACTTTCTACAATGTTTTGACATTTATTTTAGTTATACAGTTGTTTACTTTACCAATAGCTATGATAATAATTGTACAGAGAAAATGTATTGCCCTGAAAGTATAGAATATATTACGCCGCCGGTAGTTGGAAATAGCCAACAAGGTTAGCAAAAATGGTTAACTTTCATATATTTCTTAGTTTTACAGTTACCTGTGGACAGTGACTGTGGACTACAGGCTTCAACAGAACTTCCAAAGTCAACACTGGTATTAGTAGTCGTATGAATCAGTGAAATGCACATAAAAAGAACAGTTCATTCAATCACTATGTTATGGTTAATTGCAATTACCCAACAGATCAAACTGTGTGCCATCCCCATTCTATTAATACATATTGATTCAGCATACTCAGCTTAGCCTTCTTAAATGGCTAAATAGGCTGTTTTGTCTTTTCTATACTTGCTTTGGACAAGAAGACAGGTTGAAAGGTTTTTGACCATTCTGCATGATGGAGAATTGACTATAACAAATGCCCCAAAACACCACAATGAAAAATTACAACTACACTGGGATCTCACTCAGTGTGATACAATGTCACAGCAAACACACACGCGCGCGCGCGCACACACACACACACACACACACACACACACACACACACACACACACACACACGCACACACGCACACACGCACATGCACGTTCATACAATCATACTAAAAAAAGTTGCTTGTGTTCCACCTCTATAGTGTCAGTATTGACATGGTAATGCTTCAGTTAGCAGTAAAAGGCTCAGTGAGCAGCAATTAGACCCTAAAGGTACCATTTGAATAGCATTGAACACTATTGTATGTGTGAAGAAGCACCTTCATTACCATCAATGGAATGTGGTTTAAACCAGTAAGAATGTTTTATGAGGACAACGTCCTCATACATCCCCCATACTAGTCTTTGATATTCTCTTTGATTGATGATTTTGTTATTAACATGACATTATTTAATATGTCCAACACTAGTAGTGAACAAAATGCTAATTTCGAGCAATGACTTTGATAACATTTAAAGTGCAAGTTACATACATTCTGACATACATGCCCCTCAAGCTTATTTTTAATGGTTTGAGCCTCAATCACAACTCTGATATGGCGGTGGTGGTGCTGATATGCACATCATGTTATAGTTGACTCATTATACTAATGCTAGATAAGACCATGCTTGTTAAATCAACAATGGCGGCTCATTTGGGAGTGAAGACTAAAGGAGAGGAATTATACAAAGCAGGGTGCATTGATGACGACATTATGAGGTCAAAGTCAAACAAGCTGTTCCTGAGAGCAATTTCCATTAAAGCGCCTGTAAGATATGGAAGCCTGATTGTTCAAACTTGGTTATTTGTGGGGATAGTAAACATATGGGAGCAGCAAAAACAAAAAAGTTAAACAACTTACATTAATGTTCCTTGTGTACATGTTTTTTTACACACATATTGAGCACACCTGCACTGCGTGCACACGCTTGCTGTAAGGAACAGTATATGTAGTGCAGTGATATTGCACAAGCAAGACAATTGTAGCTGTGAAAAAAATAAGGACAAAAAACCTTAACAAACGTGTTCTCCTATTCAAGTACATTGTGTTTTAGTTTTTTTGTCTGTTTTAGATTTTTCTAACTACACACAAACGGTTCTCCCTGCATGAGTGCTCACGTGTTTTGTTAAAGTATCATGCAATCAGGTCTACACATAGAGGGCTTCTACTTTGTATGAGCCACACTGTGTCCTTTAGATAATGCATTTCAGAATACATTTGCTGCAAACTGTACAGATATGGGGCTTTCCCCCTGTGTGAACCAAGGCCTCCCACTCATCAGACCAACACAGTGGTGCAGGGTGGGTCTTGGCTGGGGGCTACATCCACTAAAACTAATATGACATGTGGGTAGTTGAATTTAGAATCATATAAATCTTACAAAGTAATATCACAGCAGCTTTTTGTACAATGTTACATAGAGCATGACCTTGGACAGAAGCTAGAGAGGGTTGGATCACATGAGTTGGGGGAGGAGCTACGTGGGGGGAGGAGCACATGCATTTTGTTGTGGTTGGTGGAGAGTTGGTTCTATTGTTCTCCTCTTTAGCCAATCAACCCAAGCAGTTTGTGTTGCCAGCTCAGGCTCTCTAGTATAAGAATAGTGTGTAGCTGCCAGTTCTTCACAAATCCTCCAGGAACATCAATCGTTTTCTGATCATATGTGAGTGTGGACTCCAGGCTTCAGCCGAACATGAACTCTCTCAAGACTAAAAGGAAGAATTTTGCTCGACATGGAGGAACCACTGATCACCAAGACCTTTGTAAGTTACTTTGTCTATATGTATATACAGAATAATAAGGTTATTTATTTAAACCCATGATCATTAATACATCTGTTAGTTAACTTGGGGGTCGACAAGCCTTGGGGGAAACACATGTTAGTTGTCCCACCAACATTAACTATGTGAACTATGTGGTCTTGTGATTTTGAAAATCATAACATGCAGAACAACTAATAATACCTGTTTTTGTTTCTAATTCAGTGTTGCATCATCAGTCTGACGTCCCCACAATTCAAGAGACGGATGAACAAAGGATATTGGCTAAGCAAACACGCCATTGTTGTGATGAGTGTGGTAAAGGCTTTCCAAGCGTGTCACATCTTAAAATACACCAGAGAGTTCATACTGGAGAGAAACCCTATGAATGTGACCAGTGTGGACACCACTTCTCTACAAAGCATAACCTTGTCATCCACCAGAGAATTCACACTGGAGAGAAACCCTATGGATGTGACCAGTGTGGAAAACACTTCTCTGAAATGTCCAAACTTAAAACCCACAGGAGAGTTCACACAGGTGAGAAGCCATATGGATGTGATCAGTGTGGACAACACTTTTCTACAGCTCAGAAACTTAAAACACACCAAAAGATTCACACAGGAGAGAAACCCTATAGATGTGACCAGTGTGGACGCCACTACTCTACAAAGCAGTGCCTTGAAACACACCAGAGAATTCATACTGGAGAGAAACCCTATGAGTGTGGTCAGTGTGGACAACACTTCTCTCAAATGGCACACCTTAAAAGACACCAGATAATTCACACTGGAGAGAAACCATATGGATGTGATCAGTGTGGGAAACGCTTCTCTCATTCATCCGGCCTTAAATCACACCAGAGAGTTCACACTGGAGAGAAACCCTATGGATGTGACCAATGTGGACAACGCTTCTCTGGAATGTCAAACCTTAAAAGACACCATAGAATTCACACTGGAGAGAAACCCTATGCATGTGACCATTGTGGACAACACTTCTCTATAATTCACCATCTTAAAATACACCAGAGAATTCACACAGGAGAGAAACCCTATGGATGTGACCAATGTGGACAACACTTCTCTACAAAACAGCAACTTGAAACACACCAGAGAGTTCACACTGGAGATAAACCCTATGAATGTGACCAATGTGGACAACGCTTCTCTGGAATGTCAAGCCTTAAAAGTCACCATAGAATTCACACTGGTGAGAAACCCTATGGTTGTGACCATTGTGGACAACACTTCTCTCAAATTGCATCCCTTCAAAGCCACCAGAGACGTCACACTGGAGAGAAGCCTTATGGATGTGCTGAGTGTGGGAAACACTTCTGTCAGTCGTCCCACCTTAAAATCCACCAGAAAATTCACTCCAAATAATTGCAATGTGATTGTAGCTTACTTTTTGTGTTCACAGTACTAGATACTATTTTCCATTTTGGTTACTTTAGCCCTTATGTGCAATTAAGGCAATTAGCATTGGGGAAGAGGCGTTCCCATACTAAAGTTGGTAATTTTTGTTACCATCTATATCCCCTGAAACACCTCCTATACCTGTTACATTATGCATAGGGGTGCTTTGGGCGTTTTTAGCTTTCATCCAATCCGTGTTGGTCTTGCAATTCCCTTTAATTAACCCCATATCTATTTCCCTTGTGATCAATGTGGACAACACTTTTTTGTGATGCCCACTTTTATTCTTTCCAGTTGATTGTGATAAAGCATTTGTGTTTGAGTTTATTTCTTTGATACATGCAATTTGTATTAAATGCAACTATGATTAAGTAACCTATCCCTGGATAACCATACATGGAGAAAAGTGTGGATTACCACATAGATCTGCATATATGAAGTCGGTCAGTTACTGATTATCGATGTGTTCGCTGTGTTCATTTCTCACGCACTGATGCTACTAATGTTCGCCATTGACAAAAACCAAAAAATAAGCTATCTCAGCAGCTAATCCAGCTAGGATGAACTCTGAATGTATTATTTGTTTCGCTGGAATAAGACATGAGATGATATTTGATCCATTTTTGTCATGTTTTTTTTTTTTTTTTTTTTTTTTTTTCAAATAAAGATAAACATCAAGTGTTTCTAGGAGTATGGCCAATGAGGCCATCCTTATTTTATGTATGAAAAGTGTGCCCATCCCAATCATTAATGACAGTGTCTAAATGAATAAAGAAACATTTCCACACAATACAAATAGTCCTCCTGTGTTTTGAATTATTGGAATGTCTGAAGACTGTTTGCTATAATGTTAGCGGGTTGAGTCTTGGAAAAGTTCGGCTTCGACTTTTAAAAATACTAAAATAATAAGTATAAATGCAGGCAGTGATGTGTTCTCCACTTTCATGGTGTCGTATTGACATGGTAATCCTTCAGTTAGCAGTGAAAGGGTCAATGCACAGCAATTAGACTCTGAAGGTACAATTTGAATATCACTGTACTCCATGCCTGGACTGTGTATGTGTATGTGTAGTATGTGTTTGAGTGTGTACTACAGATGTGATCTTCATTACCATAGATGGAATGTGGTTTAAACCAGAGACAGTTGTGGGAGTCTCACACAATTAGAATACAATTTTATTTTATTTATAAAAGATGGTGCTAATAGCTTTACATTCCTTGCTTTCTTTAGTTATAGGGATTTTATCTATAGGACGGGGCATTCAAGCGTGGTCCTAAATACATATTTGTTTACAAATTTTTAAAAGCAATAATAATAATAAAAGCATGGCAGCAAATAATGCTAAAAGTTGATACCACTAGGCTTGGAGTTTGGTTATTGAATAATTGTTCATAATAATACAACTGTGTAAATCAAAACATCCAAAAATGACATGTCCCCCTAGTGAACAATTACTTTACTCCGCTGCTTTGTTCATTATGCGTTGAAGCTGTTGATGGGTGGTTTATATCATATTGGGTCATTATTTGGTATTTGGTTTCCACAAAAAATATTGGAAACAAGTCATCAGTTTTTAATGAGTGCACCTTATGTCTGGTAGCAGAAATACTCTGTGGAAGTGTTTCTGTAAGTTGGGATCTGGTAAATATTTGTGGACACTTGTCTGTGTGCAGTCTGTTGTAATTGATTAGGTTTTCTATCTGGAATGAGGAAAAAAAAAAAACATTTTGTATTTATAGGTTGATGTCAAGGCTGTCTTTATGAAATTATTCCTGAGATTAAGTTAATACGGAGTTGTGATTTTTGTACTAATGATAGCCACTACTCTAACTGAGTTGAGTGAGAGGAGAAGATTTGGCATGCCTGAGGTTACGGAATCAGATATATGGTTGGAATAACAAACAGCATCTTTATAACTAATTGTTTTATATCATTATTTCATGTAACAGAGTCGAGCTGTTATGATTTACGACCACATGTGAGAGTAAGAAATGCCTCTAAAACGGTGTAAAATGAGGTTTTAAATTACCACTTTCTGTAGCATGTTGGTCAGAAGAGTCGTAGAATACTACTTCCTATTGGTGATGTCACTAAAGGGCCAGTTAATTGTTGTTATGGACGGCAGAGTGACTTGTGTAACAGAGTTGAGTGCAACTGAGGGACACAGCTACAGTATATAATGCCATTTAAATGATTAATCATCTATTTATTCAAAAACTAATACAGTAATAACTAATACAGTATATATGCTCATGTCATAAATTTTGGATTTTTGTTGATGTTTAATAGTCATATGTCAAGTCCACTTTCATCGAAGGCCACTGGGGACATGGAAAAATGGAAAAAAAATAGGGGGTGTCTACTGAAAGAAAACAAGATAATTTCTGATATGACGCTAAACTCCATGTAATGTTTACACAATATTAAAGGGAACATTTCAATTGATTAAAAATATTTTACAAATATTTTTCAGTGACTCCATCAATAAAATACAGCTAAAACGGTAAGAACCAGCTCTGTGGACTTGTGGTTAGAGTGTCCGCCCTGAGAGTGGGAGGTCGGAGTTTGATTCCCGACCGGGTCATACCAAAGACACTAAAAAAATGGGACCCAATGCCTCCCTGCTTGGCACTCAGCATCAAGGGATGGATTGGGGGTAAGTCCCTGCGATATACTAGCCAGGGGGTGTACTTGTACATCAAGCTGCCTCACGCTACAGAAACAGGAGATAGGCTCCTGACCTATATGGGCCTCAATGGCTCAACTGGGCCTCCTGAAAACGGTCAGAGGGACTGCAAAAGGTACCATTTCCGTGGAATGACCCAAGTACCCTTTGGAAGTTTAAGAAGGTCAGTATTGTATTAAATGGTAGGGTATTGTGTCCTTGCTAGTGCCATTGTCTTCAGTGGTGAGTGCCACACCTTCAAGACATTAAAAATGGGGCCCTAACGCACTGTTGCAAACTTGGCACATTTGTTGCTGTATTTAGCGCTTTTTCAGACCCCCCCCTAGCGCCCAAATTAGTGAAAAACTTCTGGCGGAAAATCTGGTGCGTTTTTGCTGGTGAGTTGGTGCGAAATTGGTTGACAGGCGCCAGAAATAAAACCCTTGTTATAGTTTTTTCTCTCTCTGTGGTGCCTCAATGTGAGAGAGACGAGAGACCCATATAACAAGAGGCACACACAGCATTGCAGATTAACTCGCGACTAACTAGTTAATGCTTACAGCCTTAAATTGTTTATGTATCTCTCTCTCTCTCTCTCTCTCTCTCTCTCTCTCTCTCTCTCTCTCTCTCTCTCTCTCTCTCTCACACACACACACACACACGCACACACGCACGCACGCACACGCACACACACACACACACACGCACACGCACACGCACACGCACACGCACACACACACACAGGCCTGCTACAGGACACATTGGGGGGGGGGGGTGTTGAACAGAGACAGAGCATGCGGTTATCTTACATGCCAGAGACATATACAAAAAAAAAAACTGTCCGTCTTGTGACGACAGCTGTATTGTATCTCCCTCTGTTGCACAATGCATGGGATGGGATTTGGGGGATTTTTGTCTGTTTTCGGTGGTCTAAGATCCACTTCATGACCCGAGAAATCAACGACCCACAAGCAGCACTCAAATCGATGCCTGGCCTGTGACTACACAGTGTGGGAGACCCAATGTCTCTGAGATCTTTTGAGAGTGTTAATTAAACATAAAGGAATTTGGAAATTCTCCAGTCAGACTGGATTGGAGTTGAATCCAGTATGTTTGTTCGTCTAATGTTTTCCCTGTTCATCCTCACAGGTAAGACATATCTAAGTAATGCCTGTATGTGCATACATGCGACATCTACTATTTCTATTTAGCTTTACATGCATGTTAAAAATGATGAAATGATGAAATTCCAACATGTAGTGATCTATAACCAAGGGGTCATTAATCACCTTGTCCGCACTCGGACAAGGTGTGTCTGTGGTCAAGACGTGGTCTTGTTCCTGACATCATTTTGGATCATAAGACCCAACTAATGGCTGTAAATTCTGCAGTAGGGCTGCGACGATTAATCATTTTTTATTGAATGCAATTAGTGGTCAAATCATTTAGTAATATAATCACTGCAGATCTCTGTCCTGGGTGTATTCCCTATGCACCTATCATGTTAAATGTAACTAAACTGAAGAGCAGTCAACCACCTCTGTTCAATCTGTTGATCAAATGTATGTTTGTTTAAAGGTAGGGGAAGTAATTAGAACATGTCTAGAATTAAAATACATTTTAAAGTGATCGCTATTCATAAATAAGTGTCATAATCCATGAATCGATTAGTTAGTTGCAGCCTTAGGGCTCCATTTTCACCACACACTGAACCGCTTATTCCTAACTTTGCCTTTACTATTTTTAGGGAAAAAAAAAAAAAAAAAACAGTTAGGGCCACACAGTCTACAAAGATCACAGCATGCTGTCTTTAACTTTGAGAGTGCACAGCAGAGATACAGTCCTGTTGTTGTGGACATTCATTCAATATCTTAATTTTCTTTATTTTTTTTCCTGATAATATTCCCTGTGCTTCTGGTCATAATGCTTAATCCTTAGTGTTGGGTCCAAGAGACTAAACTCGACATTAAATAACGGTCCGTGGCTAAAATGAGAGAATAAATAGTCGGCCCAGTATGAAAAAGGTAGAAAAACCACAGCTCTGCTCTTAATCATAATCTCTGCTGAAATTAGCTGATCTACAAAGCTGGGGGCCTGTTGAAAGTAGCAGAACTACAAGCCCACAACAACTTCGCAACACAAGGCACAGTGAGCATGTAGAGCTGCTCTTTTCACCTGCTATTTCTTATATTTGATGACAATTTGGCAAGTGTTGGAACAGTTTTAATCAATAAATCTTACAATGCAGTGTTGCAATGCTTTGTGAGGTTGGATTGTATCCATTTTGCATACTTTAAAAAAAGGTTTCTTTGCTTTATACTTTGTTTGTGTTCTTTGCTTTTTACTCTACACTACATTAAAGGGTAATTCCACACATTTTCAACAACCTTCATAGAGATGTGTGGACACTGGACATATTCTTGATAAAAAAAAGTCCACCCATTCTGTGTTTCATAGATATGGAGGTATGCTAAAAAAAAATCATTAACATGTTGAAATACTTTAAAGGTAGGGGAAGTGATTTCACTTTTGTCAGATATCACCCAAAAAATATTTTTTTCTGTTAAAATGCTCTATTATAAGGTGTGGAAACCACATATGGAGTTTCCCCCTCCCCCACGTTAGCAGAGGAGCTAATAAAAGTTCCCCAGGTCACCACCAATTCTCCTCCAATCAGGAGAGAGCAGCAGGTTCACATAGTGTAGCTACTTTTGGGGGCCCCTAGTGCACCAGGCTGGTACTACACCATGAATTTCAAATCACTTCCCCTACCTTTAAATATAGGTTTTGGACAAGATCTTCCCCTGGCTATGGTTGTTTTTCAAGTTCTGTGACATCATTTTGCAACCGCGGCAAAATGTCGCGACCGTTTTGCATAAGGGCCGAGGATTAATGTTAGGTTTAGGCATAAAGTTTTACTGAAGTTTTGTTTAGGGTCAGAGAGTTTAGGGTTAGGTTTAGTAGGGAACGGTCGTGACTAACGGCCGTAACCGATGGGTGGCCAAGGCTTGCGACGTACGTTGCGGCCGTGAATTGATTACACTGGCTCTCTTTTTTGGACCACGCAATCATGTACAGTAATAATGCCAGGGCAGCAAAGTTCAAGCCTATCAATCTATTCTCCCTCTAATGTCCACAGTTCTTGGCAGCATTCATGGGTTACAAGTTCAGGCAATTAATGACACAAAGGCTATTAGCCGAGACGACATCATGAGTTTTGGGCCATAGCGCAGATTCTTGGCAAACAGACACTTGACGTCATTATATACAGTACTGTGGTCGAGGTCAAGTCAGGGCAAGCTTCACAGCAGCTCTTGTGTCCAAGCGGAGTCCAGTGGAGTGTTTAACACTAGCCTGCCTGAAAACATAGCTCCAGAGGAATTTGGGGATTAGCACTTGCTTAAATTCATATTCATTCTTTCTTTCTTTTTTTTTAAGATGACAAATTTATGAGATGTTAGAATGACGGGGGATGATGATGGTCATTGAAGGAAAACCTTCTGAAAGCTTCATGGACAAAGAAAAAAAAAACTTTAAAATATATATATAAAAAAAAAAAAAAAAACAGTCAAAAGGACCTCTCAGGCATACTAGTGTTTCATCAACCACATGAGCCCTATAGTGTTCCTATTTGACCCAAGACAGCAAATCTACAAGATCACACAACATACTAAAACTGAATGTCCCTGATGCCAGCAGGCTCAGCTGATTCAGGAACTGACACGCCCATGCCAACTGCGATGCCAACCCACAACACATCAGATGAGCTGGTGGTGCCAACCCAGAGTCCACCCGGTGACCAGGATTCAGCTGCAAGAAAAGGTGGGTGGAATTGAGAGAGAGAGAGAGAGAGAGAGAGAGAGAGAGAGAGAGAGAGAGAGAGAGAGAGAGAGTGAGAGAGTGAGAGTGAGAGTGAGAGTGAGAGTGCCGTCACCGGATCAAAAAAAGGGAGTGGGAACTTTTTCCTCTCGCATAGTGCCCTGCAGGGTCGGATTGACCATTAGGCGTACAGGGAGGTCACCTGATGTGGCCAATTCAATCAAAAACACGCTTCTAGAAGTACAGCATTTGTTGTTATTTACTATAGACTGCAGATTGCTATTGGTAGTAATCTGCCAAGATTTGGACTCTCGTAGAGAGGTGTTTGCGATTATGACAGACAAGTATTAGTCTATTGTTTAAGATGTTTTTTTTTCTTAGCTATATATGCCACAGTTTGAATCTTATTCATCTTAGAGTCCCTTTTGTGTGACTGGCTTTGTGTGTGTGTGTGTGTGTGTGTGTGTGTGTGTGTGTGTGTGTGTGTGTGTGTGTGTGTGTGTGTGTGTGTGTGTGTGTGTGTGTGTGTGTGTGTGTGTGTGTGCGTGCGTGCGTGCGTGTGTGTGTGTGTGTGAGGGGGGCGGTCTGGCCCAATTAATCCCATATAGGTTCCTGATGTCTTCAATATTCACTATGTCAGAACGTAAACGGCCATACAGCAGGGGCGGATCTAGGCAAGGGCATGGGGGGGGGGGGGGGGGGGGGGGGGGGGCAATGCCCCCTTAATGCCCCCTTAATGCCCAGTCTGTCCCACCAGACAGATCTTTCAAATGAAATGTGGCAACACTAAACCAGCAGCATTTCATCACTGAAAACAGAAAACTCTCAGAAAACTCTCTGTGTCAGACCTTAGCTTTATGCATGCTGCGTGTCTGTTGCAACTTCAACAACAACTGATGTTATTAACTTGTTATTGACGCTTAACTTGACTAATAAAAGTCCGTTAACTGAGAATGGTATGGGTGTGGCTAGAAAATGGTATGGGGCGCTCCATACCATCCCCCCCCCCCCCCCCCCCCCCCCCCCCCCCCCCCCCCCCCCCCCTGCCATACAGTGCAGCATGACACTTGCATACCACAACAACACGGTTCAGGCCCGGGTTTCACAAGGCAGAACAGTGCAACTACTGTGGAGGCTTCCCATGCTCTCTCCAGATGTTGCAGTGACTCAGAAGGGAGTGGAGAAGTTCACAAAAGTCAGGGAGAACAGATGATTTTTTTAAGCCAGCAGCCAGATCCCGTGTTCTGATGAGAACCATCTCCGTTGGCTGTCCTCGCATCCTCAAAAAGTGCTTCTCTGAAGTTTTATTTGTAACGGACACGTAAACAGGATACACATAGAATAGGGTGGCCTTTTTCCCAATCTCCAACAAAGGGTACACCTCTTTCCGTGCTGCTTTTTATATAACTTAAAAAAAAAAAAAAATGTTAAAGATGGAATACCATGATTTTTTTCTACCCTAAAACATGATCATCAGGTATTAATGTTATATGAAAAGTAAGATGTTTTTTTTCCCCAAGAAGTGTACAGTGGCATAGTGATAAACTGGCATTTTTATGATTTACCAGTTCATTAAACCCTTTCAGGACGGGAATCCATATTTGGATTCTGTACACTATGTACAGTATTACAGAATAAACTTTTTTGAAGCTGATATACAAATATTTCAAGTTTTTCAGAAACCTTAGGTCAGGCCTAAATGGGTTAAGTGTGCCTGGTTTGCCTGGCATGTACAATATACAAAATCACGGCACCTCCTCTTTAAATCAGTGGTTTTCAACCTTTTTGATCCCATGGACCACTATTTATTCAGGATTTGAGCCACGGACCACCATTTGATGACATTTTAGCCCCACAGACCCCAAAACTGAAGATTTATTTTGTTTTTGTCCACAATTCCTGGCTGGATTTCAGAAACAAAACAGTTTCAAAACATCCAGATTAAAATGACCATTAATCTTCTACATTCCCAAGTTGTGTAGACTCGGGCTAATTCACTTGATGAATATTTTAACTATTGAGGGTGTAAACATGAAACCAAATGGCTTGCAGGTCCATTTGGTTTCATTGTTATGCTCTCATACATTTGGTTAACCAACTGTTGACCACCTGGAACCCTCTCAAGGACCACTGGAGGTCCAAATGAGAACAGCACATACAAATCTCTCTCTCTCTCTCCCTCTCTCTCTCTCTCTCTCTCTCTCTCTCTCTCTCTCTCTCTCTCTCTCTCTCTCTCTCTCTCTCTCTCTCCCTCTCTCTCTCTCTCTCTCTCTCTCTCTCCCTCTCTCTCGTCTCCTCTCTCTCTCTCTCTCTCTCTCTCTCTCTCTCTCTCTCTCTCTCTCTCTCTCACACACACACACACACACACACACACACACACACACACACACACACACACACACACACACACACACACACACACACACACACACACACACACCCGCCCATCCCTTGCAGTACTGCCAAGACATTCCACCACCCCTGAACGCATTGGCTTTCATCCCAGACGGAGTGTGTGTGTTTGTGTGTGTGTGTGTGTGTGTGTGTGTGTGTGTGTGTGTGTGTGTGTGTGTGTGTGTGTGTGTGTGTGAGTGTGTGTGTGTGTGGTGTGGTGGGGGGGGGGGGGTCGCATCAATGAATCGCATCAATGAACCGCACTCCACCCCCCAAAAAATAGGTGGGTGAATATACCCTCGGTGTGGGATGAAGAACTTGTTTTTTGGCAACACTAGACAGAAGTAGAAGGCATCGTTACGCACTATGCAGCGATGTGCCAAGATGCCCAGGCGTGAGCTACCGCAGGCGTCGGCAACCCTAGGCACGCGTGCCAACGATGGCACGACAGAGAGCAGTGGTTTTCAACCTTTTTCATCCCAGGGTGCACCGTTTATTCAGAATCTGAGCCACGGACCACCATGTGAGGACATTTTAGCCCCACAGACCCCACAAACTAAAGATTCCCTTTGCTTCAGCCCATGACCATTAATCTTCTAGTTGTGTAGATTAGGACTAATTCACATGATGAATATTTTAGCTCTTGAGAGTGTAAAAATGAAACCAAATGGACCCGCCAGGGTCCATTTGGTTTATACTGCATTATACTGCATTATACTGCAGTATTCGCGGAATAATTCAGCTAGTTTTCGAACTAGGTGCTGCAGCTCACTTATAATGCCCTGTCTGTGAGCTTGTAGATTGTGTATTTATCGTGCAGCGCACAGCTGTTAACATTGCATCATGCAGTATGCGCAGGACGCCGAGTGTGGGACTACACACGTTGTTGCTGTGGCTTAGTTCCGTGTGCGAGAAGATTATACACATGGCTAAAAAGGCACAAACATTCCTGTCCAGATGGGAGAGATGGCTACGGATTTGTTCCGCAGCAAGACGGCCCCGTCTGTGTTTTATGATTGGAGAACGTTGTGCGGGAGGAAAACTCATTCGGTGAGAGACCGCGACTGACCGTGGTAAAGCGATCCGACAGTCGCGAACCCGCAGTAAAGTGATGTGAAGCACGGTAGTGGCTGTTCAGTGCTTGCAGGTCGCTGCGGTGGTGTTACCACGTGCGTGTGTGCGTGCACGGCTGCGCCTGCATGTGCGTAAATATTGCAATGAGACTGACTGTTCTAATGTGAAAGTAGTGTGCAGTGTGCTGAGTTGTTCTGATGGCGAAATATTAATATTGCAATGAATGTAGGACTGTTCTATTGATGTGTTTTTTCCCACATCAATAGAACAGTCCTAGATTCATTGTTGCACTAAGTCTGATTGATCTAATGTGAAAGAAAAATATCTACCAGTCTGACTGTTCTGATAAGAAATAAAAATATGGCCTAAGCATGACATCTACTGTCTGTAACTGCAGAAAATGGCCATTAAAAATGTGGAAACCGTGAAAATGCACTATTTATTGACTATAAGAGAATTCATTGTAATTTTTTGCGATGGCACTCGGAGTGTCAAGGAAAAATATCCTGGCACTCCGTGTCAAAAAGGTTGCCTACCCCTGAGCTACCGTATAATGAAGAGATCATAGAAACCCTTACTGCAATGCCGTATGCCCAGATCATCATAGCTATGACGACAATGCAGTGTAAAGCAGGAGTTTTCAACAGGTGGTCCGGGCCCAGGGCTGGTGGTATAGGCTTTCGGCCTACCCCAAGGCCCCAGACCTGATTTGCTGCCATGCAGCCAATGAGAAGACTTACACCATACCTGCTACACCACAGCGATTGAGAATTGCACCCCTTGTCCTCAATGAGTCTCCATCTGATTTGCCTGGCATCTGAATAACCTCCAGTGTTTCCTCTCTCATTCTTTTACCAGCTGAGGAACTGCAGCTCAACGCAGCCTTCAACCTCACGATGACCCGTGACTGTGCCGTGACGATGCTCAGGAACTCTTCCTACGTCGAACGCAACACGTCGGACTTCAGACCGAATCGCATTGCCTACGCTGTAGGTATTGTCATGACAACAAGCACGATTTTAGGTATTGTCATGACAACAAGCACAATTCTGCGAGCCTAAGAAACAATTAGAAAGATGAAAAACAGCAGGTCAAAACACTTTCTTTGTTCTGTATTTGTTTGGCTGGTCCAACGGTGCTAAAGGGATATCTAAATACTATGCCCATGCATAATGTATTATATTATATTATTACAAATGTGGTGCAGATTTGACTACACCCTAAATTTCATACACCTTTTTGACAACAATATAGCCCTAGGTTGGATTCATGGGTTAGGGTTGACTTTTAATGACTTTAACCCTCAATATTTTGCAATAAACTTGATCTTATACACCTCCTTTTTCCTCCCCTCTACAGCAAACCTCCTTGCCGAAGAGAACAGCGTTACAGACCGTGGTCCTTCAGTGTATTCATTTGGTTATATTTTGCTATTATGAGTAGTTGTGTGTGTTTATGGTGGTAGCTATGGGTTGGGAAATATTGTATTATATGTATTGTTATATTATGTGGAAATGTTGTGTTATTCTGCTGGCATGCGATCGGAGCTTGTGTTTGTATTTTGCTTTGTTAATGTGGTGAATGAGTGGCAGCTGAGAGTGATTGATTTTAGCTAAATGTCTTTAGAAACAAGAGGAATGACATGGATTCCTAAAATTGTTTTTAATACGTATCATATTGTATATGTTCCTAAAGCTTATTTCTAATGGTTTGAGTCTCAGTCACCACTGATATAAACAGTCCTTGGGTGCAATTCTCGATCGCTGTGGTGTAGCCAGGTATGGTGTAAGTCCTCTCATTGGCTGCATGGCAGCAAATCAGGTTTGGGGCCGTGCTCATTGGCTGCATGGCAGCGAATCAGGACTGGGGCCTTGAGGCAGGCCCGAAAGCCTATACCACCAGGCCTGGGCCTACCAAATAATTATCCATAATAATTAAAACCAGTCATCAAGAGCTTCAACTCATGATGAACAAAGCCGGGGAGTACAGTAACATTTTTAATTGGGGGGTCAGGTGATTTCTGGACCTTTTGACTTGCAGGTTGTAATTATTTGGTAAGCTCAGGCCCAGGGCTGGTGGTATAGGCTTTCGGCCTACCCCGAGGCCCCAGACCTGATTTGCTGCCATGCAGCCAATGAGAAGACTTACACCATACCTGCTACACCACAGCGATTGAGAATTGCACCCCTTGTCATTTATTTACGGACAGTTTAGCTGCAGTACCACAACATCCTGATGTGGTGGAGGATATGGAGGATATTTTATAGTGTCATTATAATACTGTTACATGAAACCAGACATGTTTAGATTCCATGTAAACTTGGAAAATCAACAATTGGTGGACATTATAAACAAAGTGGAAATCAAATTTGGAACTGAAGACTGAAGGAGAGGAGGAATTATACAAAGCAGGGTGCATTGATGACATCATTATTTATAAGGCCAAAATCAAACCAGCTGTTCCTGAGAGCAATTTACATTAAAGCTCTCATATGACATGAAAGACTCATTGTGGATAATTCAGGGGGATAGAAAACATACACCCAAAAATTAAAAAGTTGAATTTCATGTTATTCCTTCTTTAAGTTCTGTTACCTTAGTTTGTTTAAGAGTGACTGAGTTTTTTTTTTTTTTTTTTTTTTTTCCTAGAATAGAGACACACAGGGACTACTACCCCCACTTCTGGTCTATGATTTATTACTGAGGCCTTGATTTTGTTTGTGTAAAAAAAGAAAAAAAAAAAGAAATATATATATATATATATATATATATATATATATATATATATATATATATATATATATATATATATATATATATATATATATATATATATATATATATATGTGTGTGTGTGTGTGTGTGTGTGTGTGTGTGTGTGTGTGTGTGTGTGTGTGTGTGTGTGTGTGTGTGTGTGTGTGTGTGTGATTTATCCTTTTCAATGTCACATACCTGCCATCACAATATACCAATATACAGCCCATATATAACATCAGAGATTCATGAGTAAATCTCAAGTTAAAGCTAGGGGAAGTGATTTCACTTTTGTCAGATATCACCCATTTTTTTTCTGTTAAAATGCTCTATTATAAGGTGTGCAGACCATATATGGAGTTTCCCCCTCCCCCACGTTAGCAGAGGAGATAATACAAGTTCCCCAGTTGGGGAACTTGTAGCTACACACCCAGGAGTAGTGTAGCTACTCTTGGGCGCCCCTAGTGCACCAGGCTGGTACTACACAATGAATTTAAAATTACTTCCCCTACCTTTAATGTGGTCCCACAGTACATACATCACAGTCCCATCCCTTGAGGTTTTCAATATCCATATATATTTGATATATTGCTGTCTTTTGTTTTATATGTCATGTATTTGTGGACAATTATTCCTACTGCTGTTATGAAGTAAATTGCATAAAAGTCAGGAAATTCTCAGCATTCTGATCTTTCATATCTCGGTCAATTCTGGACAATTGTTTATATTTCAAAATGCAGTGTGACGGACAAACATCACTCTCTCGGATGCTGTATAGAATATCCAGGTAGGTCTTCTGTACGAAGCGGGATCAAGCAAATGTAACTGTCGGGATTTCGGTGGAAACGTGAATACAACATTGATTTATGTTTCTGATGCCTGCTCCAAAATGGATCAATAAGCCAAGACTCACTTGATTAGTTTTCATTTTGTTTTGATGAAAATGTTTTGTCTTAGTTTTAGTTGACAAGGTCAACAATGATATTAGTAGCACATAAACCAGAGAGTGAGAAATACAGTTGCAAAGAATGAATGTTACTTGCAATTAATCAACAAATCAAGCTGTGTATCATCCCCGTCCCAACAATTTGGAAAATCAACAATGGTGGACATCCACAAAGTGGATGTACAAATTTTGAACTGAAGACTGAAGGAGAGGAGGAATTATACAAAGCAGGGAGCATTGATGACATCATTATGAGGCCAAAATCAAACAAACTGTTCCTGAGAGCAATTTACATTAAAGCTCCTTTAGGATGTGAAAGACTGATTGTTCAAACTAGATAATCTGTGGGGATAGAAAGCACACACGGGAGCACCAAAAATACTAACAATATCAAAAATTGAATTTCATGTTATTTCCCCTTTAACCGTAGCTCATTAACAGACATTGGATGTATGCAAATATTTTCACAGGTGAAACCACATTCCGTCTATGGTAATGAAGATCACAGCTGTACGCAGTACTCCACACAAACACACAGTCCTGGTATAGAGGTCAATGCTATTCAAATGTTACCGTTAGGCTTCATTACTGCTCATTAAAACCCTCCCGATACTAACTGAAGCATTAGCATGTCAATATTGACACCATGGATTGACTCACCCATGGTGTCAACATTGACATGCTAATGCATATCAATACCAATTGAGTAGCATAATGAACTCTGTGTCTGGACTGACTGCTGCTTTTATTCAGTGTTGTAGTGTGACTTTTAGAAGTGTGTGTGTGTGTGTGTGTGGGGGGGGGGGGGGGGCTCTTAAAGGGGAATTCCACCTATCTTCATTTTTTTTCTGAGAGTGTACAAGTGTGTATGTGAACCAAATGGACTCTGGCGGGTCCATTTGGTTCCATTTGTACACTCTCAGAAAAAAAGGAAACTCATTAACATGGTGAAATACATCTTGATGATGTCATCAAGATGTATTTCACCATGCTAATGATTTTTTTCAGACCTCCATTTCTAGGAGAATGGGGGAACCTCTTCATCATGTCCACACAACATCTCTAAGGTATATTAATGACATAGTAAAATATTGAAAATGAGTGGAATTCCCCTTTAAGGCATGTGCATGCACACTTGCATTTGACTGCACCTGCTTCAACACACACAGACACGTTATTAAAAGTATAGAATATTGAGAAAGATTTGTTTACTCTGCATAATTGTATCCATGAAAGTAAATGACAGGACAAAAAACATAGGCCTGCTTTTGCCCCAAAAATATTTTAAATGGCTACACCCCTGCTTTTATTCCAGAGTGACTTAACATTAAGCTAAGCAAAAAATGTATCTAACAATCCATAGACTTGGATGCCATATGATATGACATTTTGTGCTCTAAACTTTTCAAAGGTCCACCAACACAACAACCTCATAATTGTTTTCCACTCCATTTTTGTATTCATGTGGACAATCTTTGGGTCCTGCACTGTGATACTATCGTACTGTATGTGCATTTCTTTTGACTTACAATTGGGATGACCACATTGGCCGTACTGCTATAAACAGCTAAACATATAAACATGAGCGGGGGAAAAGGGAGTTTGAGTGGTTGTCTTTATTTGTGGTTGTCTTTATCTCTATGAAGTGCACAACCTCTATCCTACATTAAAGAAAATTAAATAAATGTCAATGCACCACTCAGTGAAGAAAAAAAATGTCTTATTGCAGTAAACAAAATAATAGATTGAGAATTAAGTATTAAAGGTTGAGCTCTCTCCATCTCCCCTATAAGGGGTACATGTTCCAGGTAGACAATAATAATTTACATAAAATGCAAGTGTCAAGTAAATCTGATTTATTACAAACTAAAATTTTGGCAGGACATGGTGGCATCGTAATTTGAACAAACATTGTTTGTCTCAGTTTTAGTAAAAAAATAAAAAAAAAAAAAAAGAATCAACACTAGAATTAGTAGTAGCATAAATGAATGAGAAATATTCTTAAAAAGAAG
The DNA here is from genome assembly GCA_039105355.1 of Benthosema pterotum. NCBI lineage: Eukaryota > Metazoa > Chordata > Actinopteri > Myctophiformes > Myctophidae > Benthosema > Benthosema pterotum. The sequence goes on from CM076970.1 coordinate 5,037,610, forward strand.
AGTTCAAACAGTATGTTAGGGTTAGTTGCAATCAATCAACCATAAATCCATCCCCATTCTATTAATACATATTGATTCAGCATGCTCATATATCTGTGCTTTTTGTATGCTTACAGTTTATCCTTCTTAAAATAGTAAATGATTTAACCCATACATATCACAGAGAATTATCTTTTTTTTTTCCAAGGCTGTTAATTTGAGATTGTGTTGCCCCCATTGGTCACATCCATAGCATTAATTCTCTGGTGTGTTTTTAGGTTTGTCATTTGGGAGAAATGCTGTGCACAATGAAATCACATCAGGGCTTCCCTGCAATGTGAGATCTCTGGTGTTTTTTAAGTCCCTGCATGGTAGAGAAGTGTTTTCCGCACTGGTCACATCCGTAGGGTTTCTCTTCACTGTGAATTGTCTGGTGTCTTTTAAGGTTCTGCATTGTAGAGAAGTGATTTCCACACTGGTCACATCCATAGGGCTTCTCTCCGGTGTGAATTCTCTGGTGTGTTTTAAGTTTCTGCGTCGTAGGGAAGTGCCGTCCACACCAATCACATGCATGGGGCTTCTCTCCTGTGTGAACTCTATGGTGTGTTTTAAGGCTGCTAATCTGAGAAAAGTGTTTCCCACACTGATCACATCCATAGGGTTTCTCTCCCGAGTGAATTCTCTGGTGTGCTTTAAGCCCCTGTATTGTGGAGAAGTGTTGTCCACACTGATAGCACCCGTAGGGCTTCTCTCCGGTGTGAATTCGGTGGTGGAGTTTAAGGTGTTCCATTCGAGAGAAGTGTTGGCCACACTGGTCGCATCCATAGGGTTTCTCTCCGGTGTGAATTCTGCTATGTCTATTTAGGTTTTCGATTTTAGAGAAGTGTTGTCCACACTGGTCACATCCATAGGGCGTCTCTCCGGTGTGGATTCTCTGGTGTGTTTTGAGGTTCTGCATTGTAGAAAAGTGTCTTCCACACTGGTCACATCCGTGTGGTTTCTCTTCGGTGTGGATTTTCTGATGTGTTTTAAGTTTGGACATTGAAGGGAAGTGGTGACCACAGTGATCACAGTGGTGGCTGTGCTGCTTAACCAAGCTTCTTTGTTCATTTGCGTGTGGTAGAACAGGGAACACTGAAATGGAGACAAAGGAGAAACATAAATGTTACAAATATTGTTTATATTACTGGAATTAAAACTGCAATCAGAACCACAGAGTCACTCCCTACCTTTTGCCACAGTCTAATTACACACCTCTTCAGACTTCATCTCAACCCATAGCACTTGTAGGCTATTACATGGTACTTGCAGAACCCTCCTAGTTAGTTTTTATAGAACCTCATTAGACTTAGATAGCAGTGACTTTTATAGGATGCCTATTGTATTACCAAGTTTTAGTGCACAAATTGTATATAACTGTAATCTGCATGGTGGATTGCAGTGTTTTCACTTAATGCAATTCACCCTGGATTAAGAGGGTGTGCTTAATGCCCAAAATGTAAATTGAATTAAAATAGTAAAATAATAACCCAATAAACAACAATTCAAATGAAAACAAATGTAAAAAGCATCCTCATAGATACAGTACATAAACTTACAGGGGTCTTGATCATCATTGGGTCCTCCCTGTTGTACAGAATTGCTTGTGGTGGTGCCAAGAGAGTTCATCTTCCGCTGAAGTCTGGTGTCCACCGTCGGATCTGAGCAGAAATGGTTGATATCCTGGAGAGGTTATATGGAGATTGACAACAATACGAACCACTAATAGCTTGGCGTTGATTGGCCGAAGAGGTGAACAATAGAATTGTCTCTCAACCCATAACGACCTGCTACCCTCCACCTTCTATGGCTCCTCCCCCAGGTTGTTCTCTACGGATCATTGTAGAACAAGAATTTTCTTTGTAAACTATAGATTTAATGTATAGCTACACCGTTTTTACAATGCAATACACCCTATCTATCTATGTCATTGTAAGTCTTGTTAAAGCAGGAGTAATTATGATTCTAAAATAAAATGCAATCAGAGTCAGTCAAATGGTAAACAAGGAAACTACTGGTTATAGATAAAACAAATAGATACCAAAACAGTGTAGAACGGTGTCTAGCAGTAGGCCAACATATGATTTCAGGGTAAAACTGTTAACTAACACATTTTTTTTTAAATTATTTATTTATCCAGTGAGTGGAAGGACACAAACATCAATCAATGCATTGCTCTGCAGCAAGAATGCCAAATCACACCACAAGCACTGTGCTTTCAAGTTGCCTGAACTACCAGCATTTATTTCATTCTTAGTTAGTAGATACTGTATATGCTGTCTGGACTGGCCTACAGAGGGGACTTCAGATTAGCATTTGAACCTTGACATTACTATTCACACAGTTGTTTCCTCCTCCATGGTGACAATATTGCCATGTTAATGTTTCAGTTGGCACTGAGAGAGTTCTAAAGAGCAGTGATGAAGCCATGCGAAGTATTGTGTACAGCTGTGATCTTTATTACCATGGACAGAATCGGTTTCTCTTTAACATGTTTTGGAGCTTCATACTGTAGCCTACATCCAATATACTGTATGTTGATATGCTCTAGCCATATTAGTATCATGTGTTGGATTTGTGTTGGACATTTCTTCACTACTGGGGACCAGATTATGTTCTTAATCTGACACCGAATAGAGTGATTAGTGGAAACTGAGCAGGGATGATCAGTCAAACTCATAACAAGTCCTATATTATCTATATAATCTATAACATTCTTTTAGGATTTTTAAGAAGGCTTGACTAAGTGTACAAACATATGTATATGAGCATTCTGGATGGAGATGTATTGATAGGATGGGGATGGTACACAGTTTGATTTGTTGATTAATCACAAGGACATTTAACATATTGTTTCCATCCTTTGTGTGTGCATTTATTATTCTCTGATGTATACTGCTACTAATATCATTGTTCACTTTGTCACTAAAACTAAGATAAAAAAATGTTTCTCAAAACAAAATGAAAATGAATCAAGTTAGTCCTGGTTTATTGATTAATCTTGGGGCAGGCACCAGAAACATTAATGCATTGCTTTGCAGCAGTGTATAGATAACATGTAATGTTCCTGAAAATGTCCAATTACACCACAAGCACTGTTTTCACATTGCCTACATTTCCAGAAATTAAAGTATCAGTTATTGAAGATACGCAGTGGCCCTCAGAAACTTGCTCTGTAACCCCCGCCCCACCCCCAACACACATACACCAAGTCTTCTCTGATTGAATCATCATACACCCTCTGTGAGTATTTAACAGTGCTATGAGTCATTATTTTGACACACATTGGTCTCTGCAGGCTGCAAGGACTGAACTTCTCTCTTCTCTTGTCACAAGGACACACAGAACTGAGAAATGTCCATCCTACAGCAGCAAACATATAATATGATTGAACTGCAAAAATGTTTTTTGTCAAAAAAAAGTGTTTTTTTTTTTTTTTTTTTTTTATCTCAGATGCATGTTTGCAATGCAGACTTTGAGGAACAGGCCATACAGCATGCAGTGCTCATGTGCCTCATACATACTTTAAATGTTAGCCATGCTTCTGTAGTATTACGCAGAAGCGGGGATCAAACCCGGGACTCCCACTCGCCAGTCCAATGCACAACAAGTCGCGCCAATAGGGCTGAGCCCGATTGGCGGGGCTGTTGTGGCTGGCTCATGGCTGGGTGCTACACTTCTATCTATGGTCACACATTGTGACATATCACACCACACTGGCCATACATGGAGAATATTCGATCATCACCGAGATCTGCATATGCAGCCAAACCTCGTGGTCTGGTCATGGGCTCAAATCATCACTGTTTGGCATTGCCCTCTACCAGATTAACAATTTTCTTGAAAGCTGGCTGCACAGTTCAACCAAAACCGCTGTTTTGGTGGAAGAAAAAACATGACAAAACTGGCAGGGGCCCAAGTCCACTTGACTGCTTCTTCTCTTAATGTGAGAATAACATGGATTCCTAAAATAGTTTTTTAATACTTAATATCATGTTGTATATGTCCCTCAAGCTTATTTCTAATGGTTTGAGTCTTAATCACCACTGATATAACCAGCCCTTGTCATTTCTTTATGGACAGTTTAGCTGCAGTACCACAATGTGCAGCAGGGGTGAGGGTGGGATATATGCAGGATATTTTATAGTAGAGTCATTATAATACTGATGCTAGATAAAAACAGGCTTTTTTAAGGTACATGCCAATGTGGAAAATCGACAATGGTGGACATTATAAACAAATTTGCCACAGGTGAAACCACATTCCGTCAATGATAATAAAGATCACAGCTAAAACCCTCCCGATAATAACTGAACCATTAGCATATCTCAATATTGACACTGTGTGTGTGTGTGTGTGTGTGTGTGTGTGTGTGTGTGTGTGTGTGTGTGTGTGTGTGTGTGTGTGTGTGTGTGCGCGTGTGTGTGTTTTGTGTTTAACGTAATCATAGCCGTGGTGAGAACATTAATCGATGACAAATCATTCGATAAATGAGGGTTCATAGAAATGTGTTTATAATGTTGCTGCAGCACAAACTGTATACAGGACAAATAATCGTATTGTTCATTGTGCTGTCTGAATGTATTATCATTCTCCAGGTAACCTCTCCAGAACATTGGTCACTGTGGACGATCAAACGAGCGAGCAACGAGTGTTCAAGGTTTGCATTCTCTGTTGAGTTAGAACATTTACATTACATCACATTCCATCTATGGTAATGAAGATCACAGCTCTACACAATACTTCACACATACACTCAGTCCTGGTATAAAGTTCAATGCTATTCAAATGGTACCTTAAGGTTATCTAGCACTGCTGCAGAGTGGTTGTGCTTCTCATCCATGGTGTCTGCATTGACATGGTAATGCTTCAGTTAGTACTGAATGGGTGAGTACCAGTGGTGACTGATCATCACCTGACAGAATGTGGTGGTGATGAGCTTAGTTGATTATATTCAAAATGTTAAGTGTGTGTGTGTGTGTGTGTGTGTGTGTGTGTGTGTGTGTGTGTGTGTGTGTGTGTGTGTGTGTGTGTGTGTGTGTGTGTGTGTGTAATGTAATGATGTAGCACACACAATAATAGGAATAATAGCTGTGGTAAGAAATTAAAAAAGTTTATTTACAGAACATCGATGAGCACAAGTTCATCACAGCGGGTGAACACTGATAAAACAAGTTACTATATAGTAACTGCCTGTAAAATGCATTGAGAAAATCAATAAAGAATCAACACAAGTATTTGATAACCCATGTGGAGGCATTAATTGACAAATGACAAATGATACAAAAGTGTTTATAATGTTGCCTTTGCTCCAAACAGTAGATGCTGTATAGTTTTTTTCTGCTGTATGTACTAAATGTTTTGTCCTCCTGTATGAGTCCTCATGTGTGACATTAGATTACTTCTTTGACTGCAGCTTTTTCCACAAACTGTACATACAAAGGGCTTTTCCCCTGTGTGATTTTAGATTAACCATTTGAGCAAAGCTTTTGCTGCAAACTGTGCAAGCAAATGGCTTCTCCCCTGTATGGGTCCTCATGTGCGATTTCAGACCATTCATGCGACTAAAGCCTTTGCCACACATCGTACACATAAAGGGTCTTTCTCCTGTATGAGTCCTCATGTGTTCAATTAAAATACACTGTTTACTACAGCTTTTCCCACAAACTCTACACACAAAGGGGTGACATATCCGCATATGAAACTTTAGATTGGCTGATGTACCAGCAAAGCCACACAATGAACAAGGAAATGGCTTTTCTGGTGCATCAGACACCCTTTTTTCCTTCCACATCTTGTGTCTCGGGGGATGCCAGTCTGTTCGAAGTGAATCGATCGTCCCTGTTCAACTCCCGCTTGTCACTGTCTTCAGTGTCAGATTCAGAACTGTGTAAAGAGTTAATCTGGTAGTCACTAGTTGGTTGTGATTTTCCACAGTCCTGTGAATCACCTTGTGCTGTCATAAGTTCAGTTGAGCTGTTGTCTACAGGCACTGTCTCTTTGTTTTCAACATCATCCTCAGTTTTCACAACTAGTATTATCAACCCCTCCTCCTGTGTGACAAGTTGTTCCCCTGGTTCTTCTTTAATATGTGGAGACTCTGGTTCTCCCTGGACCTGAACAGAGTTCCTCCCCAACTGGTGCAGGATATCTAGGAAACAGACAAAAATATATTCTTACATTGGTTATGTACACTATGAATATGTCATTTTTGTCATTTCATTCACTTTTTTAGGTTTTGGAGAAAGGTTAAAATCCAAATTACCATGAACGTTACAACCATAATCTCACTTTAAAATCGCACTGAAAGCAAATTTGACTCTGAGACTTATTCTCTCGTCTGCCATATGATTTATGACAGTGGATTTCAACCTTTTTTCATACCAGGGCCCACTATTTATTCAGATTTGTCCACAATTCCAAAAAAACAAAACAAAACATAGTAAAACATCCAGAGCAAAATAACCATAGTAATCGTAATTTGTATTGTATTTATTTATTTATTTTTTCTCCCCCAAATTAAACTGTCATTCTCTGGTATAGTCTAGTCTACAATATGAATGACAGTACCAACCTGCTCCCTGTAAGTTGATGCTCTCCTTCGTAGCCATATCCAATAGTCTGCTTTTGTGGTCAATTTCTTGTTTCAAGTAGAAAGCCTCCTCCTCATACTCTTTTAGAATTCTTCCAACAGTCTCACATATCTCTTCAGCTGCTGCAGCCAGTCTCCCATTGACCAAGAACATCAGTGATTGTAGGATGGACATTTCTCAGCTCTGTGTTTCCTTGTGACAAGAGAGAGTGAAGTTCAGTCCTTGCATTCCTGCAGAGACCAATGTGTGTCAGACTAATGAAACATAGCACTGTTAAATACTCACAAAGGGCGTATGCTGAGCCAATCAGAAAAGAGTTGGTGTATGGCGGCGGGGTTACAGACATAAGAAACCAAAACTCAAGAATGACTGCTTAAGTACCCCAACTTAACTATTCTCAAGCCTTCTTATACCACGCAGGCTACAGTAAATACCTCAAAGCTACAACTAGATAATTGCACCTGTTGTAACTGCATACCACATGAAAGAAAGATGTGTTTGCTTCATATAATATCAGCACAAAAATATAACATTGTAAAATATGTCAAACCTTGATGTTTAAATGTTAGCTACTGGTTCTCAAAGTGAGCCAGGGTTCCACATGGAATCAATTTTCCAACTTGCTCTGCGTAAATAAATAGTCAAAAGACCAATAGAAATATCTATCTAGTGTATTTTCTAGAATAAAGACAAAGGGACTACAAATCTCACACCCCAAAATCGGACAGCACTCCCACTTCTGGTCTATGAAAGGTATCATAAAATACCCTAATTTCACTACTTTCTTAACGGGCTGCAGTGGTTTTATTCGTCTTCCATATGTTTAATTTGTCATTTTCAATGTGACATGCTTGCTATCACAATATACAGTACAAAAATATACTATAATATACTCCCATCAGAGATTCACAAGAATTAGCATTATAAATCTCAAGTTAATGTTGTTGCACTGTGTATATGTCTATGGTAATGAAGCTCACAGCTGTGATGTACACTATTGCCTATGGTCCAGGTAGGTATAGAGCTCAATGCCATTTAAATTGTAATGCTTCATTACTCCTGAAGCATTAACATGTCAATATGGCCACCATGGAGGAGGAGCACAAACAACTGTTTGCATAGTAATGGCAAGCTTCAGATGCTAATTACAAGTCTCATCTGAGCGCCATTGCTGGAAAATAATGCAATGTGAAAACAGTGCTTGTGATGTAACTGCCCATACGTAGTATTTTAGAGAATTGAGAGAATTAGTTAGTGAATATAAGATCCATAGCATTTTTTTGTAAAGTGAAAGAAAGAAAGTCAAAGCCTGTGCTCACTCTGCGGGTGACTTCACCCTGATCCAAGACGGTGGAGAGTCTAGTTGAAGCTGTAATGTGTGATTATCATTAGAGATGGCAGATATTATCGGCCCTCCGATATTATCGGCCGATAAAAGCTTTCAAATTTCATATCGGAAAATATCGGTATCGGTATTTACAAACTGGAAACTAGAAACAAAATTTCTAAGAAATTTTACTGTGTGCCTGCCACTTGCCAAGTGTGTGCAAACTTTCGCGGGAGTTGGCATGCTAACATGCTATGCTAACGTAGTAGCAAACCCTAAATAGTATCGACCAATCAGAATAGGGGGCGGGGCTAAGATACACCAATCAACGTCAGGGACTCATTACCCGAGTCCAATGATGCCACCCATATGTCTCTATGACATAGCATTGTGGAGTTATAGCAGGAAATAGTATCGACCAATCAGAATAGGGGGCGGGGCTAAGTTACACCAATCAACGTCAGGGACTCATTACCCGAGTCCAATGATGCCACCCATATGTCTCTATGACATAGCATTGTGGAGTTATGGCAGGAAGTAGTATCTACCAATCAGAATAGGGGGCGGGGCTAAGTTACACCAATCAACGCCAGGGACTCATTACCCGAGTCCAATGATGCCACCCATATGTCTCTATGACATAGCATTGAGGAGTTATGGCAGGAAAGTGCATGCGTATGCGTGCGTGCGCGCACGTGTGTGTGTGTGTGTGTGTGTGTGTGTGTGTGCGCGCGTGTGTGTGCGTCACACACTCCATATTTGGGATGTCTAACCCCATGGAGAACTCCATGAGCAAGTACACTATGCAGCAAAGCATAGACTGGAGAGGAGAGCATGTGTGTGCGTGTCTCTGCGCGCGTGTGGCTAGTGGCAGCCATCTAATTAGGGCCTAATCTGTTACACCTGTGTTCAGTACATCAGTACAGATACTATTGTCCATTAGTTTAAACAGGGAGTATATGGGTAGCACTCTCTTGGAACGAAGGCCTCTCACGCGAAAATTAAAACTCGTAAGCGTTTACTTTTTTCGATGTGGGCGTTACGACTTCGCAAGCTATGTTGTGTGCGATCGTGGTATCGGTACGATAAAAGACGTGGTCATGCGAGCGATTTAAGAATTTGCGTTTGAAAAGAAACGTCAAACGCCAAAATGCAGCACATTACAATGTATTTAATATGGAGACGGGAGGTTACGTCATCTCGCTCTGAGGCCCGTAGCACCGGTTCTGTACCTGACTGGGCTTTGGTGGTCACATTGGGTGAAAGGCGAGAAGTTTTTCTAAAAAATGTCCGAAAACCACGCATGTAAAGCGAATATTGTGGCCGTGAGGACGATTTGTTCGGTCATGACCCGAACCTCGAGACACTGCATCTCGCACTCTGTTTCACTCGCTCACTGGTCGTGCGAGCCTCTAAGCTCCGCTAAATTCTCGAACCATGCACACTTTGAACTGCGATAGCGGACAAACCGTGCAACATATTCGAATACCGCCTGAACCGTGACGAAGTCGAGAGCCGCGTCTGCTGTTTAAAGTTAAAATCGTGTTTCTACGCCACAGTGTGCCAGAGTAATGTGGCTCCAAATAAGCGCTTCTTTTTCTGATGTTTTCGGTGTGCCCCCATTCATTTCGAATGGGGATTTTTTGCGTCGTTTATTGCAAATTACGTTGGCACGGTAACACGTATCGGAAAGAAAAGCACAAGCACATCTTTCCCGGCCGAGCCGCACGTTTCGATGTATATATTGCGGGGATTGTGCAAACCATGCGGCCGGCCATAGCGGTCAAAATTTCGGATAGATAGATGATTATGGATTAAGTTGACGAATCTCAAACTGTGTGCTTCTGCCATACTGGCAGGCACACAGAATTATGACTATTTACAGAGATGTAGACTCAGTGCTACGGTCATGTTTATACCATTACTTTTGTACTTTACTGAAGTAGGCTACATGTTAAATTTATAGTTGTATGGAGTATTTCTAGGCTATAACATGAATTCGTATTTATACTAAATGTTTATTTATATTAAATATTTGTATAGTAATAGTTTCTGTTATTTTTCCACCACTGGAGGCCGCATATATCGGTATCGGTTGATATCGGTATCGGGAATTAGTAGTTGGATAATATCGGGATATCGGATATCGGTAAAAAAGTCAATATCGGCCATCTCTAATTATCATGTTTAAAAGTGAAAAGAAAACCTTTCCTGTTGAAAAATGCACAGCGGAGCGGAGTTGGCAATGGCATGCAGGGCTGCATTGGAGCCAGACTGCATTCATGCCAATTATCATAAAGCTACTGTTCTAACCTGGCCTGCTTTCAACAGGGTTCAAATGAGCCAATTTAATCGCGATTAACTCCAGGATAGCAGTGCAAAAAATGACATTACATTATTATGACATTATTATATAATCTATACTTTCTCCTTGGCTTTGCTCACGTTTATTCTGTCCTGAGCTCATGCCTCATGCTTTGCAGGCGAAGTCGGAGGCATTCGCTTTCACAGTGCTTCTACGCTTGGCTTTGGCAATCCTTCGCTCGTCGACCTCATCTTTCTGATCCCGGTTGTTGTCGCTCACTATAGCAAAACATAGGTTTTGCTGATTAAAATTTTGGTGTGGGCACCGTTGCTGTGCTTGGCGCGGGCACTGTTGCTGTGCTTGGCGGAGCCTGCTGGTAAGACGATTCATAGCAAAATTTAGGCTTTGCTAATTCAAATTTTGCCGCGGACACCGTTGCTGTGCTTGGCGTGGCCTGCTGGTCAGACGATTTATAGCAAAACGTAGGTTTTGCTAATTTAAATTTTGGTGCGGGCACCGCTGCTCTGCTTGGTGTGGACACCTTTGCTGTGCTTGGCACGGACACCGTTGCTGTGCTTGGCGTAAGCTGCTGGTAAGACGACTTATAGCAAAATTTAGGTTTTGCTAATTTAAATTTGGTCGCGGACACCGTTGCTGTGCTTGGCACAGGCTTGTCGTTACTGGGCGCTGTTGCTGCACTTGGCATGAGCGCTGTTGTTGTGGTTTCCGTGGGCTCATCGATACCAGGCACTGTTGCTGTGCTTGGTGTGGCCTGCTGGTCAGACGATTTATAGGCATAGCAAAACGTAGGTTTTGCTAATTTAAATTTTGGTGCGGGCACCGTTGCTGTGCTTGGCGTGGCCTGCTGGTCAGACGATTTATAGATAAACGTAGGTTTTGCTAATTTAAATTTTGGCGCGGGCACCGTTGCTGGGCTTGGCATGGGCTCATCTGTACCAGGCGCAGTTGTTGTGGTTGCCGTGGGCTCGTTGGTACCGGGCTCCGTTGCTGTGCTTGGTGCAGGCTCGTCCGTACTTGTCTCCAAGGTGGGCTCGTCCGTACTGGGCTCCAAGGTGGGCTCGCCCATACTTGTCTCCAAGGTGGGCTCGTCCGTACTGGGCTCCGAGGTGGGCTCGTCCGTACTGGGCTCCGAGGTGGGCTCGTCCCGACTGGGCTCCGAGGTGGGCTCGTCCGTACTGGACTCCGAGGTGGGCTCGTCCGTACTGGACTCCGAGGTGGGCTCGTCCGTACTGGTCTCCGAGGTGGGCTCGTCCGTACTGGACTCGGAGGTGGGCTCGTCCGTACTGGGCTCCGAGGTGGGCTCGTCCGTACTGGGCTCCGAGGTGGGCTCGTCCGTACTGGACTCCGAGGTGGGCTCATCCGTACTTGTCTCCAATGTGGGCTCGTCCGTACTGGACTCCGAGGTGGGCTCGTCCGTACTGGACTCCGAGGTGGTCTCGTCCGTACTGGACTCCGAGGTGGGCTCGTCCTTACTGAGCTCTGAGGTGGGCCCATCCGTACTTGTCTCCAAGGTGGGCTCGTCCGTACTGGACTCCGAGGTGGGCTCGTCCGTACTGGACTCCGAGGTGGTCTCGTCCGTACTGGACTCCGAGTTGGGCTCGTCCGTACTGGACTCCGAGGTGGGCTTGTCCGTACTGGACTCCGAGGTGGTCTCGTCCGTACTGGACTCCGAGGTGGGCTCGTCCTTACTGAGCTCTGAGGTGGGCCCGTCCGTACTTGTCTCCAAGGTGGGCTCGTCGGTACTGGGCATTGTTGCTGTTCTTGGTGCAGGCTCGTCAGTACTGGGTGCCAAGGTGGGCTCGTCCGTACTGGGCTCCGAGGTGGGCTCGTCCGTACTGGGCTCCGAGGTGGGCTCGTCCGTACTGGACTCCGAGGTGGGCTCATCCGTACTTGTCTCCAATGTGGGCTCGTCCGTACTGGACTCCGAGGTGGGCTCGTCCGTACTGGACTCCGAGGTGGTCTCGTCCGTACTGGACTCCGAGGTGGGCTCGTCCTTACTGAGCTCTGAGGTGGGCCCATCCGTACTTGTCTCCAAGGTGGGCTCGTCCGTACTGGACTCCGAGGTGGGCTCGTCCGTACTGGACTCCGAGGTGGTCTCGTCCGTACTGGACTCCGAGTTGGGCTCGTCCGTACTGGACTCCGAGGTGGGCTTGTCCGTACTGGACTCCGAGGTGGTCTCGTCCGTACTGGACTCCGAGGTGGGCTCGTCCTTACTGAGCTCTGAGGTGGGCCCGTCCGTACTTGTCTCCAAGGTGGGCTCGTCGGTACTGGGCATTGTTGCTGTTCTTGGTGCAGGCTCGTCAGTACTGGGTGCCAAGGTGGGCTCGTCCGTACTGAGCTCTGAGGTGGGCTCGTCCGTACTGAGCTCTGAGGTGGGCTCGTCCGTACTGAGCTCTGAGGTGGGCTCGTCCTTACTGAGCTCTGAGGTGGGCTCGTCCGTACTGAGCTCTGAGGTGGGCTCGTCCTTACTGAGCTCCGAGGTGGGCTCGTCCGTACTGAGCTCTGTGGTGGGCTCGTCCATACTGAGCTCCGAGGCGGGCTCGTCCGTACTGGGCTTCGAGGTGGGCTCGTCCATACTGAGCTCTGAGGTGGGCTCGTCGGTACTGGTCTCCAAGGTGGGCACGTCGGTACCGGGCTCCGAGGTGGGCTTGTCCGTATTGGGCGTTGTTGCTGTGCTTGGCGTGGGCTCGTCGGTACTGGGCGTCAAGGTGGGCTCGTCGGTACTGGGCGTTGTTTCTGTGCTTGGCGTGGGCTCCTCGGTACTGGGTGTCAAGGTGGGCTCGTTGGTACTGGGCGTTGTTTTTGTGCTTGGTGTGGGCTCGTCGGTACTGGGCGTTGTTTTTGTGCTTGGTGTGGGCTCGTCGGTACTGGGCGTTGTTTCTGTGCTTGGTGTGGGCTCGTCGGTACTGGGCGTTGTTTTTGTGCTTGGTGTGGGCTCGTCGGTACTGGGCGTTGTTTCTGTGCTTGGTGTGGGCTCGCCAGTTCCCCCTCCGTTGCCAGGTGAGCCTGGCGGAGTGACTCCGCGTGGCGGAGTGCCTCGGCTGGACGTGGAGTCTCGTCTCCTCCTCCTTCTTCTCATCTTCTTCAAGATGTAGTAGGAGAGCCCTACTAATCCAGCGGTCAGCGCTGAGGCGACCAACACCTCCTTACCCGTAGACATAGTTGGAGTTTTGTATCTTGACCAACCGATTTGCAGTTAGATTAACCGTTTTGCTGCTCTCTGACTGCTTCTGACGGACACGTAGTTGGAACTGAAAATTTGAAGCCAGGCAATGCACTTATATAGCAGGTTGTGTGAGTGATGTCACGCTCTGTCATCCCACACCCTAGTGTCACAGCCTTTGTGATGTCAGAGCCTCTGACATCACTGAGCATCTCCACTCTGAGCCAAGGGTGCCCATATTTGGAAGTGTGATTAATGCAATGTATACATATGTGCATATACTGTATGGGCATGGCAGGTTTTTTTTTTACATTTGTTTTAGAAGTACCATTGACAATGAAGCGAAATCAATAGTTGTTTAAACAAAGGCAAAAGAGGACCACCATTCTTACCTTGACATACTATACATGCATACACACTGTACACACACACACACACACACACACACACACACACACACACACACACACACACACACACACACACACACACACACACACACACACACAGTAATCCACATATACAGTAGCTATGGCTATGCGAGGCTTTGACTTGCCCATTTATGGAGATATATGGACCTACATGGTGCATGCCCATATGGTCCATGGGGCACAGGCCTATATTTGGAACAATGCAAGTTGGAAATGCAGCCGCACCCAATTATTATGATCTTATATGCCCATATATAGATATACATGCATATGTGTTCAGTATAGCACAGTATAGTAGCCTACTTGGCCTGGCAGGCCAAATTGCCACAAATAAATGAATAAATAAATAATCGCTGGACAGATAGTGGGTCTGGGACTCCTCAGTTTGGGTTACATTTCCCTCAGCTCCAGGAAAAATATTGCCTAAGGCTCCAAATTGTGCTCAAGTTGTACCTTTACGCCTCATTAAACTGGAACTCCACCCATTTTCAACATTTAATGTGTCATTAATATACCTTAGAGATGTTGTGTGGACATGATAAAAAAAAAAAAAAAAAAAAAAAAAAGGTTCCCCCAATTCTGTATTTCCTAAAAATGGAGGTCTGGAAAAAAAATCATTAACATGGTGAAATACATCTGATGACATCATCAAGATGTCACCATGTTAATGATTTTTTCTTTCAGATCCCTTTTTCCTACGGAAAATATTGAAAACGGGTGGAATTCCCATTTAACACATCAATATGGCCACCATGGAGGAGGAGCACAAACAACTGTTTGGATAGTAATAACAAACTTCAGATGCTAATTTGAATTCTCCTCTGAGGGTCACTGCAGACAGTATATCTTTAATAACTGACACTTTAATTGCTGGAAATTAATGCACTGTGAAAGCAGTGCTTGTGATGTAACTGCTCATGTGTAAAGTATTTTAAATGCAAACTCTTGAAAGTAGCAGCTTTCATATGGGAGGACAAAGTTAATATAAGGTCCATAGTATTTTTGTAAAGTGAAACATACTGTATATCATTTTGTAATTTGTTGACATGCAAAACACATCCACAGTTCCATAGTATTTTTCTTGTATGAAAGGTGCCACTTTCAAGAGTTTTTTTTTTTTTTTTTTTTTTTTTTTTTCATATGGATGGGCATTTTCTGCAACATTCCATGTTGTGAATGAGTTATCTGTACACTGCTGCAGAGCAATGCACTGACTCAGGCGCGTCATCTTTGTGGGTGCTCAAGGGCCGGAGCCCACATGAGAATTTCAGACTTAAGGCGCTCTGGGGCTCGGGTGGCCTGAGCCCCCCACCCCCACCCCACAGATTCTCCACGCCTCGGGGCTGTTCACACCATCGGCCATCACCTATTGTTGGCAGTGCATTGACGACAGCTATAGGCAACAGCCATCAAATTCTAATCAGGTCATGGACGTGGCTCTAGCATCGCTCAACAGGTTTAGCCCGACTGTGTACAGGCACATGCACGACACAGAGGACTTTCTGGTGGGGAAGGGCGACTGTGAAAGCTTGGTGCAGTTCTATGGGACCTATAATAATAATATAATTTTACCTATTTATTTTTTAGTTAGTTTTAGTTAACTATAAAAAAAAACCCTGCAAATGCTGCAATGCACTATAGTATACTTTTGTTATGTATTATAAAGCAATTACTTTTTTTTCCAGCCCCCATGAGCACGGACACAGGATTACGCCCCTGTAACTGACTGAATCAATAAGCCAGGACTAACTTGATTAGTTTTCATTTTGTTTTGAGGAACATTTTTCGTTTTAGTGTTAGTTGACAAAGTCAACCATGATATTAGTAGCAGTATAAGCCAGAGAATTATAAATATGCACACAAAGAATTAAAATATTAATGTCACCTGCAACAAATCAAACTGTGCATCATCCCTCTCCCATTGTTGAAAAATCAACAATGGTGGACAATATAAACAAAGTGGAAATACAAATTTGGAACTGAAGACTGAAGGAGAGGAGGAATTATACAAGCAGCAGTATGCATTGATGACATCACTATGAGGCCAAAATCAGACAAGCTGTTCCTGAGAGCAATTTACATTAAAGCTCCAATAGGATGTGAAAGACTGATTGTTCAAACTAGATACTTTACAAACTAGATAGTGTGTGTGTGTGTGTGTGTGTGTGTGTGTGTGTGTGTGTGTGTGTGGTTAATGTAATGGTGTAGCACACAAAATAATAGGAATAATAGCTGTGGTAAGAAATAAAAAATGTTTATTTACAGAGCATCTATGAGCAAGCGCGTGAACAGTGATAAAACTAGTTACTACTAGTAACATGAGCTGCATGTAAAATGCATTGAGAAAATCAATAAAGAATCAACACAAGGATTTGATAACCCATGTGGAGGCATTAATCGACAAATGACAAATGGACAAAATGTGTTTATGTTGCCTTTGCTACAAACAGTACATACTGTATAATTATTTTCTGCTGTATGTACTACTAGGGGCTCCATTATAGTCACCACTAAACCCCTTATCCCTTAACTTCTTTGCCCTTTTAAACGGTTAAAAATAACATTTTTCAAGAGTTTAAATAGCCAGCCTAAAAGCTCACAATGTGTCAATATTGGCATGATGAACTATTCCAAAAAGTTTTTCAAAATAGTAAAAATAAATGATAATCGGTTTAGGATAAGGGGTTTACATGGTAACGAAAATGGAGCCCTAAATGTTTTGTATGCGTCCTCATGTGTGACATTAGATTGCTTCTTTGACTGCAGCTTTTTCCACAAACTGTACATACAAAGGGCTTTTCCCCTGTGTGAGTCATCATGTGTGATTTTAGATTAATCATTTGGGCAAAGCTTTTGCTGCAAACCGTGCAAGTAAATGGCTTTTCCCCTGTATGGGTCCTCATGTGTGTGATTAGATTGCTTTTTTTACTACAGCTTTTTCCACAAACTGTACACACATAGGTGGGGTGACATATCCTCATATGAAATTTTAGATTAGCTGCTGTACCAGCAAAGCCACACATTGAACAAGGAAATAGCTTTTCTGGTGTATCAGAGACCCATTTTCCTTCCACATGTTGTGTCTCGGGGGATGCCAGTCTGTTCAAAGCGGATCGATCATCCCTGTTCAACTTCCACTCATAACTGTATTCAGTGTCAGATTCAAAACAGTGCAAAGAGCTAATCTGGTCGTCACTAGTTGGTTGTGATTTTCCACAGTCCTGTGAATCATCTTGTGCTGTCATGAGTTCAGTTGAGCTGTTGTCTACAGGCACTGTCTCTTTGTCTTCAACATCATCCTCAGTTTTCACAAGTACTATTATCAACCCTTCCTCCTGTGTGACAAGTTGTTCCCCTGGTTCTTCTTTATTATGTGGAGACTCTGGTTCTCCCTGGACCTGAACAGAGTTCCTCCCCAACTGGTGCAGGATGCCTAGGAAATCAGACACAAATATATTATTATATTGGTTAAGTGCACTATATACAGTAACGCCACAGCAAAACTTGTAGTGTTTGCATCACATTACAACGGTCAGGCCTGAATATGTCATTTTAGGTTTTGGAGGAAAGTTAACATCCAAATTACCATGAAAGTTACAACCATAATCTAACCTTAAAACTACACTCCAAGCAAACATGACTATGAGACTGATTCTCTCGTCTCCTGTATGATTTATGGCAGTGGTTTTCAAACCTTTTGAATACCAGGGCCCACAGAATTTGAGCCACGGACCATTTGACATTTTAGCCCCACAGAACCCAAAACTAATGATTTTTTTGTTTTTGTCCACAATTCCAGTTTGGATTTTAGCAAACATCTGCATTAAATAACCATTATTCTTCAACATTCTCTAGTTGCATAGATTGGATATGACCTGGAATCCTCTCGGGGACCACTGAAAACCCCTGATTTATGATGTTTCTCCAACCTGCTTAATGTAAGATATATAATAATATAAACAGTCGTTTTTTGTTTGTTTTTTTCCCCCAAAATAACGCTCTCATTCTCTGGTCTATAGTCTAGTCTACAATATGAATGACAGTACCAACCTGCTCCCTGTAAGTTGATGCTCTCCTTCGTAGCCATATCCAATAGTCTGCTTTTGTGGTCAATTTCTTGTTTCAAGTAGAAAGCCTCATCCTCATACTCTTTTAGAATTCTTCCAACAGTCTCACATATCTCTTCAGCTGCTGCAGCCAGTCTCCCATTGACCAAGAACATCAGTGATTGTAGGATGGACATTTCTCAGCTCTGTGTTTCCTTCTGACAAGAGAGAGTGAAGTTCAGTCCTTGCAGCTTGCAGAGACCAATGTGTGTCAGACTAATGAAACATAGCACTGTTAAATACTCACAAAGGGTGTATGCTGAGCCAATCAGAGAAGAGTTGGCGTATGTGTGTTGGGGGCAGGGGCCAGGGCGGGGGTTACAGAGCAATAATAAACCGAAACTGAAGAATGGGGAGAGAGGAGAAACCAGGGGTGTGGGAATAGAAATGAAGTCACTGAACAATATAAACCGAAACTGAAGAATGGCTGTACCCCCAAGTACCATTCCCATACCAAGCAGGCTACAATGAATTCCTCAAAGCTAAATCTAGGTAATTGCAGCTGTTGTAAATAGATAACCTATGAAAGAAAGATGTGTTTGCTTGATATACCATCAGCACAACAATATAACATTGTACAATATGCCAAACCTTGATTTTTAAATTTTAGCTACTGGATCTCAAAGTGAGCCAGGGTTCCACGTGGAATGAATTTTCCAACTTGCTCTGTGTACGCTTTATAAAATAATTAGTCATTAGACCAATAGAAGTTTCTATCTATTCTATTTTCTAGAATAGATACAAAGGGACTACAAATCTCACACCCCAAAATCAGACAACGCTCCCACTTCTGATCTATGAGAGATGTCATGAAATACCCTAATTTCACTACTTTATTACTGGGGTCTAGTGGTTTTATTCATGTTACATATGTTTGATTTTTCGTTTTCAATGTCACGTGCTTGCCATCACAATATACAGCCCAAAATGTACTATATAACATTCTCCCATCAGAGATTTACAAGTATTAGCATTATAAATCTTAAGTTAATGTTGTTGCACAGTGTATACGTCACAGTCCTGTCCCTTGAGGTTTTCAATAACGAGATATTCTGTATTTGCTGTGTATTGTTTTTTATATCTCATGTATTTGTGGACAATGATCCAAACAGCACCTTGAGAGACTATTTAATACTCATCTGCAGAATTCACTATCAAAAAAAAAAGTCAAAGTCGCATGATTTGTCACTACGTTACCGCAGCGAAATTGGACCTCCACTTTTAACCCATCACTTGGAATGGTGAGCTCCAAGGAGCGGTGAGCTGCGGCTTGCCGCGCTCGGGAATCATTAGCTGATTTTGACCCCAATCCATCCCTTTGATGCTGAGTGCCAAGCAGGGAGGCATTGGGTCCCATTTTTTAGAGTCTTTGGTATGACCCAACCGGGAATCGAAACCCGGCCTCCCAGTTCCAGGGCGGACACTCTACCACAAGGCCACTGTTCTGGTAGTATCAAACACCAACTCAATGGTTTGGGTAGACGTTTGTGATGCAGACTTTGATGAGCATTGAACATTATTAATATAGTTGTTAATAGTAGTTATTAATAAAATTGATTTACATTTTTTAATGAATAAACTAAGCTCATTCCTGGAACACAGGCTACTCTGTGGGTAAGAAAATATCTTGCATAATGACATGTCTAAGGCAAATCCAACAGATAATAATATGGCCATAGCATATCAACATTCATTGTCTGTATGACACTCCCTAAAACAATTCCACATGTGAAACCACATTCTGTCTATGGTAATGAAGCTCACAGCTTTACACAGTACAACACACACACTCAGTCCTGGTATAGAGTTCAATGCTATTTAAATTGTACCTTTATGGTACCATTAGCACGTCAATATTGACATGCTAAAGCATATCAATACCATTTGAATAGCATAATGAACTCTGTATGTGGACTGATTGCACGGTATCTACTGCAGGGGTGACTGTGTGTGTGTGTGTGTGTGTGTGTGTGTGTGTGTGTGTGTGTGTGTGTGTGTGTGTGTGTGTGTGTGTGTGTGCGCGCGCGCACAATAACTGAATTAAAAGGCATTTCCAATGTAGTTTGCTTTCAGTGTATTATAGTTACATGCTGTTAAACAGAGGTTCCTTGTCTTGTTAGGTGACATCCTGGGCTGCCTCGCCGCTGCTGGTTTTGTCCTTCATTATTTTATTGATTTGATTTCGTTTTCTGTGCATATTTGTTCTGTAAACCAACATTGAATAATCGACCTGTCGCTACATTTAAGACAACAGGAGAACAGGGAAATTGCGGGTTGTGCGGGTTGGATAGGTGGATGGGGTTCACACTGGTACTGGGTTCTGTTCCAGAACCAGTGACAAAAGTAATTATAAACTGCAGGTGATGATCGATACCAGTGGAAAAACCTTTTAGTTGTACATGTTGAGGCAAATGTGGTGGCCTAAGTACCAGTGTTGGGAATATTACTATACCTTGTTAATGTATTATGTATTACTTATTACCTTCATTTTAAAGCAATATATTGTATTACAATATTACTGTCTGAACAAGTGTAATATATTAGTATTACATATTACATATTACTTAAAAGAAAAATGTTGTACAAAATATATAATTAAATATTTAGTGTCACTATTAATCAAATATTGTGTAGGCCAGTGGCATAGCTACAATAAAGAAAGCGCACTTGGCTATCTGGGAAATCCATATGAAATCAACTTGAAAAAACGTCCTCCTGAATAAATAATTTGATGACAATAAGTAATTATTTAACTTCTGCAGTTGTCAAGAAAATTTCACAAGAACATTTTCAACGAGACAGATTGACAGAAAGTAATATTGAAAGTAATGCAGTAATGCAGAAAGAAAAGTATAATATATTAGATTGTTTTTGTTAAGTAATATATTTATATTACAAGTTACTGCATTTTGGTAATATATTATGTAATATATTGAGTTACGTAGTGCACATGTCCCAACACTGCTAAGTACTCACATGAGGACTTAGGGCACCCCACGGAAAGGTGTTTACTGAGGCAAAGTTTGTCTGAATCCTAAAGTGAGTCTCTTCACATAATGTAGAAAGCTGTTGTTCCTTCACTGTTCAACAGCTGCTATTGACTCCCTTTTAAATTATGCTAAAATGCTCATGGGTTAAACAATCACCTATTAATGGTCACATTGTGATTGGATGATAGCACTATTCACAGTCATTTCACTCACCTGCAGTGCAGTGTTTCACATTCATTCACTACAATAGAAGATTTTGTCCTTGTCATCCAATGTCACACCATGAGTAGCCATTGTTTGTTTGATGTTTTATTTCCATAACATTTACATGATTCAACCAGCCCTTTAAAGCACCTAAACTATGTGAAGTTGTTTCACCAATTTGTAAGCCTCCTGCGTTAATACCCTCTATTCAACACCCAGCAAAGGGTCCATATACTGCCTACAGTTAGTACAGAATGCAGCTACAAGGCGGTCCTTCCTCCTTTAACTCCTTCCCTGCTGCCCTTTTTTGCCTCAAAATATCATTCCCAGCTGAGACTTGAGCCAAACCATCTCCCACTTGATGTGAAACTGACAATGTACTTTCAGGAACACAGAAACTATTCAGAACTGGACAAAGTAAGTATTGTTAGTGATCAAAACAGCTAAAATGGTCCTGGTGATCACAAATTGTTTTTATTGGCTATTGAACAAAATGATAATAATAAAAAATGCCCCCAACAATCTTAACGGGCCCTTTATTTCATTTTCCCATTGTTGGTGGAAAAAAAGATTTTAAGATGTGATTGAACGGAATGGATTGGCACCAAAATACCATACAGAACCACTTGAACTGCATGTATCTTGTCACCAATTATGGTTTTAATTTAGCCCTACTGGAGGTCCAAAAACAAATCTTTGTTGTTTTTCCATTAAGCACTCTATTACATTTTCTAAAAAAAGGTGCCATATAGATCAAGGTTTATAGTGAACAAGCAACATATAGTTTAGGTGAATTCAGTATGAACCTTACAAAGCTATGCCACAGTTGGCAGTTTGTTCTATGGTGTGCATGGCCTGGGGGAGGAGCTAGAGAGGGGTGAAACACATGCAGCAGTTTGTGATTAGTGGAGAGATGGCTATTGTTCTCCCCTTTGACCAATCAGTACCAAGCAGTTAATGGTTCCAACTCAGGCTTTCTAGTATAAGAAGAGCTTGTAGTAGTCAGTTCTCCACAACTACTCTAGGATATCAACCATTCCTGATCCCATCTGACTGTAGACTCCTTGCTCCAGGTGAAGATGAACTCTCTTGACCCCACCAGGAACAATTCTGCTCAACAGGGAGGATCCAATTATCACCAAGATATGTGTAAGTTATTTACTGTTTTGTTGTATATATTATGTTATATGATGTTACATTGCAGGTTGTGGAGGAAAAATATGAATGACTGTTGAAATTATTCACTGAAATAAATCACTAGTCCATAGAGTAGTAGCAACCTCTAACGACATTTCCTTTTCTTTATTTCCAATTCAGCGTTGAATGTGAATGAAGAAAGAAGTTTGATGAAGCAAAAATCTCACTCCTGTGATCAATGTGGTAAACGCTTCTCTCGAATGGGACACCTAAATATCCACAAGAGAATTCACACAGGAGAGAAACCATATGGATGTGATGAGTGTGGACACCACTTCTCTCACATGTCCAACCTTAAAGCCCACCAAAGAATCCACACAGGAGATAAACCATATGGATGTGATCTGTGTGGGCAAAACTTCTCACAAATCCAGATCCTTAAAAGACACCAGAAAATTCACACCGGAGAGAAACCCTATGGATGTGATCAGTGTGGACAACACTTCTCTGAAATGTCCAGCCTTAAAAAACACCAGAGAATTCACACTGGTGAGAAACCCTATGGCTGTGATCAGTGTGGACAACACTTCTCTCAAATGTCTAGCCTTAAAGCCCACCAGAGAATTCACAGCGGTGACAAACCATATGGATGTGAGGAGTGTGGACAACACTTCTCTCAAATGTCCAGCCTTAAAAATCACCAGAGAATTCACACTGGTGAGAAACCCTATGGCTGTGATCAGTGTGGACAACACTTCTCTCAAATGTCCAGCCTTAAAAAACACCAGAGAATTCACACAGGAGAGAAGCCCTATGGATGTGATCAGTGTGGACAACACTTTTCTGTCATGTCCAGCCTTAAAAAACACCAGAGAATTCACACCGGAGAGAAACCCTATGGATGTGATGAGTGTGGGCAACACTTCTCTCAAATGTCCAGCCTTAAAGAACACCAGAGAATTCACTCTGGTGTGAAAGCCTATGGATGCGATCAGTGTGGCCAACACTTTTCTCTAATGTCCAACCTTAAAAAACACCAGAGAATTCACACCGGAGAGAAACCCTATGGATGTGATGAGTGTGGGCAACACTTCACTCGAATGTCCAGCCTTAAAGAACACCAGAGAATTCACAGAGGAGAGAAACCCTATGGATGTGATCTGTGTGGACAACACTTCAATCTAATGTCTCACCTTAAAGTCCACCAGAGAGTCCACAGTGGAGAGAAACCGTATGGATGTGAACATTGTGGAAAACACTTCTCCCAAATGTCCAGCCTTAAAAAACACAGGGGAATTCACACTGGAGAGAAACCCTATGGATGTGATCTGTGTGGACAACACTTCAATCTAATGTCTCACCTTAAAGTCCACCAGAGAGTCCACAGTGGAGAGAAACCGTATGGATGTGAACATTGTGGAAAACACTTCTCCCAAATGTCCAGCCTTAAAAAACACAGGGGAATTCACACTGGAGAGAAAGCCAAATAATTGTGATTTCTGCAGAAAAAACAAACAAACAACTGAATTGATGAATTAGTGTGAATGCAGTACGCTTTGTGTTTGCTTTGTGTTTTGCTTTGTGTTTTGCTTTTTGAAATTACAATGCAACAGGATTGAAGTGCATAAACATCTCCTGGACATCACATAACAGAATGTTAAGATCGCTTAATTTAACATTGCAGTGGTTTTCCATAGACACTCCAGTTTTAATGCAATGTTTAATGGACATGTATATTGATTTTGACTGAGATTTGGACAGTGTGTAATTGACTCTGACCTTGTCATGGACTGTAATTATTGGACTGTAATTATTACATTATATGTTGCATATGTCCTATTACACTCCACAATAAAAAAATATAACCAAACATGTGTTATTTATTGCACCACTTGTGGGAAATGCTGTAGTGACAGGTGCAACTAGATAATTGGAGCTGTTGTAACTGCATAACCTATGAAAGAAAGATGTGTTTGCTTGATATAATATCAGCACAACAATATAACATTGTACAATATGCCGAACGTTGATGTTTAAATGTTAGCCACTGGCTCTCAAAGTGAGCCAGGTTTTCACATGGACTCAATTTTCCAAGTTGCTCTGTGTAAGCTTTATGAAATAAATAGACCAATAGACCAATAGAAGTTTCTATCGATTCTATTTTCTAGAATAGAGACAAAGGGACTACAAATCTCACATCCCAAAATCAGACAGCACTCCCACTTTTCGTTTCATTAGAGATGTCATAAAATACCCTAATTTCATTATACAGCCCACAATGTACTATAATATACTCTCGTCAGAGATTCAGAAGTATTAGCATTATAAATCTCAAGTTAATGTTGTTGCACAGTGTATACGTCACAGTCCTGTCCCTTGAGGTTTCCAATATCCATATATTTGGTGTGTTTTGTTTCACGCCATGCATTTGTGGACAATGATCCAGCATCTTGCAAGACTAGTTAATACTCTTCTGCAGAATTCACTATCGAACACCAATGTTTTGGGATCTCATACCTCTAGTGGATGTTTGTAATGCAGACTTTGATGAGCATTGAACATGAATTAATACAGTTGATATCAAAATTGTTTTACATTTTTTAAATGGGTAAACTAAGCTCACTTTAGCATTAGCTAACTAAGCTCACGCTTTAGCATTAGCATTAGCATGTCAATATTGACATGCTAATGCACATCAATACCATTTGAATAGCATAATGAACTCTGTATCTGGACTGATTGCACAGTATCTACTGCAGGGATGACTGTGTGTGTGTGTGTGTGTGTGTGTGTGTGTGTGTGTGTGTGTGTGTGTGTGTGTGCGTGTGCGTGTGCGTGTGCGTGTGCGGGGGTGTGTGTGTGTGCAGTAACTGAATTATAAGGCATTTCCAATGTAGTTTGCTTTCAGTGTATTATAGTTACATGTTGTTAAACAGAGTTCCCTTGTCTTGTTAGGGGACATCCTGGGCTGCCTTTCCGCTACTGGTTTTGTCCTTCATGGTTGTTTGTACTACACCATTACATTATGCACACAAAACACACACACACTTAAGCACATAACAAATGTGTAAGGTTTGATCTTCATTATAATACATGGAATGTGGTTTAAACCAGAGACAAGGTTCAATGATGTGTTTTATTGTTACATCTTATGTACAGTACAGGTACATGAGGGTAAATATATATTGTTGCTTCCTTTAGACAATGCAGCAGCAAACATATTACATGATATAACTGCACAAAATAAATACAAAAAGTTTTGGGATGTTTCTGTTACATCAGATGCATGTTTGTAATGCAGACTTTGAGGAACAGGCCATACAGCATGCAGTGCTCATATACCTCATACATACTGTACATGTTATCAGGTAGCCATGCCTCCATATATGGTCACACATTGTGAAATGTCACACCACACTGGCCAAAATCTATCCCTGCTTAACCATACATGGAGAATATTGGATCATCACCTAGATCTGCATATGTAGCCAGCCAGCAACTCTACATCAAACCTAAATATCATATTGTATATGTCCCTCAAGCTTATTTCTAATTGTTTGAGTCTTAATCACCACTGATATAACCAGCCCTTGTCATTTCTTCATGGACAGTTTAGCTGCAGTACCACAGTGTACTGCATCAGGTGGTGGGGGCGCTAATGTGCAGGATATTTTATAGAGTCATTATACTGTAATACTGATGCTAGATAAACCCAGGCTTGTTTAAAGTCTATGTCAATGTGGAAAATCAACAATGGTAGACATTATAAACAAAGTGGAAATACAAATGTGGAACTGAAGACTGAAGGAGAGGAGGAATTCATACAACACAGGGTGCATTGATGACATCATAATGGTCAAATAAGCTGTTCCTGAGAGCACTTCACAATAAAGCTCCTATAGGATGTGAAAGACTGAAACTAGATAATTTGTGGGGATAGAAAACACACATGGGAGCACCAAAAACACTAAAATATTAAAACGTTAAATTTCATGTTATTTCCCCTTTAATAACATGACCCTAACTTATCAACATACATTGGATGTATGCAAATATTTTCACAGGTGAAACCACATTTAGCTAGGGAAAATTAGCAATATTTTTGGACAATCTGTGAAAAAAATTACTACCAATAGCTTTCTTCACCAATGTGTTCTGATAGGTGTCTAGAATCACCTCTCAATTAGTGCAATTCCAAATCCCATGGGAAAATACTGGAGAGCCAATCAAAGTTATGGAGCACAGACTGCTTTGGTGAAAAATATGAACAAAAATTAAAAGTCCAAAATGAAATTGTGGGGTGTCTAACTAGGGGTTTTCAGGGGTGCTGAATCCATTCCAAACATTAGTTTTGGGTAAAAATGTCTCCCTGGCCATATAATCTATATATTTTTATTTATTTATTTAGAAATTTCACTGGAGGATACTCCCTTGAGTTGCAGCAACTCGTTTTCGAGGGGGTCCTCATGGGACAACAAGCAACAAACTGTGAACAGTAAGCAACAAAACAAACAGACATACAGAGCAGACAATGGACATAAGCAAACAGACATACATAAAGGCTCAACCCTTCAGAACCCACCACAACCCACTTCAACAGAATGTTCCTAGTACCAACAATTCTTTAACTAAAGCGAAAGGGAGAAGGAGAAGAGCTCATAATAGACAGATATTAATGAGGGTAATAATAAGGCTAAATAATGCAGACATGTATACATAAGCATGTACATATACACATACACACATAAGTACATACATAATAACGCATAAAGACAATATAGATGCAGAAGGACAACAATGGTGGCCAAGAAGATCAGAAGCAAGAACAGTTGGATTGTAGATGTTGAATTAAGGCAGTCTTAAAGAGGTTGAATGATGTAATTGATCTGAGGGACGAGGGCAGGGCATTCCAATCAGATGGGGCTTTGTACATGAACGCACGTCTGCCAACCTCACGGGAGATTTTAGGGACCGTAAAATAGAGATGCTGAGTGTGGCGAAGGGAGTAGGCTGATGAAAAAGTATTCAGATATTGTTTTAAATAAGCTGGGTAGTTGAAATAGTAACATTTGAAAACTAGAAGTAGTGAATGTAGATGCCTCCTAGATTTGGGAGAAAACCAGTTCAATGATTCATACATGGCACAATGATGAGTAAGGTATGGACACCTCAGAACAAACCTGCAGATATTATTAAAGACTACATTTAAGGAATGAAGGTGAGTTTCGGAGGTGTTCTGATATACTGTGTCACCGTAATCCAAGATAGGCAATAATAATTGTTGAGCAATTCGTTTCCGTGTGCTGAAAGAAAAAGAATTAATGGATCTATACATGACCTTGAGACTAACATTAACCCTGGTCCTTAAAAAGTCAATGTGCGGCTTAAAAGAAAGCTCGGGGTCCAACCAAAGGCCTAGATATTTGAAAGTGTCTACAGTGATTAGAGGAGAATAATCATTAAAATTAATGGACAGTATATGTTGGTTATTAAGCTGTAATTAAGCCGCTATTAAGCCATAATGTATTCTATGCAGCATAAGCATAGTGTAGAATAGATCATGATGGTATTGCTGAATTGCTTCTATTCTTAAAAATACTATAAGACAAGAGTGTACACCTACTGTGCCCAAGCTCAGTGGGATAGACTGTCTGCCTTTGGGAACGTAAGGAGCACCAAGGGCATGGTTGAAAAATAGTAAGGGGAAATGAAAAGTTAAAAATGAATTTATAAGGTGTTTAACTAGGGGTTTTCATGAGTGCTGAATCCATTCCAAACATTAGTTTTGAGTAGAAAACAAGTAATTCTCCATAAGAACATATTTTATTCCATATTTTTAAAGTAGGAAATGTGCAGTATTGATGGAACCTGGTCAGTTTAAGCAATAACCAAGTCTACAATAAAACTATTAACTGTAATACAAGTATAACCGCTGAGCCAGTCAACAGATGTAATTCTCTTCTTATCATATTGACATGTTTGACCAAAGAATTGACCAAAGTACTGTACAGTCAATAATTCAATAATGCAAATAGAGCACAACACAAAAAAGTGTGCATAAATGGTGCATTTGTATAGCCTTCTGCAAGGCTATCTACGTAGATTGTGCATTACATTCACCCATTCATGCACCAATGCTGGGGGGGAAACCTGCAAGGCACCAACCTGCACATCAGGACAAACAAGATTGTGCCCCTACGGGGCACAGGTCTCCACCGTCCGGGCTGAAGAATTGATGATATTATTCTAATATATATAAAACACTAATGTCTTTTCTGAATTTGAAATTTCCATTTCATTTCAGTTGGAAATAAAAAATCATTCAAATGCACAAACAGAGGGCGTTTTATACCCATGACCTTCATACCTATGACCTCATCATGACGTCATCTCAAGCTTTTCAAGCTCAGGCTTCCTCCTAGAGACCTGTACCCAGGTCTCCACCGTCTGTGCTCAGGTATGAACGTTGGCTGGTACTAGTGTATCAACTATAACGTCGTCATGACGTCATGATGAACAGGCTGCGTGCACGGACAGACGTGTGACGGACAGATTCGGGGGGACGGACGGGCCGCGTGCACGGACGGAGGGCGTTTTATAGTCCCCACCTTCGGTGGAGACAACAATTAAGGGTTCAGTGTCTTTCAAGAACGCTTCGACTCTGACTCTGGGGGGAGCCTGGGTTCAAACTGGCATGCGGTTGCCATTGAGTCATTCTACCCCTGAGCCACTGCCACACTCCTCTCCACGTTGATAAAAAAACAACTAAAGAGTAAATGGGCATGTTATGTAGAGTAAAAACTTTATACTATAAAGTAACTACTGTAGGACACCACCACGTATGCATCAAACGTAGCTTAATGTGAAAACAACGTGCTGTCTAAGTAACATTCTTCATACGTTAAGTAATAATAATAATAATAATAATAATAATAATAATAATAATCTTTATTTGTATAGCACCTTTCATGACATAAAATGCAGCTCAAAGTGCTTTACATTGCAATAGAGAAGAAGACAAAAAAAAGTGGGTATAAATTAAAGAGATCATTAAAATACATCAAAGAAGCAGTACAGTGAGGACCTGAAATAAGGCATAAAATATAAAATCATAAAATATAGAATCACAGAGAATCAGTTAAAAGCAAGTGCATAGAAGTACGTCTTGAGTTGTGCTTTAAAAATGTCTACAGAGGCTGCCTGCCGAATGTATAATGGGAGTTTGTTCCACGCCGTCGGTCCATAGAAGCAAAAGGCTGCTTCACCGTGTTTTTTAGTTGCCATTTTAGGCACCGCAAGCAGGCCTGCAGTGGAAGACCTGAGGGGTCGGCCTGGGACATACTTAGGCAGGCAGTCATGTAGGTAGGAAGGTGCAAGACCATTAAGCGCTTTATAGACAAGTAAAAGAATTTTAAAATCAATTCTAAACACAACCGGTAGCCAATGTAGTGAGGCTAGGACAGGAGTAATATGTTCTCTCATCTTAGTTTTAGTTAAAACTCTGGCTGCCGCGTTTTGGACTAGTTGTAATCTGTCAGTTGTTTTCTTGGGGAGGCCAGAGAAGAGTGCATTGCAGTAGTCAAGCCGGGAAAATACAAAGGCGTGGATCAGGGTTTTAGCATCATCCATTGACAGATAGGCCCTGATTCGTGCAATGTTTCTAAGGTGAAAAAAGGCAGTCTTGGTGACATGGTTAATGTGTGAATTAAAATTCAATTCGGAGTCAATGAAGACCCCCAAGTTCTTTACTGTGCTATTACTTTCTACAATCAGATTGCCAAGTCTGCTTAGTAGTGGTAAAGTGTCCATTGTTTGGGTGGAGGAGAGGGTGGCAGTAGATCAGTGGAACCCTTAATTTCTCCTGATGTACAGGTTGGTGCCTTGCATGGTTTTCTCCAGCAATTGGTCCATGACTGGGTGAATCTAAATAGCCTTGCATAAAGGCACTGTATACAAATGCACCATTTGTGGACAGTTTTTATATTGTGCTCTATTTGTATGATGCTTTGAATTATTAACTGTGTAGCAAAAAACACAATTTTGTAACCCATTTTTCACCCAGTGCAAATTCCTAACGTGATCCTGGGCTCTACACACCCTCCACCATCCTGGGTAGGCAGCGGATTGGCCTCATGCTTCCTTCAATGCATGAGGAGTCCAAGCTGCCTTCTTTTCACCTGACAGGGGGGAGTTTCCCTGGTTGGAGCACCAGGGAAGGAACACGTTACCAATTCCCGACCAATTGCACGGCCGAAACTGTCGTGTGCATCTATTGCAAAGTACAAAGAAATGTAAGCAGAAATTAATAAACTACAACACTCCTGCAACCTGTCGTGCGACCCACCTCCTTTTTGATGAGAACATGGAAACTCCACATATAGAAACTGCAGCACTGCACAGACTGTGCAGTACTTTGGTCAATTCTGTTGATTTTAATCAATGGCAACATATTATATATGTATGAAGCTTACATCCACTGATAAATTGCACCCTTGCAATTGTTGAGATCTGTTGAATAGGAAAATTCTGCTTCTGTTAATATTGAGTAATGGTTTCTAACTAGGTAAAATAGGCTAAAGCTGAAACTTAAAAAAAGAACAACAACAATTTAAGTATTCTGATGTTTTGCAAGGAGCTGTTATTGAACAGGTTAAAGAGGCCCAGCTGTTGGATGTGATTATTGACTATTAAACACTGTCCTTGTCGATACAAAGTAATAAAATGGTTTCTAAAATGAGTAGCAGCAACATGTTAATGTGATAAGAAGAGGATTACATCAGTTGACTGCCTCAGCAGTTATACTAGTAACAGTTAGCAGTTACAATATATTATAGACTTGGTTATTGCCCAAACTGACCAGATTTCATCAATAGGCTACTGCACATTTCTTACTTTAAAAGTATGTAATAACATATGTTCTGGAAAATGACTTGTTCTTTACTCAAAACTAATGTTTGGAATGGATTCAGCACCCAAGAAAACCCCCTAGTTAAACACCTTACAAATTCATTTTTAACTTTTCATTTCCCATTATTTTTCAACCATGCCCTTGGTGCTCCTTACGTTCCCAAAGGCAGACAATCTATCCCACTGAGCTTGGGCACAGTAGGTGTACACTCTTGTCTTATGGTATTTTTAAGAATAGAAGCAATTCAGCAATACCATCATGATCTATTCTACACTATTCTTATGCTGCATAGAATACATTATGGCTTAATAGCGGCTTAATTACAGCTTAATAACCAACATATATAGGTTATATGGCCAGGGAGACATTTTTACCCAAAACTAATGTTTGGAATGGATTCAGCACCCCTGAAAACCCCTAGTTAGACACCCCACAATTTCATTTTGGACTTTTAATTTTTGTTCATATTTTTCACCAAAGCAGTCTGTGCTCCATAACTTTGATTGGCTCTCCAGGATTTTCCCATGGGATTTGGACTTGCACTAATTGAGAGGTGATTCTAGACACCTATCAGAACACATTGGTGAAGAAAGCTATTGGTAGTAAATTTTTTCACAGATTGTCCAAAAATATTGCTAATTTTCCCTAACTAATTCTGTCTATGGTAATGAAGATCACAGTTGTATGCAGTACTTCACCCACACTCAGTCGTGGTATTGAGTTCAATGCTATTCAAATGGTACATTTAGGCTTCATTACTGCTCATTAAAACCATTCTAATTTTAACTGAAGCATTAGCATGTCAATATTAACACCATGGATGACTCACCCATGTTGTCGCATCAATATTGACATGCTAATGCATACCAATACCATTTGAATAGCATAATGAACTCTGTATCTGGACTGACTGTACGGTATCTTGTGCAGGGGTGACTGTGTTATCACCATTACCACAGACAGATTGTAATGAGCTTAGTTGATTAAAGTAAAAATGTTAAATGGTGGTGAGAAAATTCAAATGTTTATTTACAGAACATCAATGAGCAGAAACAAATGACAGTGGATGAAGACTGATTCAGCTGCAAGTAAAATACATTGACAAAATAAAAAAGTAGTATGCGATAATAAACCAGGTGGAGGCATTATTTGATAAATGAGGATTCATAAAACATGTGTTTATAATGTTGCCTTTGCTGCAGCACAAACTGTATATAACTGTATATAACAATCGTATTGTTGTCATTCTCCATATAACCTCTCCAGAATATCGATCACTGTGGGCGGTCAAACGAGCTATGAGTGTTCAAGGTTTTTCCCAGGTGAAACCACATTCCATCTATGATAATGACTATCACAGCTGTACACCAGAGTGTACACACACACACACACACACACACACACACACACACACACACACACACACACACACACACACACACACACACCTGTTAATGGTCACATTGTGATTGGATGATAGCACTATTCACAGTCATTTCACTCACCTGCAGCGCAGTGTTTCACATTCATTCACTACAATAGAAGATTTTGTCCTTGTCATCCAATGTCACACCATGAGTAGCCATTGTTTGTTTGATGTTTTATTTCCATAACATTTACATGATTCAACCGGCCCTTTAAAGCACCTAAACTATGTGAAGTTGTTTCACCAATTTGTAAGCCTCCTACGGTAATACCCTCTATTCAACACCCAGCAAAGGGTCCATATACTGCCTACAGTTAGTACAGAAAGCAGCTACAAGGCGGTCCTTCCTCCTTTAACTCCTTCCCTGCTGCCCTTTTTGCCTCAAAAACAAAATATCATTCCCAGCTGAGACTTGAGCCAAACCATCTCCCACTTGATGTGAGACTGACAATGTACTTTCAGGAACACAGAAACTATTCAGAACTGGACAAAATAAGTATTGTTAGTGATCAAAACAGCTAAAAGGGTCCTGGTGATCACAAATTGTTTTTTATTGGCTATTGAACAAAATGATAATAATAAAAATGCCCCCAACAATCTGAACGGGCCCTTTATTTCATTTTCCCATTGTTGGGGGAAAAAAGATTTTAAGATTTTATTGAACAGAATGGCTTGGCACCTGTGGTAAATTATAAGAACCCACATTATAATCTCTCTATATAATTCAAGCAAGCGTGTCTGTCTGTTACATCCTGTGCAATGTAGGCCTACTGTGTCATTTGTCTCCATTTGCGCAACGCCACGGCGCACGGACAACCTAAATGAACCTCGAGTCACACAGCCCTGTCATCCAGCATCAATATGCGCGGCTTAGAAGCACAAAATATTATACCCATCATTTTAATTTTAATACTTTTGTGCCAAAAACTAATCTTCGCGCATATGACGTGTCACCGGATACAGATAAAAAAAAACATCATGTGTAACATCACGTGTCACGGAGACACATTTATTGTGGTCACAGTTTGCTGTATCACCTCCCCTTACGGGTAGGCCTACAGCCATTGGCGCTGGGTACAGTGTTCTCTGCTCGCTCTTTCGCCTTCCAGGCGACTGATCCACACAGGCAACGTTCTGTCGGCACGGAGCGGTGTTGTCACTGTTCCGCCTGCTAGGCGACTGACCAACACAGGCAATATATACTCTCGGCACGGCGCGGTGACACACGCGCTATTACGGTCCGAGTCGCCAACAACTTATTTCTACTACCACTACACTGCAACCGCTGTTCCGCCTGCTAGGCGACTGACCAATATTGCTATTCTCTCGGCACGGCGCGGTGACACACACGTGCTACTACGGTCCGGATCGTCTACAACTTCTTTCTACTACCACTACACTGCAACGTCTGGATATTAACGCGCGCCAGCCCACGGCATCCAGTCCTCTCCAAAGTTATTATTCAAACGCCACATTTACGCCTGTGTGTCTGTGTACGTGCGACGGTCCGGGTCGTCTACAACTTGGTCTCTGGGGGGTCCCCCAAACTTGCAAACCCTCAGGAACACGGCAGGCGTGCTGGAACACATCCCTTACAATTAATATTCATATTACAATTAATATTCATATTAATTGTAATGACCTTCAGGGTTTATTGCAATTCCATTCAGCAGAGAGGTTTCAACAGGTGGTCCAGGGACCACCAGTGGTCCCTGACATGATTCCAGGTGGTCCACATACAGCTAAATGCTAAATGGTCAGTTGATAACCAAATGGACCCTTATAGATTTCAAATAAAAATCAAAGATCTTCAAATAGTTCAAATGAAACCAAATGGACCCTTATGGGGTCCATTTTATAATTCATTTTCAACAATTATAAAATGGAGAATAATTGTTATTTTGACCAACATTTTGCCATCTCTCCTAAATTGTGGACAAAAACCTGAAAATCCTTGATTGTGGGTCTGACAGATTAAACTCAACATCAAATGGTGGTCCCCCGAGGCTACAATCCTGAATAAATAGTGTCTATAACATAAAGTTCTATCCAGCTTTCCAACATCAAAACTCCCAATCAATGTCATCTAGGCCTATACATCCAGATCATATATTACACAACGGGTATAGGACTAGTATATAATAAAAAAATAAATTTATAGTATTGGTAAGCTCAAAAGTCTACATAGCGTATTCAGTTGGAATTAGACGGTAAAAGTCCAATCAACTTAAGCATCCTATGTTGAAGGAGAAGTGGATCAAAGTCTAATTCACACATGCTCACATGAGGTCATTGTTTATCCTCAGAGTAGAAGGGTCAACTAGCTTTGTATGCAGACTGGGCCTAGAAACAGCTGTCCTCTCCCTTTATAATATATATACACATATATATGTATATGTATGTGTGTATGTGTCTGTGTATACAGTACAGTAGCCTAGGTTCAAAAATACACATTCACATTTACACATACATAAGAGTTAAGAGGTCAATTGATTGACAGTTGTGTAAAACCTGTTTCCCTACACCCACCCAAGACAGTCACAAGACACATGATGGTTGTTTGGTCTCATGATCCAACCTGAGTAATTAACATACAGCTGATTAATCAATGGTCTTTGTCTAAAGGTGGTGTAGAGACCTTACACACACACACACACACACACACACACACACACACACACACACACACACACACACACACACACACACACACACACATTCACTGCATGAGATCACAAATCAATGTATTCTGTCTGTATAAATGACTGGCTTTACTGTCACTTGAGACACTTGCATGGTTCGTCGGATCCTGCGATGGTCCATGTTGCGTTTGTAATAAACGAGACATGTTTGCAGCTTAAAGGTCTTGCCTGAGGAGCGTCATTCTTTATAAGAGCACCCAAGTTAATCTCTTATTCCACAGTAAATTAGTTAAGTCAGCACCGAGACAACACCATACCGAACTACAGTACTTGAACTACATGTGCCTTGTCAGCAATTATGGTCTTAATTTAGCCCTACTAAAGGTCAAAAAAACAAATATTGTTTTTAAATTAAGCACTTTATTACATTGTCTAAAAAGGTGCCACGCAGATTAAGGTTTATTGTGAAAGTGAAGTTTAGGTGAAATCAATATGAACCTTACAAAGCTATCCCACAGTTGGCAGTTTGTTTCTATGATGTGCATGACCTGGGGGAGGAGCTAGGGAGGGGTGGAACACATGCAGCAGTTTGTGATTAGTGGAGAGATGGTTATTGTTCTCCCCGTTGACCAATCAGTACCAAGCAGTTAATGGTTCCAACTCAGGCTTTCTAGTATAAGAAGAGCTTGTAGTAGTCAGTTCTCCACAACTACTCTAGGATATCAACCATTCCTGATCCCATCTGACTGTAGACTCCTTGCTCCAGGTGAAGATGAACTCTCTTGACACCACCAGGAACAATTTTGCTCAACCCAATCATCACCAAGATATTTGTAAGTTATTTACTGTTTAGTTGTATGTATTATGTTATATGATGTTATATAGTAATGTGTATTATTTATTCAAGAACAATGCAGGTTGTGGAGGAAAAATATGAATGACTGTTGAAACTGTAAATCAAAATAAATCACTATTTTTTGGTATTTTAAGTCCAGAGAGTAAAAGCAACCTCTAACAACATTTTCTTTCTCTTTATTTCCAATTCAGCATTGAATGTGGATGAAGAAAGAAGCTCGATGAAGCAAAAATCTCACTCCTGTGATCAATGTGGTAAACGCTTCTCTCGAATGAGAGACCTAAATATCCACAAGAGAATTCACACAGGAGAGAAACCATATGGATGTGATGAGTGTGGAAACCACTTCTCTCAAATGACCAGCCTTAAAGCCCACCAAAGATCTCACGCCGGAGATAAACCATATGGATGTGATGAGTGTGGACAACACTTCTCTCACAT
Organism: Benthosema pterotum; assembly: GCA_039105355.1. Taxonomy (NCBI): domain Eukaryota; kingdom Metazoa; phylum Chordata; class Actinopteri; order Myctophiformes; family Myctophidae; genus Benthosema; species Benthosema pterotum. The sequence continues at coordinate 5,074,178 of CM076970.1, forward strand.
GTCCAACCTTAAAAGACACGAGAAAATTCACACTGGAGAGAAACCCTATGGATGTGATCAGTGTGGACAACTCTTCTCTGAAATGTCAAGCCTTAAAAAACACCAGAGAATTCACACTGGTGAGAAACCCTATGGATGTGATGAGTGTGGACACCACTTCTCTCAAATGTCCCACCTTAAAAGACACCAGAGAATTCACACCGGAGAGAAACCCTATGGATGTGATGAGTGTGGACAACACTTCTCTCACATGTCCAGCCTTAAAAAACACCAGAGAATTCACACTGGTGAGAAAGCCTATGGATGTGATCAGTGTGGACAACACTTCTCTCAAATGTCTAGCCTTAAAAGACACCTGAGAATTCACACCGGAGAGAAACCCTATGGATGTGATGAGTGTGGGCAACACTTCTCTCAAATGCCCAGCCTTAAAGCCCACCAGAGAATTCACAGCGTTGACAAACCATATGGATGTGAGGAGTGTGGACAACACTTCTCTCACATGTTCAGCCTTAAAGTCCACCAGAGAGTCCACAGTGGAGAGAAACCGTATGGATGTGATCATTGTGGAAAACACTTCTCTCAAATGTCCAACCTTAAAAGACACAGGGAATTCACACTGGAGAGAAAGCCAAATAATTGTGATTTCTGCCGGAAAAAATAGTAAGACAAACAACTGAATTGATGAATTAGTTTGTATGCAGTACGCTTTGTGTTTTGCTTTGTGTTTTGCTGTTTGAAGTTACAATGCAACAGGATTCAAGTGTGTGTGTGTGTGTGGTTAATGTAATGGTGTGGCACACACAAGGGAATAATAGCTGTGGTAAGAAATTGAAAAAAAGTTTATTTGTGAGCACAAATTAATCACAGCGGGTGAACACTGATGAAACAAGTTACTATTTATTAACATCAGCTGCGTGTAAAATGCATTGAGAAAATCAATAAAGAATCAAGTATTTGATAACCAAGATGGAGGCATTAGTTGGGTTTTATATAAAATGTGTTTATAATGTTGCCTTCGCTGCAAACAGTACATCTCTCTGTATAATTCTAGGAAGCGTGTCTGTCTGTTCACTTCCTGTGCAATGTTACTGTGTCATCTGTCTCCATTTCCGTGACGCCATGGTGCACGCCTCATTGAACCTCGAGTCACACAGCCCTGTCATCCAGCAACATATTATACCCACCATTTTAATTTTATAAAAATAATCTTCGCGCACATCACGTGTCACCGGATACAGATAAAAAAAAAACATCACGCATCACGGACCCACATTTATTTGTGGTCACAGTTTTTCGTACAACACGGGATCACCTCTGCTTTTGGGTACAGCCTTCTCTGTTCTCGCTGTTCCGCCTATCAGACGACTGATCCGCACACAGGCTTCGTTCTCTCGCCGCGGCGCGGTGATACATGCGCTACTACGGTCCGGTTGCCTATGTCTCATTTCCACTACCACTGCAGTTTACACTGTCTGGATATTAATGCGTGCCGGCACACGGCACCCAGTGACCCACTCCTCTCCAAAGTCATTTGCAAGTTTGGTGCGTGTCGTGTATGCGCAAGTGGCGATGCAACTGCATGTTTGGAGTGAGTACAGTGTGCTCCGACGACATTAGCCAATCTTCAAACTCACAACATCATAGGTTGCAAAAGCCAGGCATTTGGATTAGCAATGTATGCCATCCAATGTATGTTGTATAAACCACGCCTAATACATTTGGGACTACCAGGCTGTGTGACAGAGCATAGACTACAACCGGCGTGTCATTCAGAGTCATTCATATTCATTGTAACGTCAAGGTCTAACATTTATGTTGTGCCCAACTTCCACTCAACGCTCAATAACAACTCCATCCCCACCACTGTGATCTAAACATTCATTCCGAATCACATAATACACAACGGGTATAGGACTAGTACTCTATAGTTCTTTCCTGCTGCATTTACTAAATGTTTTGTCCTCCTGTATGAGTCCTCATGTGTCTCATTAGATTGGTTCTCTGATTGAAGCCTTTTCCACAAACTGTACATAAAAAGGGCTTTTCCCCTGTGTGAGTCATCATGTGTGATTTCAGATTATTCACTTGAGCACTATGGACGGTCACACGAGCGATGAGTGTTCAAGGTTTGCATTTTCAGTTGAGTGAGAACATTTACATCACATTCCATCTATGGTAATGAAGATCACAGCTCTACACACAATACTTCACACATACACTCAGTCCTGGTATAGAGTTCAATGCTATTCAAATGCTACCTTAAGGTTATCTAGCACTGCTGCACAGTGGTTGTGCTTCTCATCCATGGTGTCTGCATTGACATGGTAATGCTTCAGTTAGTACTGAATGTGTGAATACCAGCGGTGACCGATCATCACCTGACAGAATGTGGTGGTTGATGAGCGTAGTTAATTCTATTCAAAAGTGTGTGTGTGTGTGTGTGTGTGTGTGTGTGTGTGTGTGTGTGTGTGTGTGTGTGTGTGTGTGTGTGTGTGTGTGTGTGTAACGATGTAGCAGACACAATAATAGGAATAATAGCTGTGGTAAGAAATAAAAAAAATGTTTAATCGTTGAGCACAAGGTTATCACAGCGGGTGAACACTGATAAAACAAGTTACTATAAAGTAACTGCCTGTAAAATGCATTGAGAAAATCAATAAAGAATCAACACAAGTATTTGATAACCCATGTGGAGGCATTCATTGACAAATGACAAATGATACAAATTGTGTTTATAATGTTGCCTTTGCTACAAACAGTAGATACTGTATAGTTCTTTTCTGCTGTATGTACTAAATGTTTTGTCCTCCTGTATGAGTCCTCATGTGTGACATTAGATTACTTCTTTGACTGCAGCTTTTTCCACAAACTGTACATACAAAGGGCTTTTCCCCTGTGTGATTTTAGATTAACCATTTGAGCAAAGCTTTTGCTGCAAACTGTGCAAGCAAATGGCTTCTCCCCTGTATGGGTCCTCATGTGCGATTTCAGACCATTCATGCGACTAAAGCCTTTGCCACACACCGTACACATAAAGGGTCTTTCTCCTGTATGAGTCCTCATATGTTCAATTAAAATACACTGTTTACTACAGCTTTTCCCACAAACTCTACACACAAAGGGGTGACATATCCGCATATGAAACTTTAGATTGGCTGATGTACCAGCAAAGCCACACAATGAACAAGGAAATGGCTTTTCTGGTGCATCAGACACCCTTTTTCCTTCCACATCTTGTGTCTCGGGGGATGCCAGTCAGTTCGAAGTGGATCGATCGTCCCTGTTCAACTCCCGCTTGTCACTGTCTTCAGTGTAAGATTCAGAACTGTGTAAAGAGTTAATCTGGTCGTCACTAGTTGGTTGTGATTTTCCACAGTCCTGTGAATCACCTTGTGCTGTCATAAGTTCAGTTGAGCTGTTGTCTACAGGCACTGTCTCTTTGTCTTCAACATCATCCTCAGTTTTCACAACTAGTATTATCAACTCCCCCTCCTGTGTGACAAGTTGTTCCCCTGGTTCCTCTTTAATATGTGGAGACTCTGGTTCTCCCTGGACCTGAACAGAGTTCCTCCCCAACTGGTGCAGGATGCCTAGGAAACCAGACAAAAATATATTCTTACATTGGTTATGTACACTATGAATGTCATTTTTGTCATTTCATTCACTTTTTTAGGTTTTGGAGAAAGGTTAAAATCCAAATTACCATGAACGTTACAACCATAATCTCACTTTAAAACCGCACTGAAAGCAAATTTGACTCTGAGACTTATTCTCTCGTCTGCCATATGATTTATGACAGTGGATTTCAACCTTTTTTCATACCAGGGCCCACTATTTATTCAGATTTGTCCACAATTCCAAAAAAACAAAACAAAACATAGTAAAACATCCAGAGCAAAATAACCATAGTAATAGTAATTTGTATTTGTATTCTATTTATTTTTTATTTTCTATTTTTTTTTTTTTTTTTGCAAATTATACTGTCATTCTCTGGTATAGTCTAGTCTACAATATGAATGACAGTACCAACCTGCTCCCTGTAAGTTGATGCTCTCCTTCGTAGCCATATCCAGTAGTCTGCTTTTGTGGTCAATTTCTTGTTTCAAGTAGAAAGCCTCATCCTCATACTCTTTTAGAATTCTTCCAACAGTCTCACATATCTCTTCAGCTGCTGCAGCCAGTCTCCCATTGACCAAGAACATCAGTGATTGTAGAAAGGACATATCTGAGCTCTGTGTGTGTCCTTGTGACAAGAGAAAGAGAACTTCAGTCCTTGCAGCTTGCAGAGACCAATGTGTGTCAGACTAATGAAACATAGCGCTGTTAAATACTCACAAAGGGTGTATGCTGAGCCAATCAGAGAAGAGTTGGTGTATGTGTTTTGGGAGCAGGGCGGGTTACAGACATAAGAAACCAAAACTGAAGAATGGCTGCTTAAGTACCCCCCCCCCCCCCACACACACACACACTTAACTATTCTCACGCCTTCTTATAACAAGCAGGCTACAGTAAATTCCTCAAAGCTACAACTAGATGATTGCAGCTGTTGTAACTGCATAACCTATGAAAGAAAGATGTGTATGCTTCATATAATATCAGCACAAAAATATAACATTGTACAATATGCCCAACATTGATGTTTAAATGTTAGCTACTGGTTCTCAAAGTGAGCCAGGGTTCCACATGGAATCAATTTTCCAACTTGCTCTGCGTAAATAAACAGTCAAAAGACCAATAGAAATATCTATCTAGTGTATTTTCTAGAATAGAGACAAAGGGACTACAAATCTCACACCCCAAAATCGGACAGCGCTCCCACTTCTGGTCTATGAAAGGTATCATAAAATACCCTAATTTCACTACTTTCTTAACGGGCTGCAGTGGTTTTATTCGTCTTCCATATGTTTAATTTGTCATTTTCAATGTCACATGCTTGCTATCAAAATATACAGTACAAAAATATACTATAATATACTCCCATCAGAGGTTCACAAGAATTAGCATTATAAATCTCAAGTTAATGTTGTTGCACTGTGTATATGTCTATGGTAATGAAGCTCACAGCTGTGATGTACACTATAGCCTATGGTCCAGGTAGGTATAGAGCTCAATGCCATTTAAATTGTAATGCTTCATTACTCCAGAAGCATTAACATGTCAATATGGCCACCATGGAGGAGGAGCACAAACAACTGGTTGCATAGTAATGGCAAGCTTCAGATGCTAATTACAAGTCTCATCTGAGCGCCATTGCTGGAAAATAATGCAATGTGAAAACAGTGCTTGTGCTGTAACTGCCCATACGTAGTATTTTAGAGAATTGAGAGAATTAGAGTTAGTGAATATAAGATCCATATTTTTCCATACATTTTTTTGTAAAGTGAAAGAAAGAAAGTCAAAGCCTGTGCTCACTCTGCGGGTGACTTCACCCTGATCCAAGACGGTGGAGAGTCTAGTTGAAGCTGTAATGTGTGATTATCATGTTTAAAAGGGAAAGGAAAACCTTTCCTGTTGAAAAATGCACAGCTGAGCGGAGTTGGCAATGGCATGCAGGGCTGCATTGGAGCCAGACTGCATTCATGCCAATTATCTTAAAGCTACTGTTCTAACCTGGCCTGCTTTCGACAGGGTTCAAATGAGCCAATTTAATCGCGATTAACTCCAGGATAGCAGTGCGAAAAATGACATTACATTATTATGACATTATTATATACTGTATACTTTCTCCTTGGCTCTTGCTCACGTTTATTCTGTCCTGAGCTCATGCCTCATGCTTTGCAGGCGAAGTCGAAGGCATTCGCTTTCACAGTGCTGCTACGCTTGGCTTTGGCAATCCTTCGCTCGTCGACCTCATCTTTCTGGTCCCAGTTGTTGTCGCTCACTATAGCAAAACATAGGTTTTGCTGATTAAAATTTTGGTGTGGGCACCGTTGCTGTGCTTGGCGCGGGCACTGTTGCTGTGCTTGGCGGAGCCTGCTGGTAAGACGATTCATAGCAAAATTTAGGCTTTGCTAATTCAAATTTTGCCGCGGACACCGTTGCTGTGCTTGGCGTGGCCTGCTGGTCAGACGATTTATAGCAAAACTTAGGTTTTGCTAATTTAAATTTTGGTGCGGGCACCGCTGCTCTGCTTGGTGTGGACACCTTTGCTGTGCTTGGCACGGACACCGTTGCTGTGCTTGGCGTAAGCTGCTGGTAAGACGACTTATAGCAAAATTTAGGTTTTGCTAATTTAAATTTGGTCGCGGATACCGTTGCTGTGCTTGGCACAGGCTTGTCGTTACTGGGCGCTGTTGCTGCACTTGGCGTGAGCGCTGTTGTTGTGGTTTCCGTGGGCTCATCGATACCAGGCACTGTTGCTGTGCTTGGTGTGGCCTGCTGGTCAGACGATTTATAGGCATAGCAAAACGTAGGTTTTACTAATTTAAATTTTGGTGCGGGCACCGTGGCTGTGCTTGGCGTGGCCTGCTGGTCAGACGATTTATAGATAAACGTAGGTTTTGCTAATTTAAATTTTGGCGTGGGCACCGTTGCTGGGCTTGGCATGGGCTTATCTGTACCAGGTGCAGTTGTTGTGGTTGCCGTGGGCTCGTTGGTACCGGACTCCGTTGCTGTGCTTGGTGCAGGCTCGTTGGTACTGGTTGCCAAGGTGGGCTCGTCCGTACTTGGCTCCAAGGTGGGCTCGTCCGTACTGGACTCCGAGGTGGGCTCGTCCGTACTGGACTCCGAGGTGGGCTCGTCCGTACTGGGCTCCGAGGTGGGCTCGTCCGTACTGGGCTCCGAGGTGGGCTCGTCCGTACTGGGCTCCGAGGTGGGCTCGTCCGTACTGGGCTCCGAGGTGGGCTCGTCCGTACTGGGCTCCGAGGTGGGCTCATCCGTATTGGGCTCCGAGGTGGGCTCGTCCGTACTGGGCTCTGAGGTGGGCTCGTCCTTACTGAGCTCTGAGGTGGGCTCGTCCGTACTTGTCTCCAAGGTGGGCTCGTCCGTACTGGGCTCCGAGGTGGGCTCGTCCGTACTGGGCTCCGAGGTGGGCTCGTCCGTACTGGGCTCTGAGGTGGGCTCGTCCTTACTGAGCTCTGAGGTGGGCTCGTCCGTACTGGACTCCAAGGTGGGCTCGTCCGTACTGGGCTCCAAGGTGGGCTCGTCGGTACTGGGCATTGTTGCTGTTCTTGGTGCAGGCTCGTCAGTACTGGGTGCCAAGGTGGGCTCGTCCGTACTGAGCTCTGAGGTGGGCTCGTCCTTACTGAGCTCTGAGGTGGGCTCGTCCTTACTGAGCTCTGAGGTGGGCTCGTCCGTACTGGACTCCAAGGTGGGCTCGTCCGTACTGGGCTCCGAGGTGGGCTCGTCCTTACTGAGCTCCGAGGTGGGCTCGTCCGTACTGAGCTCTGAGGTGGGCTCGTCCGTACTGGACTCCAAGGTGGGCTCGTCCGTACTGGGCTCCGAGGTGGGCTCGTCCGTACTGGACTCCAAGGTGGGCTCATCTGTACTTGTCTCCAAGGTGGGCTCGTCGGTACTGGGCTCCAAGGTGGGCTCGTCCGTACTGGGCTCCAAGGTGGGCTCCTCCGTACTGGGCTCCAAGGTGGGCTCGTCCGTACTTGCCTCCAAGGTGGGCTCGTCGGTACTGGGCTCCAAGGTGGGCTCGTCCGTACTGGGCTCCAAGGTGGGCTCGTCGGTACCGGGCTCCGAGGTGGGCTCGTCCGTATTGGGCGTTGTTGCTGTGCTTGCCGTGGGCTCGTCGGTACTGGGTGTCAAGGTGGGCTCGTCGGTACTTGGCTCCAAGGTGGGCTCGTCGGTACTGGAATCTGAGGTGGGCTCGTCCGTACTGGGCTCCAAGGTGGGCTCGTCGGTACTGGGCATTGTTGCTGTTCTTGGTGCAGGCTCGTCAGTCCTGGGCTCCAAGGTGGGCTCGTCCTTACTGAGCTCTGAGGTGGGCTCGTCCTTACTGAGCTCTGAGGTGGGCTCGTCCTTACTGAGCTCTGAGGTGGGCTCGTCCGTACTGGACTCCAAGGTGGGCTCGTCCGTACTGGGCTCCAAGGTGGGCTCGTCCGTACTGGGCATTGTTGCTGTTCTTGGTGCAGGCTCGTCAGTACTGGGTGCCAAGGTGGGCTCGTCCGTACTGAGCTCTGAGGTGGGCTCGTCCTTACTGGGCTCTGAGGTGGGCTCGTCAGTCCTGGGCTCCAAGGTGGGCTCGTCCGTAATAGGCGTTGTTGCTGTGCTTGGTGTGGGCTCGACGTTACTGGGCGCCAAGGTGGGCTCATCGGTACTAGGTGTCATCGTGGGCTCGTCGGTACTGGGTGTCAAGGTGGGCTCGTCGGTATTGGGCGTTGTTTCTGTGCTTGGTGTGAGCTCGTCGGCACTGGACGCCGTTGCTGTGCTTAGTGTGGGCTCGCCAGTTCCCCCTCCGTTGCCAGGTAAGCCTGGCGGAGTGCCTCCGCGTGGCGGAGTGCCTCGGCTGGACGTGGAATCTCGTCTCCTCCTCCTTCTTCTCATCTTCTTCAAGATGTAGTAGGAGAGCCCTACTAATCCGGCGGTCAGCGCTGAGGCGACCAACACCTCCTTACCCGTAGACATAGTTGGAGTTTTGGATCTTGACCAACCGTTTTGCAGTTAGATTAACCGTTTTGCTGCTCTCTGACTGCTTCTGACGGACACGTAGTTGGAAGTGAAATTTTGAAGCCAGGCAATGCACTTATATAGCAGGTTGTGTGAGTGATGTCACGCTCTGTCATCCCACACCCTAGTGTCACAGCCTTTGTGATGTCAGAGCCTCTGACATCACTGAGCATCTCCACACTGTGTGTGTGTGTGTGTGTGTGTGTGTGTGTGTGTGTGTGTGTGTGTGTGTGTGTGTGTGTGTGTGTGTGTGTGTGCTATGAGAGGCTTTGACTTGGATGCGAGGCCCATTTATGGAGATATATGGACCTACATGGTGCATGCCCATCTATGGTCCGTGGGGCACTGGCCTATATTTGGAACAATGCGAGTTGGAAATGCAGCCCCACCCAAATAGTATGATCTCATATGCCCATATATAGATATACATGCATATGTGTTCAGCATGAACAGCACAGTATAGTAGCCTAATAAATGAATAAATAAATAATTGCTGGGCATATAGTGGGTCTGGGACTCCTCAGTTTGGGTTACATTTCCCTCAGCTCCAGGGAAAATCCTGCCTCTAAGGCTCCAAATTGTGCTCAAGTTGTACCTTTACGCCTCATTAAACTGGAACTCCACCCATTTTCAACATTTAATGTGTCATTAATATACCTTAGAGATGTTGTGTGGATATGATAAAAAAAAAAAAGTTCCCCCAATTCTGTATTTCCTAAAAATGGAGATCTGGAAAAAAAATCATTAACATGGTGAAATACATCTGATGACATCATCAAGATGTCACCATATTAATGATTTTTTCTTTCAGATCCCTTTTTCCTACGGAAAATATTGAAAATGGGGGGGGGGGGGGTTCTCAGCCCCCATGAGAACGGGCGCAGGATAACGCGCCTGCACTGAATGATGTTTCTAATGCCTGCTCCAAGATGAATCAATAAGCCAGGACTAATTTAATTACTTTTCTTTTTTTTTTCTTTTTTTTTTGAGGAACATTTTTCATTTTAGTGCTAGTTGACAAAGTCAACCATGATATTAGTAGCAGTATGAGTCAGAGAATTATAAATACATAATATAAATTTGGAACTGAAGACTGATGGAGAGGAGGAATTATACAAGCAGCAGTATGCATTAGGGATGTGAAAAAAAGTCGGAAACCGACACGATTGTCGACACGTGCTGACGTCGACACAAAAAAGTACGAGTCGAAAATCGCCTCTTTTTTCTTTTTTTTATATTAATGATTTTTATTTTGTATTCTTTGCAATTTCTTGTTCAAAAACGTCACAACGTTACTGTTTTCAAGGGAAGAGAATTGCTTATTTCGGGTATTAGGCTACTATCAGCCACTGTAGTGAGACCATGTCTGTGCTGCGCGCGTCTGTGCCGCCGCGCCGTCCTCCTCCTCCTCCGTCCGGCTTTCCCCCGAGTAGGAGAAGGAGGCGGCGGCAGCGGCCCTCGTCTGCACTCGCCAAAATGCGTCTTCCTCCTTCCCCCTGCGTTCTGTCCCGGCGAGTCGGGCTCCTGCCTGCACCCGCCGCAATGATTGACTTTTATTTTGCCGAGCAGGCGCCTCTGTCGAGGCCGAAATGGAGCGTTACGTATGGGAGAAAGCTATCTCTCCTGCACAAGACCGAGGTCTCACATGGGGGGGAGAGAGAGAGAGAGAGAGAGAGAGAGAGACGCGTGCTGCTGGTGGTTAATACAACAAGCCTATATTATTTGTACTTATCTTGTCCAGTGTTCTGTTTCACGTTGTTTGGCCATGTCTAACAGCAGACGCAGGGGAAAGCAAAGATGCAGGGAATCCGTCGCAAGGAAAGAGGAAAACTCCTCTATCAAGTCGATTAGGCTACTAATGAATGTGGAATGCCAGGTGCGGGTGCGTGTCTGTTGTCTGTTGCGTGGTGCGCTCTGCGCACTGGCACTGCTCTGCCATGCGCTTTGCTTTGAGAACATGCCTGATCATTGTGGAGCGCAGTATGGAATGTTCTCCTCAGATATGAATATTTTGGTATTATATATTGCTCGATTTCGCGGTCCCGCTTATTTTATCTTGCACCTCTCCCTCCTGCTGGCATTTTCATGCCGCCCGCGCTGCAACATTTTGCGTTGGGTCCCGCCGGCGCCGCGGGCTAAAAAAAATAAATAAAAAAATCGATTGATTTTCGACAATGGGCCGCGACACGTCGACATTCCAAATATGTGTCGATTAACATCCCCAGTATGCATTGATGACATCACTATGAGGCCAAAATCAAACAAGCTGTTCCTGAGAGCAATTTACATTAAAGCTCCTATATGATGTGAAAGATTGATTGTTCAAACTAGATACTTTGTGGGAATAGAAAACACGTGTGCGTGTGTGTGGTTAATGTAATGGTGTAGCACACACAATAATAGGAATAATAGCTGTGGTAAGAAATAAAAAATGTTTATTTACAGAGCATCTATGAGCACAAGTTCATCACAGCGTGTGAACAGTGATAAAACAAGTTACTATTAGTAACATGAGCTGCATGTAAAATGCATTGAGAAAATCAATAAAGAATCAACACAAGTATTTGATAACCCATGGGGAGGCATTAATTGACAAATGACAAATGGTCAAAATGTGTTTTTGTTGCCTTTGCTACAAACAGTACATACTGTATTATAGTTCTTTTCTGCTGTATGTACTAGGGGCTCCATTATAGTCACCACTAAACCCCTTATCCCTTAACTTCTTTGCCTTTTTAAACGGGTTAAAAATAACATTTTTCAAAAGTTTAACTGGCCAGCCTACAAGCTCACAATGTGTCAATAGATTGGCACGGTGAACTATTCCAAAAAGTTTTTCAAAATAGTATAAAAAAATGATAATGGGTTTAGGATAAGGGGTTTAGATGGTAACGAAAATGGACCCCTAAATGTTTTGTATGCATCCTCATGTGTGACATTAGATTACTTCTTTGACTGCAGCTTTTTCCACAAACTGTACATACAAAGGGCTTTTCCCCTGTGTGAGTCATCATGTGTGATTTTAGATTAATCATTTGAGCAAAGCTTTTGCTGCAAACCGTGCAAGTAAATGGCTTCTCCCCTGTATGGGTCCTCATGTGTGTGATTAGATTGCTTTTTTTACTACAGCTTTTTCCACAAACTGTACACACATAGGTGGGGTGACATATCCTCATATGACATTTTAGATTAGCTGCTGTACCAGCAAAGCCACACATTGAACAAGGAAATAGCTTTTCTGGTGTATCAGAGACCCATTTTCCTTCCACATGTTGTGTCTCGGGGGATGCCAGTCTGTTCAAAGCGGATCGATCATCCCTGTTCAACTTCCACTCATAACTGTATTCAGTGTCAGATTCAAAACAGTGCAAAGAGCTAATCTGGTCGTCACTAGTTGGTTGTGATTTTCCACAGTCCTGTGAATCATCTTGTGCTGTCATGAGTTCAGTTGAGCTGTTGTCTACAGGCACTGTCTCTTTGTCTTCAACATCATCCTCAGTTTTCACAAGTACTATTATCAACCCTTCCTCCTGTGTGACAAGTTGTTCCCCTGGTTCTTCTTTATTATGTGGAGACTCTGGTTCTCCCTGGACCTGAACAGAGTTCCTCCCCAACTGGTGCAGGATGCCTAGGAAATCAGACACAAATATATTATTATATTGGTTAAGTGCACTATATACAGTAACGCCACAGCAAAACTTGTAGTGTTTGCATCACATTACAACGGTCAGGCCTGAATATGTCATTTTAGGTTTTGGAGGAAAGTTAACATCCAAATTACCATGAAAGTTACAACCATAATCTAACCTTAAAACTACACTCCAAGCAAACATGACTATGAGACTGATTCTCTCGTCTCCTGTATGATTTATGGCAGTGGTTTTCAAACCTTTTGAATACCAGGGCCCACAGAATTTGAGCCACGGACCATTTGACATTTTAGCCCCACAGAACCCAAAACTAATGATTTTTTTGTTTTTGTCCACAATTCCAGTTTGGATTTTAGCAAACATCTGCATTAAATAACCATTATTCTTCAACATTCTCTAGTTGCATAGATTGGATATGACCTGGAATCCTCTCGGGGACCACTGAAAACCCCAGATTTATGATGTTTCTGTTAGTTTCTCCAACCTGCTTAATGTAAGATATATACTAATATAAACAGTCGTTTTTTGTTTGTTTTTTTCCCCCAAAATAACGCTCTCATTCTCTGGTCTATAGTCTAGTCTACAATATGAATGACAGTACCAACCTGCTCCCTGTAAGTTGATGCTCTCCTTCGTAGCCATATCCAATAGTCTGCTTTTGTGGTCAATTTCTTGTTTCAAGTAGAAAGCCTCATCCTCATACTCTTTTAGAATTCTTCCAACAGTCTCACATATCTCTTCAGCTGCTGCAGCCAGTCTCCCATTGACCAAGAACATCAGTGATTGTAGGATGGACATTTCTCAGCTCTGTGTTTCCTTCTGACAAGAGAGAGTGAAGTTCAGTCCTTGCAGCTTGCAGAGACCAATGTGTGTCAGACTAATGAAACATAGCACTGTTAAATACTCACAAAGGGTGTATGCTGAGCCAATCAGAGAAGAGTTGGCGTATGTGTGTTGGGGGCAGGGGGGCGGGGGTTACAGAGCAATAATAAACCGAAACTGAAGAATGGGGAGAGAGGAGAAACCAGGGGTGTGGGAATAGAAATGAAGTCACTGAACAATATAAACCGAAACTGAAGAATGGCTGTACCCCCAAGTACCATTCCCATACCAAGCAGGCTACAATGAATTCCTCAAAGCTAAATCTAGGTAATTGCAGCTGTTGTAAATAGATAACCTATGAAAGAAAGATGTGTTTGCTTGATATACCATCAGCACAACAATATAACATTGTACAATATGCCAAACCTTGATTTTTAAATTTTAGCTACTGGATCTCAAAGTGAGCCAGGGTTCCACGTGGAATGAATTTTCCAACTTGCTCTGTGTACGCTTTATAAAATAATTAGTCATTAGACCAATAGAAGTTTCTATCTATTCTATTTTCTAGAATAGATACAAAGGGACTACAAATCTCACACCCCAAAATCAGACAGCGCTCCCACTTCTGATCTATGAGAGATGTCATGAAATACCCTAATTTCACTACTTTATTACTGGGGTCTAGTGGTTTTATTCATGTTACATATGTTTGATTTTTCGTTTTCAATGTCACGTGCCTGCCATCACAATATACAGCCCAAAATGTACTATATAACATTCTCCCATCAGAGATTCACAAGTATTAGCATTATAAATCTTAAGTTAATGTTGTTGCACAGTGTATACGTCACAGTCCTGTCCCTTGAGGTTTTCAATAACGAGATATTCTGTATTTGCTGTGTATTGTTTTTTATATCTCATGTATTTGTGGACAATGATCCAAACAGCACCTTGAGAGACTATTTAATACTCATCTGCAGAATTCACTATCAAAAAAAAAAGTCAAAGTCGCATGATTTGTCACTACGTTACCGCAGCGAAATTGGACCTCCACTTTTAACCCATCACTTGGAATGGTGAGCTCCAAGGAGCGGTGAGCTGCGGCTTGCCGCGCTCGGGAATCATTAGCTGATTTTGACCCCAATCCATCCCTTTGATGCTGAGTGCCAAGCAGGGAGGCATTGGGTCCCATTTTTTAGAGTCTTTGGTATGACCCGACCGGGAATCAAACCCAGCCTCCCAGTTCCAGGGCGGACACTCTAACCACAAGGCCGCTGTTCTGGTAGCATCAAACACCAACTCAATGGTTTGGGTAGACGTTTGTGATGCAGACTTTGATGAGCATTGAACATTATTAATATAGTTGTTAATAGTAGTTATTAATAAAATTGATTTACATTTTTTAATGAATAAACTAAGCTCATTCCTGGAACACAGGCTACTCTGTGGGTAAGAAAATATCTTGCATAATGACATGTCTAAGGCAAATCCAACAGATAATAATATGGCCATAGCATATCAACGTCCATTGTCTGTATGACACTCCCCAAAACAGTTCCACATGTGAAACCACATTCTGTCTATGGTAATGAAGCTCACAGCTTTACACAGTACGACACACACACTCCGTCCTGGTAGTTCAATGCTATTTAAATTGTACCTTTAGCATTAGCACGTCAATATTGACATGCTAATGCACATCAATACCATTTGAATAGCATAGCATAATGAACTCTGTATCTGGACTGATTACACAGTATCTACTGCAGGGAAATTGCTGGTTGTGTTCTGGATAGGTGGATGGGGTTCACTGGTACTGGGTTCTGTTCCAGCATGCTTCCTCTTGGTGTGTAATTAAACTGGTGTGTTTAGTTTTTGTTTTTGTCTTTTTTTGTTTGTTTGTTTGTTTGTTTGTTTACTTTGCAGTGTGTGTGACCCCGCTTGGGGGATGTTAGTTGGACTGTAAGTCTAATTTCACTGTATGTTAAATATATATATATATTGCACAATTTGTAAAAAAAAAAAAAAAAAAAAAAAAAAAAAGGCTGCAGTGACACAAGTAATTATAAACTGCAGGTGATGATCAATACCAGTGGGAAAAAAAACGTTTAGTTGTACATGTTGAGGCAAATGTGGTGGCCTAAGTACTCACATGAGGACTTAGGCCACCCCACGGAAAGGTGGTGCTCTTCACATAATGTAGAAAGCTGTTGTTCCTGGTCACATTGTGGTCACATTGTGATTGGATGATAGCACTATTCACAGTCATTTCACTCACCTGCAGTGCAGTGTTTCACATTCATTCACTACAATAGAAGATTTTGTCCTTGTCATCCAATGTCACACCATGAGTAGCCATTGTTTGTTTGATGTTTTATTTCCATAACATTTACATGATTCAACCGGCCCTTTAAAGCACCTAAACTATGTGAAGTTGTTTCACCAATTTGTAAGCCTCCTACGGTAATACCCTCTATTCAACACCCAGCAAAGGGTCCATATACTGCCTACAGTTAGTACAGAATGCAGCTACAAGGCCGTCCTTCCTCCTTTAACTCCTTCCCTGCTGCCTTTTTTTTTGCCTCAAAATATCATTCCCAGCTGAGACTTGAGCCAAACCATCTCCCACTTGATGTGAGACTGACACTGTACTTTCAGGAACACAGAAACTATTCAGATCTGGACAAAATAAGTATTGTTACTGATCAAAACAGCTAAAATGGTCCTGGTGATCACAACTTGTTTTTATTGGCTATTGAACAAAATGATAATAATAAAAATGCCCCCAACAATCTTAACAGGCCCTTTATTTCATTTTCCCATTGCTGGGGGAAAAATATTTTAAGATGTCGTTGAACGGAATGGCTTGGTACCAAAATACCATACCGAACTACTTGAACTACATGTGCCTTGTCAGCAATTATGGTCTTAATTTAGCCCTACTGGAGGTCCAAAAACAAATATTGTTTTTAAATTAAGTACTTTATTACATTGTCTAAAAAGGTGCCACATAGATTAAGGTTTATTGTTAAAGTGAAGTTTAGGTGAATTCAATATGAACCTTACAAAGCTATCCCACAGTCGGCAGTTTGTTTCTATGATGTGCATGGCCTGGGGGAGGAGCTAGAGAGGGGTGAAACACATGCAGCAGTTTGTGATTAGTGGAGAGATGGTTATTGTTCTCCCCGTTGACCAATCAGTACCAAGCAGTTAATGGTTCCAACTCAGGCTTTCTAGTATAAGAAGAGCTTGTAGTAGTCAGTTCTCCACAACTACTCTAGGATATCAACCATTCCTGATCCCATCTGACTGTAGACTCCTTGCTCCAGGTGAAGATGAACTCTCTTGACACCACCAGGAACAATTCTGCTCAACCCAATGATCACCAAGATATGTGTAAGTTATTTACTGTTTAGTTGTATGAATTGTGTTGTATGATGTTATATAGTAATGTGTATTATTTAATCAAGAACAATGCAGGTTGTGGAGGAAAAAATATGAATGACTGTTGAAACTGTAAATCAAAATAAATCACTATTTTTTTTGTATTTTAAGTCCAGAAAGTATAAGCAACCTCTAACAACATTTTCTTTCTCTTTATTTCTAATTCAGCATTGAATGTGAATGAAGAAAGAAGCTTGATGAAGCAAAAATCTCACTCCTGTGATCAATGTGGTAAACGCTTCTCTGGAATGACAGACCTATATATCCACAAGAGAATTCACACAGGAGATAAACCATATGGATGTGATGAGTGTGGAAACCACTTCTCTCAAATGGTCAGCCTTAAAGCCCACCAAAGATCTCACACCGGAGATAAACCATATGGATGTGATGAGTGTGGACAACACTTCTCTCACATGTCCAACCTTAAAAGACACGAGAAAATACACACTGGAGAGAAACCCTATGGATGTGATCAGTGTGGACAACTCTTCTCTGAAATGTCAAGCCTTAAAAAACACCAGAGAATCCACACTGGTGAGAAACCCTATGGATGTGATCAGTGTGGACAACACTTCTCTCAAATGTCTAGCCTTAAAAGACACCTGAGAATTCACACCGGAGAGAAACCCTATGCATGTGATGAGTGTGGACAACACTTCTCTGGCACATATGACCTTAAAGTCCACCAGAGAGTCCACAGTGGAGAGAAACCGTATGGATGTGATCATTGTGGAAAACACTTCTCTCAAATGTCCAGCCTTAAAAAACACAGGGGAATTCACACTAGAGAGAAAGCCAAATAATTGTGATTTCTGCAGAAAAAACAAACAACTGAATTGATGAAATAGTGTGCATGCAGTACGCTTTGCGTTTGCTTTGTGTTTTGCTTTGTGTTTTGCTTTTTGAAATTACAATGCAACAGGATTGAAGTGCATAAACATCTCCTGGACATCACATCACAGAATGTTAAGATTACTTAATTTAACAATGCAGTGGTTTTCCATAGACACTCCAGTTTTAATGCAATGTTTAATTGACATGTATATTGATTTTGACTGAGACTTGGACAGTGTGTAATTGACTCTGAACTATTTTGTCCCCTTGTCATGGACTGTAATTATTACATTATATGTTGCATATGTCCTATTACACTCCACAATAAAAACTATAACCAGACATGTGTTATTTATTGCACCACTTGTGGGAAATGCTGTAGTGACAGGTGCAACTAGATAATTGCAGCTGTTGTAAGTACATAACCTATGAAAGAAAGATGTGTTTCATTTCATTAGAGATGTCATAAAATACCCTAATTTTTACAGACCACAATGTACTATAATATACTCTCGTCAGAGATTCAGAAGTATTAGCATTATAAATCTCAAGTTAGTGTTGTTGCACAGTGTATACGTCACAGTCCTGTCCCTTGAGGTTTCCAATATCCTGATATATTTGTTGTGTTTTGTTTCACGTCATGTATTTGTGGACAATGATCCAGCATCTTGCAAGACTAGTTAATACTCCTCTGCAGAATTCACTATCGAACACCAATGTTTTGGGATCTTATACCTCAAGTGGACGTTTGTAATGCAGACTTTGATGAGCATTGAACATGAATTAATACAGTTGATATCAAAATTGTTTCACACTTTTTAATGAGTAAACTAAGCTCATTCCTGGGACACAGGCTACTCTGTGGGTAAGAAAATATATTGCCTAATGACATGTCTAAGGTAAATCCAACAGATAATAATATGGCCATAGCATATCAACATTCATTGGGCCTCATGCGCCAATAAGTTCTTACATTTTCCTCTTAGATTTCTTCCTAAGAGAATTTCTAAGAGAAGTTCAGTCCGATTCATGAAGCATTCTTAAGTAGGCATTTTGTTCGCAAAATTTGTTCTTATGGTGATGAATCCAAATCCTTGTAAGTTGAAGGGGTGTGCCAGTTCCTTCAAATTATCATAGGTAGACGCCCCACCTGTCTTCATTTGCATCCTAATTACCATAAGGAACCGCCCACCGATTCCCATATAAGGCATTGGGAATTCCCTCTCCTTCCTGTGCTTTACCCAGGTGGGTGTGGTTTTGCATGACTCCAGTCACACCTGTGTGTGATTGCAGCACTCAGAACTCACAGGACCTCACACAGAGAAATAAAGGCTAAAATGGCTGAAATTAGCACAATACCCATGTTATTTGCAGAAGTAGTGGATAGTAGTGAATATAAAATTTTATAACTGGACTCTGGAGGGTGGGTATGAAGAGTGGGGGTGTATGGGGATAAGGGGGGTGGAGGGTATAGTGGGGGGGTTATGAGGTGGGTATGGTGGGGGGGGTGAGGTGGGTATGGTGGGGGGCATGGTGGGGGGGTATGAGGTGGGTATGGTGGGGGGTATGAGGTGGGTATGGTGGGGGGGGTTATGAGGTGGGTTTGGTATGGTGGGGGGGTTATGGGGGCATGGTGGGAGGGTTATGAGGTGGGTATGGTGGGGGGTATGAGGTGGGTATGGTGGGGGGGTATGAGGTGGGTATAGTGGGGGGGTTATGGGGGGCACAAAAATATTTTTTGTTTTGAAGATTTATCAAATATCTGATCTACAAAAGTAATGGAATGTGCTGTGACCTTGTAGATGAGCTATTTTCAAAGTATAAAATGGGATTAGAAGAGTGGTAAAATGTTTGCTGTGGACCGCCTGGAATGTCCTCATGGACCCTTGAGGTCCCCACACCAGACTTTAACATCTTGTAGAGGGCGCTGTTTTCCCTTTTTCTTTTCAGATTGCATTTAAGAACAAAAAAGGCACCCTAAGAGTCCTCCTCAGTGTGCGTAGATTTTGTTCTTACCTACGAACAAATCACAGCTAAGAAAACATTGAGGGATGATCCCTCAAGTTTTTAAGAACATTTTGGGATCCCTCAGGGATCCCAAAATGTTCTTAAAAACTTCTTAAGAACATCTTAAGAACGGTTGGCGCATGAGGCCCATTGTTTGTATGACACTCCCCAAAACAATTCCACACGTGAAACCACATTCTGTCTATGGTAATGAAGCTCACAGCTTTACACAGTACAACACACACACACACACACACACACACACACACACACACACACACACACACACACACACACACACACACACACACACACACACACACACACTATCTAATGTAATCTAATGTCACACATGAGGACTCATACAGGAGGACAAAACATGCAGTACATGCAGCAGAAAGGCACTATATTATACAGTTAGTATACAGTTTGTATTGCAGCAAAGGCAACATTGTAAACACATTTTGTATAATCATGTATCAAATAATGGCTCTTCCTGGTTTATGAAATACTTGTGTTCATTATTTGTGTTGATTCTTTTTTACATTTTATTAATGCATTTTACTTGCAGCTTAGTGTTAATCAGTGTTCATCCACTGTGATTCGTGTTTGCTCATCCACGTTCTATACAGCTACAATTCCCTTGTGTGTCCTTGTTTCTACTACACCATTACATTATGCACAAAACACACACAGCACAAAACAAATGTGTAAGGTTTGATCCTCATTATAATACATGGAATGTGGTTTAAACCAGAGACATGGTTCAATGCTGTGCTTTATTGTTACATCTTATGTATATAAGAGTAAAATATATTGTTGCTTCCTTTAGACAATGCAGCAGCAAACATATTACATGATATAACTGCACAAAATAAATACAAAAGGTTTTGGGATGTTTCTGTTACATCAGATGCATGTTTGTAATGCAGACTTTGAGGAACAGGCCATACAGCATGCAGTGCTCATGTGCCTCATACATACTGTACATGTTATCAGTTAGCCATGCCTCCATATATGGTCACACATTGTGAAATGTCACACCGCACTGGCCAAAATCTATCCCTGCTTAACCATACATGGAGAATATTGGATCATCACCTAGATTTGCATATGTAGCCAGCCAGCAACTCTACATCAAACCTAAATATCATATTGTATATGTCCCTCAAGCTTATTTCTAATTGTTTGAGTCTTAATCACCACTGATATAACCAGTCCCATTTCTTCGTGGACAGTTTAGCTGCATTATACTTTAATACTGATGCTAGATAAACCCAGGCTTTTTAAAGTCTATGTCAATGTGGAAAATCAACAATGGTAGACATTATAAACAAAGTGGAAATAAAAATGTGGAACTGAAGACTGAAGGAGAGGAGGAATTCATACAACGCAGGGTGCATTGATGACATCATAATGGCCAAATAAGATGTTCCTGAGAGCAATTCAAATATTTTCACAAGTGAAACCACATTCTGTCTATGGTAATGAAGATCACAGTTGTATGCAGTACTTCACACACACTCAGTCGTGGTATTGAGTTCAATGCTATTCAAATGGTACATTTAGGCTTCATTACTGCTCATTAAAACCCTTCCAATTCTAACTGAAGCATTTGCATGTCAATATTAACACCATGGATGACTCACCCATGTTGTCGCATCAATATTGACATGCTAATGCATACCAATACCATTTGAATAGCATAATGAACTCTGTATCTGGACTGACTGTACGGTATCTTGTGCAGGGGTGACTGTTAGGCTTGGGTACCGTGAGCGATACCGATACTGGTACCAATTGGGACATAGCGGTACCTAGTGGGATCGATTCACTTCAAAATGAACGGTGCCTCGTTTCGATACTTTGTCATTCTGTGCCGCTGCACAGCAAAGAGCGAGCAGAAAGACTGACGCTGACAAGATAGAACAGCTGGTTGACTAATTACAAAGACCGCGTGGTTTTTGTTGACTAAATTAGACTAACATTTAGTGCTTTGCAAAAAGTTCCACTCTGCATGGAAATGTTCTGCTGTAGGCTGTGTGTGTGTGCGCTGCGCACAGAGAGAGAGAGAGAGAGAGAGAGAGAGAGAGAGAGAGAGAGAGAGAGAGAGAGAGAGAGAGAGAGAGAGAGCGCGGGCGGCATAGCGAAGCAAAAAAAGAAAAGAAATCCGCTATTCCGTCACTTGTCATTGCATGGATCTATAAGTATTGCGCCCACTGCGCAGATCAGCACACAGAAAAGTGCAATTCAGCGTGTGTGTATGTGTCCTGGGCGTGCGGGGGTCCAGTTGTGGTGTTACCGCTGGGCCCTTGACTTCAATGTTAAAGAATGCCATCTCCGTATTTAAGTTTTGAGATTTGAAAAGGCTATAGTTCACTTGGGAATGGTGACAACAGTATGTATGATACAGTAAATGAAATCTTACCTCAAATGGTTTCTTGGGAAGTCCTGATTTTTTTTTAAAAAGGTTGGAAAAAGAGTCAACATGGCCTTTTCAAATCTCAAAAATATAACATGGAACTCTATGGAAATAGGGAGCGCATTCTTTCTGTCAGTGTCTTCGTGCAGCAGGTGCACTAATTAGTGGGGACTTTCCACAGTGGTTAAAGGAGAATTCCACACCAAAACATATTGGGAGCAATCTACCTTGATTCCTGTGACATGCATAATAATGCTCTTGATTATTGTCATAGATGCCCCCTTTTCTACATTTCACCCTGAAATTTCACTCCCTCCAATGCAGTTTGCATTATAGCTACTTATTCATTGAGTTAACTGAAACTATAGTAGGCTATACAGCATAAACTAAAATGCACTCAAGAAAGACTAATAATAATAATAATAATAATGCCACCTCATGGAAGGCTACTTTTTGCCTGTGTGATTTATAGCCTACTTTGCTTAGAAGAGTTCAGTAGTGCAAATGCATCTCAGTCACCATAAAGATAGTCATCATACATTATATAATTTAAGATATGATTCAACCAAACCATTGCTATGGTGTGTAAAATATATAATAAATTTAAAAAGTATCGAAATAGGTATCGTTTCTGGTATCGTATCGATTCCCAGGTATCGAGTATCGTATCGTATCGATTCAAAGGTGAAAGGTACCCATCCCTAGTGACTGTGTTATCACCATTACCACAGACAGATTGTAATGAGCTTAGTTGATTAAAGTAAAAATGTTAAATGGTGGTGAGAAAATTCAAATGTTTATTTACAGAACATCAATGAGCAGAAACAAATGACAGTGGATGAAGACTGATTCAGCTGCAAGTAAAATACATTGACAAAATAAAAAAGTAGTATGCGATAATAAACCAGGTGGAGGCATTATTTGATGAATGAGGATTCATAAAACATGTGTTTATAATGTTGCCTTTGCTGCAGCACAACTGGATAAACAATCGTATTGTTGTCATTCTCCATATAACCTCTCCTGAATATCGATCACTGTGGGCAGTCAAACGAGCTATGAGTGTTCAAGGTTAGCATTTTGTGTTGGGTGAGAACATTTTCCCAGGTGAAACCACATTCCATCTATGGTAATGACTATCACAGCTGTACACAAGACACACACACACACGCACGCACGCACGCACACACACACACACACACACACACACACACACACACACACACACACACACACACACACACACACACACACACACACACACAGAGTCCTTGTAGCAAGTCCATTGCACTGTGCATTGCAAAAGCAATGCACAGTGGTTGTGATCCTCCTCCTTGGTGCATTGACATGGTAATGCTTTAACAATGCATTTGATTCCATTTGAATAGCATCTATAACCGGACTGACTGTACAGGATCTAGTACAGGGGTGACTGACCATCACCTGACAGAATGTCTTGGTGATGAGCTTAGTTGATTACATTCAAAATGACACAATAATGGCAATCGTAGTTGTGGTAAGAAATAAAAAAAAAATGTTTATTTACAGAGCATCTATGAGCACCACTTAAGCACAGCAGGTGAACTCTGATTGAACAAGTTACTATTTAGTAACATTAGCTGCACGTAAATGCGTTGAGAACATCAATAAAGAATCAACACAAGTATTTGATAACCCATGTGAAGGCATTGACAAATGACGAATGATACAAATTGTGTTTATAATGTTGCCTTTGCTGCAAACAGTACATACCGTTTTCTACTGCTATTTTCTACTGCATGTACTACATGTTTTGTCCCCCTGTATGAGTCCTCATGTGTGTCATTAGATTTCCTCTTTGATTGAAGCCTTTTCCACAAACTGTACATACAAAGGGCTTTTCCCCTGTGTGCGTCATCATGTGTGATTTTAGATTAACCATTTGAGCAAAGCTTTTGCTGCAGACTGTGCAAGTAAATGGCTTCTCCCCCGTATGGGTCCTCATGTGCAGTTTCAGACCATTCATGCGACTACAGCCTTTGCCACACACCGTGCACATAAAGGGTCTTTCTCCTGTATGAGTCCTCATATGTTCAATTAGAATATACTGTTTACTGAAGTTTTTCCCACAAACTGTACACACAAAGGTGGGGTGACATATCCTCATATGAAATTTTAGATTAGCTGCTGTACCAGCAAAGCCACACATTGAACAAGGAAACAGCTTTTCTGGTGTATCAGACACCCTTTTTCCTTCCACATCTTGTGTCTCAGGGGATGCTAGTCTGTTCGAAATGGTTCGATCATCGCTGTTCAACTCCCACTTATCACTGTCTTCAGTGTCAGATTTAGAACCAGAGCTAATCTGGGCATCACTAGTTGGTTGTGATTTTCCACAGTCCTGTGAATCACCTTGCGATGTCATGAGTTCAGTTGAGCTGTTGTCTACAGGCACTGTCTCTTTGTTTTCAACATCATCCTCAGTTTTCACAACTACTATTATCAACCCTCCTCCTGTGTGACAAGTTGTTCCCCTGGTTCCTCTTTAATATGTGGAGACTCTGGTTCTCCCTGGACCTGAACAGAGTTCCTCCCCAACTGGTGCTGGATGCCTAGGAAATCAGACAAAAATATATTATTATGTTGGTTATGTGCACCATATACACTATATCACCACAGCAAAACCTGTGTTGTTTACATCACAACGGTCAGGCCTGAATATGTCATTTTTGTCATTTCATTCACTTTTTTAGGTTTTGGAGGAAGGTTAACATCACACACACAAAAAATAACACACACACACACACACACACACACACACACACACACACACACACACACACACACACACACACACACACACACACACACACACACACACACAAACAACAATACCATGAAAGTTACAACCTCTCACTTTAAAACTATACTCCAAGCAAACTTGACTCTGAGACTGATTCTCTCGTCTGCAGTATGATTTATGACAGTGGTTTTCAAACATTTTCATACCAGGGCCCACTATTCGGAATTTAAGCAACGGACAATTTGACATTTTAGCTCCACAGAACCCAAAACTTCTTGTTTTTTCTTTGTTTTGTTTTTGTCCACAATTCCAGGTTGGATTTCAGCAAACAACCGCATCAAAATAACCATTAATCTTCTACATTCTCTAGTTGCATAGACTGGGTACGACCTGGAATCCCCTCAGGGACCACTGAAAACCCCTGATTTATGATGTTTCTGTTAATTTCTCTAACCTGCTTATTGTAGTCGTTTTTCCAAATCACGCTCTCATTCTCTGGTCTATAGTCTAGTCTACAGTACCAACCTGCTCTCTGTAAGTTGATGCTCTCCTTCGTAGCCATATCCAGTAGTCTGCTTTTGTGGTCAATTTCTTGTTTCAAGTAGAAAGCCTCATCCTCATACTCTTTTAGAATTCTTCCAACAGTCTCACATATCTCTTCAGCTGCTGCAGCCAGTCTCCCATTGACCAAAAACATCAGTGATTGTAGAAAGGACATTTCTCAGCTCTGTGTTTCCTTCTGACAAGAGAGAGAACTTCAGTCCTTGGAGCTTGCAGAGACCAATGTGTGTCAGAATAATGAAACATAGCTCTGTTAAATACTCACAAAGGGTGTATGCTGAGCCAATCAAAGAAGAGTTGGTGTATGTGTGTTGGGGGCAGGGCGGGGGTTACAGAGCAATAATAAACCGAAACTGAAGAATGGGGAGAGAGGAGAAACCAGGGGTGTGGGAATAAAAATGAAGTCACTGAACAGTGTCAATAATAAACCGAAACTGAAGAATGGCTGTACCCCCAAGTACCATTCTCATACCTTCTCATACCAAGCAGGCTACAATGAATTCCTCAAAGCTAAATCTAGGTAATTGCAGCTGTTGTAAATAGATAACCTATGAAAGAAAGATGTGTTTGCTTGATATACCATCAGCACAACAATATAACATTGTACAATATGCCAAACCTTGATTTTTAAATTTTAGCTACTGGATCTCAAAGTGAGCCAGGGTTCCACGTGGAATCAATTTTCCAACTTGCTCTGTGTACGCTTTATAAAATAATTAGTCATTAGACCAATAGAAGTTTCTATCTATTCTATTTTCTAGAATAGATACAAAGGGACTACAAATCTCACACCCCAAAATCAGACAGCGCTCCCACTTCTGATCTATGAGAGATGTCATGAAATACCCTAATTTCACTACTTTATTACTGGGCTCTAGTGTTTTTTTTTTTTTTTTTTTTGTTTTATTCATGTTACATATGTTTGATTTTTCGTTTTCAATGTCACGTGCCTGCCATCACAATATACAGCCCAAAATGTACTATATAACATTCTCCCATCAGAGATTCACAAGTATTAGCATTATAAATCTTAAGTTAATGTTGTTGCACAGTGTATACGTCACAGCCATGTCCCTTGAGGTTTTCAATAACGAGATATTCTGTATTTGCTGTGTATTGTTTTTTATATCTCATGTATTTGTGTACAATGATCCAAACAGCACCTTGAGAGACTATTTAATACTCATCTGCAGAATTCACTATCAAAAAAAAGTCAAAGTCGCATGATTTGTCACTACGTTACCGCAGCGAAATTGGACCTCCGCTTTTAACCCATCACTTGGAGTGGTGAGCTCCAAGGAGCGGTGAGCTGTGGCTTGCCGCGCTCGGGAATCATTAGCTGATTTTGACCCCAATCCATCCCTTTGATGCTGAGTGCCAAGCAGGGAGGCATTGGTCCCATATTTTAGAGTCTTTGGTATGACCCAACCGGGAATCAAACCCGGCCTCCCAGTTCCAGGGCGGACACTCTACCACAAGGCCACTGTTCTGGTAGTATCAAACACCAACTCAATGGTTTGGGTAGACGTTTGTGATGCAGACTTTGATGAGCATTGAACATTATTAATATAGTTGTTAATAGTAGTTAATAATAAAATTGATTTACATTTTTTAATGAATAAACTAAGCTCATTCCTGGAACACAGGCTACTCTGTGGGTAAGAAAATATCTTGCATAATGACATGTCTAAGGCAAATCCAACAGATAATAATATGGCCATAGCATATCAACGTCCATTGTCTGTATGACACTCCCCAAAACAATTCCACATGTGAAACCACATTCTGTCTATGGTAATGAAGCTCACAGCTTTACATAGTACGACACACACACTCCGTCCTGGTATAGAGTTCAATGCTATTTAAATGGTACCTTTAGCATTAGCACATCAATATTGACATGCTAATGCACATCAATACCATTTGAATAGCATAGCATAATGAACTCTGTATCTGGACTGATTACACAGTATCTACTGCAGGGAAATTGCTGCTTGTGTTCTGGATAGGTGGATGGGGTTCACTGGTACTGGATTCTGTTCCAGTGTGCTTCCTCTTGGTGTGTAATTAAACTGGTGTGTTGAAAGTTTTAGTTTTTGTCTTTTTTTGTTTGTTTGTTTACTTTGCAGTGTGTGTGACCCAGCTTGGGGGTTGTTACTTGGACTGTAAGTCTAATTTCACTGTATATTAAAAAAAATATATATTGCACAATTTGTAAAAAAAAAAAAAAAAAAAAAAAAAAAAAAGATCAATACCAGTGGAAAAAAACGTTTAGTTGTACATGTTGAGGCAAATGTGGTGGCCTAAGTACTCACATGAGGACTTAGGCCACCCCACGGAAAGGTGGTGCTCTTCACATAATGTAGAAAGCTGTTGTTCCTTCACTGTTCAACAGCTGCTATTGACTCCCTTTTAAATTGACAACAACAATGATAATCACCTGTTAATGGTCACATTGTGATTGGATGATAGAACTATACTTTCAGGAACACAGAAACTATTCAGAACTGGACAAAATAAGTATTGTTAGTGATCAAAACAGCTAAAATGGTCCGGGTGATCACAAATTGTTTTTATTGGCTATTGAACAAAATGATAATAATAAAAATGCCCCCAACAAACTTAACGGGCCCTTTATTTCATTTTCCCATTGTTGGGGGAAAATAAATGATTTTAAGATTTTATTGGACAGAATGGCTTGGCACCAAAATACCATACCGAACTACTTGAACTACATGAGCCTTGTCAGCAATTATGGTCTTAATTTAGCCCTACTGGAGGTCAAAAAACAAATTGTTTTTAAATTAAGCACTTTATTACATTGTCTAAGAAAGTGCCACATAGATTAAGGTTTATTGTGAAAGTGAAGTTTAAGTGAATTGAATATGGACCTTACAAAGCTATCCCACAGTGGGCAGTTTGTTTCTATGATGTGCATGGCCTGGGGGAGGAGCTAGAGAGGGGTGGGACACATGCAGCAGTTTGTGATTAGTGGAGAGATGGTTATTGTTCTCCCCGTTGACCAATCAGTACCAAGCAGTTAATGGTTCCAACTCAGGCTTTCTAGTATAAGAAGAGCTTGTAGTAGTCATTTCTCCACAACTACTCTAGGATATCAACCGTTCCTGATCCCATCTGACTGTAGACTCCTTGCTCCAGGTGAAGATGAACTCTTTTGACACCACCAGAAACAATTTTGCTCAACCCAATGATCACCAAGATATGTGTAAGTTATTTACTGTTTAGTTGTATGTATTATGTTATATGATGTTATATAGTAATGTGTATTATTTAATCAAGAACAATGCAGGATGTGGAGGAAAAATTTGAATGACTGTTGAAACTGTAAATCAAAATAAATCACTAGTTTCTTTGGTATTTTAAGTCCAGAGAGTAGAAGCAACCTCTAACCACATTTTCTTTCTCTTTATTTTCAATTCAGCGGTGAATGTGAATGAAGAAAGAAGCTTGATGAAGCAAAAATCTCACTCCTGCGTTCAATGTGGTAAACGCTTCTCTCAAATGGGAGACCTAAATATCCACAAGAGAATTCACACAGGAGAGAAACCATATGGATGTGATGAGTGTGGACACCACTTCACTCACATGTCCAGTCTTAAAACACACCAGAGAATTCACACTGGTGAGAAAGCCTATGGATGTGATCAGTGTGGACATCATTTCTCTCAAATGTCTAGCCTTAAAAGACACCTGAGAATTCACACCGGAGAGAAACCCTATGGATGTGATCAGTGTGGACAACACTTCTCTGAAATAGCCAGCCTTAGAAAACACCAGAGAATTCACACCGGTGAGAAACCCTATGTATGTGATCAGTGTGGACAACAGTTCTCTCGTATAGACGGCCTTAAAGTCCACCTGAGAGCTCACACCGAGAGAAACTCTATGGATGTGATGAGTGCGGACAACAATTCTCTCACATGTCCTGCCTTACAAAACACAAGAGAATTCACACCGGAGAGAAACCCTATGGATGTGATCAGTGTGGACAAGTCTTCGCTGAAATGTCAAGCCTTAAAAAACACCAGAGAATCCACACCGGAGAGAAACCCTATGGCTGTGATCAATGTGGACAACATTTCTCTCAAAAGTCTGGCCTTAAAAGACACCTGAGAATTCACAGCGGAGAGAAACCCTATGGATGTGATCTGTGTGGACAACACTTCAATCGAATGTCCAACCTTAAAGTCCACCAGAGAGTCCACAGTGGAGAGAAACCGTATGGATGTGATCATTGTGGAAAACACTTCTCTCAAATGTCCAGCCTTAAAAAACACAGGGGAATTCACACTGGAGAGAAAGCCAAATAATTGTGATTTCTGCAGAAAAAACAAACAAACAACTGAATTGATGAATTAGTGTGTATGCAGTACGCTTTGTTTGCTTTGTGTTTTGCTTTGTGTTTTGCTTTTTGAAGTTACAATGCAACAGGATTGAAGTGCATAAACATCTGGACATCACATCACAGAATGTTAAGATCGCTTAATTTAACAATGCAGTGGTTTTCCATAGACACTCCAGTTTTAATGCAATGTTTAATTGACATGTATATTATTTTGACTGAGATTTGAACAGTGTGTAATTGACTCTGACCTATTTTGTCCCCCTGTCATGGACTGTAATTATTACATTATATGTTGCATATGTCCTATGTGACGCCCACTATCGTGTGGCCACAAAAATATGTAAACTTTCTGATTTTATTTCTGTCAGTCCACTCTGTGGTGGACCTGCCATGTTCCTGCCAAGACAGTAGGGGGCAGTGTCGGACGGTGGTTTAGCAGGATCAGGGCTAGTAGACAGGGGTGCGCCATTTTAACTTCATTGTTTATACAGCACTGAATGAGAGAACAACCACCGTCTCTGTCTGAACAATTATTTCTTCATTCTTCAGGTTTGTAAGGCACAAATGTCACCCAAATGTTCGTTTTAATATAAAACTAAAAGAGTGTTGTCTTGGGCAGGCAGACGTTTTTGTGTTAATACAGTTCATGGGGCAATTTAATGATTAAAACCATATTATAAAGTGCTAAAGTGCTACAGTATTTTGAGCTCTATGTTTAGTTTTAAAGCAGCATTGTGGTTTACTGGTTGACCAGTACTATCAGTACAGAGAGTACTGTTCTATTTCTCATCTAAATAGAAGTCCCTCCAATGTGGTTAACAAAACATGGGATTATAGTATGCTTTTATTTTGGTTGATTTCCAATATGTACACCCACTGTTATTCTAGAGCCTATAAATATTAACCTTTAGGGTTATATTATTCAAAGGACATGATTGCTGTTGAATGTTCTTAATTAATGGGAAATTCATGAGGATATATTGCATTGATTGGTACATGCACATGTACATGAACATGCTGTCTTGGGACACCGGTGGACATTTTAAGAGAATAATTTCAGCAAAAGGACATTGACATGATGAGGCAAAAACAAGTGACATAATAACCTGATGATAGACTAAGAAAACATGGGGTACAATGGAAGTGTGTGTTTAATAAAAATAAAATTGATTGTTTATACAGCACTGAATGAGAGAACAACCACCGTCTCTGTCTGAACAATTATTTCTTCATTCTTCAGAGCTGTTACAGAAATCATGGGGGCTCGTCCGGGACTGACACTATCAGCACGCCGTGTGATGCCAGTCCAGTGATCATTGAACCCGTGGACCGTCCAGCAGTCCAAGACGTCTGTCTACAGTCAGAGTGAGGGGCTGAGTGTGTCCAGCAGTCCAAGACGTCTGTCTACAGTCAGAGTGAGGGGCTGAGTGTGTCCAGCAGTCCAAGACGTCTGTCCACAGTCAGAGTGAGGGGCTGAGTGTGTCCAGCAGTCCAAGACGTCTGTCTACAGTCAGAGTGAGGGGCTGAGCGTGTCCAGCAGTCCAAGACGTCTGTCTACAGTCAGAGTGAGGGGCTGAGCGTGTCCAGCAGTCCAAGACGTCTGTCTACCAGCAGAGAGCTCAACGTCACATCAGCCTGAGCTCAACGCCACGTTGGCCGGTCTACCAGCAGAGAGCTCAACGTCACGTCAGCCTGAGCTCAACGCCACGTCGGCCTGTCTACCAGCAGAGAGCTCAACGTCACGTCAGCCTGAGCTCCACGTCACGTCGGCCTGTCTACCAGCAGAGAGCTCAACGTCACGTCAGCCTGAGCTCCACGTCACGTCGGCCTGTCTACCAGCAGAGAGCTCAACGTCACGTCAGCCTGAGCTCCACGTCACGTCGGCCTGTCTGCCAGCAGGGAGAGAGGAGCTCCGTGTCACGTTTGTCTGCCTACCAGCAGAGAGAGGAGCCCAACACTAGTCTTCCGCCTGCCTACCATCAGAGAGAGGGGCCCAGTAGTACGCCGGTCCAACATCTGTCTACAGATTGAGCGTCTGGTAAGCGTGAACGATGGCCAGCGCAAGAAAAGAGTTGGTCTGGTCAATAAAGAAAGGATTGCTAGGCCTTCCTGCTGATCAGATCTCTGAAGTTGCAAGGTCCATCTCGCTGTCACCTACTGCAGATAAGTGGGATAAGGGTGATGAGGAAGATTGTTTTGATTATGTTTGCTCATACATGTCCTCTAAAACCCTGCTTGAATCAGAGGATGAGGGATGTCTCACTTATTCATGTTGAAAGATCTCATTGATGAAATGATGAAAGGCCCTCCCGGCCGTGTTGAAACCGTAGGGGAAGGGGTACAAAGTACTATGGCCGATTTAAAATCAAAACCGACTGACCCTCACAACACCGGCACACCCCCGATGATGTTGATAACGAGGTAATCCTCCACAGTGGCCATAGTACTGGAACCCGTTCGCCTATCGGTGACCATGTTGGTTATAGTCAATCAATCAGCGCACTTGCCGCCACAGGTCATGCGGCTGTTGGCCAGCCGTCCTCTCATAGAGATGAGAGTCCACTGACTCTCAGAGATCTAGCACTGTTCCATAGGAAAGAGTTTAAAGTGCATGGTGGCCAAATAGGTGACAACACGGCAGATATTAGCTACAGTAACATTTGCAAACAAATAGACGAGGGTTTGAAGGAACAACACACCGAGGGGGAGGTCATTAGGGCAGTCATGCGGGTAATAAAGCCAGGTCATTTCAAAGACATGTTGATCAGCAAAGACGAGATGACAATAACAGAGCTAAAGAGTTTCTTACGGTCTCACATGGGGGAGAGAGGTTCAACCGAACTATTCCAAGAACTGATGACAGCCAGACAGTTAGAAAACGAAACACCACAGCAATTTCTGTATAGAATGGTGGGGCTGAAACAAAGGGTCACTCTCACATCCAGGCAGGCAGATGCAGAAATCAAGTATGAGGCACATACCGTACAGAATGTATTCCTGCACACAATTTACCAGGGGCTAAGCGACAGGCACGATGACATCAGGAGAGAGCTAAAGCCACTTCTATCTGACCCGTCAGTCACAGATGAAGCCATACTCAGACAGGTCATTAAAACCACCAACGAGGAGAGTGAAAGGCGACGTCGCCTAGGTCGTACTACACGCACCAAAACCACCTACGCCCAAAGCGGTGAGGTCAGTGCAGAGAAGCCGGAGGAAAATAAAGAGGACTCTCAACGTAAATGTAAAGATGAGGAAGTACAAAAACTGACCTCTCAAGTACACGCCCTTACACAAATGGTCGAGTCATTGAAACAGTTGAAGCTACAGCCAGACACCCAAACTCAGGAGCCATCACAACAGTCATGTCACTGTGCCAGTGCTCACGCAAAACGGCCGCCACAGAACAAAAAGAGACCTTATGGCTGTGCTTCCTGTGTTGAACAAAACCTGCCAAACTGTCCTCACTGTTTTGCATGTGGTGAAGAGGGGCACCGTGCAGTGGGGTGCTTAAAACGACGCAAGCCAACGGGAAACGAGCAGTGGTCACAGGCGAGGGGCAACCTGTGACCAACTACGCCCAGTCCCGGCCAAATGTCAGCAACGCAGAAGAGTCGCCGCACAGACACCCTACAATTCCCTCTGACCCAGCAGCCAGTGATAAACCCACCTCGGAGAGAGTAGCACAACTTATTGGGAAAAAGTGTCTGCTAAAATGTAAGATGAATGGTCATGCCGTTACTGCTCTGTTTGATACGGGTGCCCAGGTCAGCCTGATAGATCAAGTCTGGAGGCAGGAATACTTACCGCAGCAAGAAATCTGTCCTTTGAGTGAACTGATGGGTGACTATGACCTGAATGTATTTGCTGCCAATGGAGAAACAATCCCTTATGATGGATGGATGGAAGTGATTGTTGACCTGCCTGACAATGACAATCCGAACTATTCCATTAAAGTGCCATTCCTGGTTAGCCGAGTTAACCTACCAAGACCACTGTTAGGCTTCAATGTCATCCAGGAGATCATTCTGAGTCAGGGAAACGAGACAGAAGCCCTACCGGTTATATGCAGTCTTCTCAAAAGGGCCATGCAGATTGAAACGGACAAAGTTGAGGCAGTAGTGAACTTCATCCAGGCTGAGAAAAACACTAACCAGTGTGTGCAAGTGTCCGCAAAAGTAGGCCAGCATGATATTGTTATTCAGTCAGGTCAGGTTGCTCACCTTAAGTTTCCAGTCCCTGCCAGTTTCACCCCATCAGTTGCCCTGTTCGAGCACTGCCCTGATGACCAGCGCCTCGAGCAGCTAGACATAGGCGATGGTCTGGTTGAAGTGCACCACACTGAAAGACCCTTCGTTGTAATCCCAGTGGGTAACACGACTACCCATGATGTTATTTTAACCAGCCGCACCGCTCTGGGCAGCATCCAACCTATTGACAGAATAGTTACAACAGATCAAGTCAGCGTTGTTGAAGTGAATGAGATTGGCACTCTTCCTCCTACTAAAGGGGCAGACAAAATAAACCCAGCAACACTTTGGCACCCCCCAGTTGAAATCGGCCATTTAAATGATGAGGAACAGGTTGTGGTAAGGCAGCTGCTCTATGAAGAGTCCAATGCTTTCGCACATGATGATGAGATTGGCTGCATTCCAAACCTTCAAATGGCGATCACTGTTAAGGATGATATCCCTGTGCAGCGTTCATATGCAGCCATACCTAAACCACTGTATAAAGAAGTAAAAGAGTACATCCAAGACCTGTTGGTTAAAAAGTGGATTGTGAAATCAAAGTCACCATACTCTGCTCCAGTGGTATGTGTACGAAAAAAAGATGGAACAATGAGACTCTGTGTTGACTACCGACTACTCAACAGGAAAACTGTACCTGATAGACACCCCCTCCCGCGGATCCAGGACCTGATGAATACACTCGGGGGATATCGCTGGTTCTCCATTTTGGACCAAGGCAAAGCATATCACCAAGGATATATTGCAGAGGGGTCAAGATACCTGACAGCATTTATCACCCCTTGGGGGCTCTACGAGTGGGTCCGCATCCCGTTTGGCCTCTCAAATGCCCCGGCCGCGTTCCAGAGGTGTATGGAGGAGGTGCTGGATTCCCTCCGGGACGAATGCTGCATTCCCTACTTGGATGACGTCCTTTGCTATGCAAGGTCGTTTGAGGAACATGTGGAGGGGCTGAGAAGGGTCCTGAGGGCCCTCCAACAGCATGGCATCAAGCTCAGACCTGCCAAGTGTGAGTTATTCAAGAGGGAGGTGCGCTATGTTGGGAGACTTGTCTCAGCTGATGGTGTGAGGATTGACCCCAAAGACATTGCAGCAGTCCAAGCATTGAGAGAAAGAACCCCGAACACAGCTGGCGATGTCCGGAAGTTATTGGGATTTTTAAGCTACTACAGGGGCTATGTGCAAGATTTTGCTAGAATAGCAAAGCCGTTGTATGACCTCTTACAACTGAAGGGGGATCACATTGCACCATCAGCTTCCAAAAGCAACAAGGGGAAAGGAGGTCAGCTGTCCTCCAGAACCCCCATACGTTGGACGCAGGAACACCAAGGGGTCCTAGACTGTGTGATAAACATCTTGTCCAACCCACCGGTGCTAGCCTACCCCAACTTCGACCTGCCATTTGTGCTACACACAGATGCGTCAGCGAAAGGCCTGGGTGCTGTGTTATACCAGCGTCAGGAGGGGAGGTTGAGGGTTATTGCCTATGGGTCGAGAACACTGTCCCCCGCAGAGAAGAACTACTACATGCACTCCGGGAAGCTCGAGTTTCTTGCACTAAAGTGGGCGGTGTGCGAGAAGTATCGAGACTATCTCTTCTATGCTCCCCATTTCACGGTATACACTGACAACAACCCTCTGACCTACGTGATGAGCACCGCCAAACTGAATGCTGTGGGCCACAGATGGGTTGGGGAGTTGTCGGACTTCCACTTTGATATTCGATACCGGCCTGGTAAAGTCAACATTGACGCTGATACTCTCTCCAGGCTACCACTGGACATGGCTGAGTATGTCACTGCATGCACAGAGGAGCTGTCAGAGGAGACAGTTCAAGCCACCTGGGGAGGCAGTCAGGCAGCCAAGGAAAAGGATGTGGCTTATGTTGCTGTTCTAAACTTGGCTCAGGAAAGTCCTGTGTCCTTCACCCTTGGATCCCATTCTGTCATGAGTCGTGAAGAGCTAATCAGAGCTCAGAGGGAGGACACCGCAATAAGCGAAGTAATCAAGTTAAAGGAAAAACACACCAACCTAACAAGTCCACTCAGAAAAGGTGCTAGTGGCCCAGTGAAGAGGCTCCTACAAGAGTGGGGGAAGCTCCAGCTTGAAAATGGACTACTGTACAGAAAAACAGTACAAAGACGTCAACTGGTCTTGCCAGAAAAATACAGAGCCACTGCCTTGAAATACCTTCACGATGACATGGGTCATGTGGGGACGGAGAGGGTCATTAACCTAGCCAGAGATCGATTTTATTGGCCCTACATGAAGAAAGAAATTGAGATCTATGTGACAAGGAAGTGTCCATGTATTAAACAAAAGAAACCGGTTTCTCATGTAAGGGCTCCTATGGGGTCCATTACCACCACAGCACCCCTTGAACTAGTTTCAATTGATTATATGCACCTCGAGCCAAGTGTTGGAGGGTTCGAGTACATCTTAGTGGTCGTCGACCATTTTACTCGATTTGCCCAAGCCTATCCGACCCGGAATAAATCGGGCAAGACCGCTGCAGAAAAGCTATTTGATGATTTCATACCCCGGTTCGGTTATATGAGAAAACTTCACCACGATCAGGGCAGGGAATTTGAAAATAACCTGTTTAAGACCCTACAAAGGCTGTCCGGAGTGGAGCACTCTAGAACCACACCATACCACCCTCAGTGTAACCCCTCAGAAAGATTCAACAGGACCCTGTTGCAACTACTTCGCACCTTAAAGGACAAAGAAAAACACAGGTGGAAAGAGCACTTACCACAAATGGTCCATGCCTACAATTGTACGAGGCACGAAGCGACGGGGTACTCCCCCTTCTATTTGCTGTACGGCCGCCACCCTCGTCTGCCTGTAGATCTTCTATTTGGACTGGAAACTGAGGAAGAAGCTACAGCTCCAAGGGGATATGCAGAAAAATGGGCCTCAAGAATGAAAGACGCATACAAAATTGCCTCCGAGAACAGCCAGCGGTCCAGTGCTAGGGGGAAACAGTACTATGATCGGCATGTGAAAGGAGTGTCCCTGGTGCCAGGAGACCGGGTGCTAGTCCGTAACCTGGGAGAAAGGGGAGGACCGGGTAAGCTGAGATCCTACTGGGAAGACGCGGTGCACATAGTCAAAGAGCAAGTGGGTAGTAATCCCGTGTACAAAGTGTGCCCAGAAAAAGGAGAGGGCAGAACTCGCACCCTCCATCGAAACTTATTACACCTCTGTAATGACCTACCGGCCGACTTACCTTCACGGCCAGTACCTGAAAAGAAGAGGAACTTACCGGTACTCAAACCAGTGTTGACGCCACTACCTGGAAGAAAAGACAGGGGAAAGAGAAGATTAAACAGGAATGGTCTGGTGACAACCAGTGATTCATCAGAATCAGACGGAAATGACGATCCAAGTTACTGGCTCCGTATAAGAAGAGAACCTGTCATTGAACCTCTACCGGCCGAGCCGGAGTCAGAGAAGGCCCCTGCCCACTCTCTCCTACATGAAGAGACATTATATGACACACCAGACAACACAGCATTTCACACGGGGTCAGTA
Organism: Benthosema pterotum; assembly: GCA_039105355.1. NCBI lineage: Eukaryota > Metazoa > Chordata > Actinopteri > Myctophiformes > Myctophidae > Benthosema > Benthosema pterotum. The sequence continues at coordinate 5,111,472 of CM076970.1, forward strand.
GATGAAGGGTGGGGACTAGAGGAAGTGGTAGTAGGCGAAGAGCATAGGCCGATATCTCCTCAACCACCCAGCAACCAGTCAGGGTTTAGGCCTAGTCCAACGGTATCACAGTCGGGCCACTTGTTAGACCCTCAGACACATGCCCCGCAGTTAGACCAGCCAGTTGAGCATGATACTGCAATCAGAAGGTCCATTCGTGAAAGAAAGCCTGCTCAGAGGTTTACATATGATACGTTAGGTGAACCGTCCTATCAGCCACAGGGTAGAGTTGACCTCTTAAGTGCCTATGGGGTGTCACATAGACCAGGGTGGGAAATGCAGCCGCAACACATCTCATATCAACTACCCTACCTCGCTATACCATATCAGTGTTTGCCCTGGACATCTTTTGTGCCTTATGGTGACCCTACTCAAGTGTATTGAAGACTCAAACTTGACCTTTGTTTTATTTTTAAATGCCAAGAGACAATTTTCTTTGAGGGGGAGTGTGTGACGCCCACTATCGTGTGGTCACAAAAATATGTAAACTTTCTGATTTTATTTCTGTCAGTCCACTCTGTGGTGGACCTGCCATGTTCCTGCCAAGACAGTAGGGGGCAGTGTCGGACGGTGGTTTAGCAGGATCAGGGCTAGTAGACAGGGGTGCGCCATTTTAACTTCATTGTTTATACAGCACTGAATGAGAGAACAACCACCGTCTCTGTCTGAACAATTATTTCTTCATTCTTCAGGTTTGTAAGGCACAAATGTCACCCAAATGTTCGTTTTAATATAAAACTAAAAGAGTGTTGTCTTGGGCAGGCAGACGTTTTTGTGTTAATACAGTTCATGGGGCAATTTAATGATTAAAACCATATTATAAAGTGCTAAAGTGCTACAGTATTTTGAGCTCTATGTTTAGTTTTAAGAGCAGAAGAAGACTGCAGAAAATGCAGGAGAGACCGCAGCACTCAGGTTTAATTTTTCAGTTTTTAAGGTGCACGGCTCAAAAAATGCAACAAAAGAAAAAAGGATGCCAGCACTCTAAAAGTTCATTTCATGGTTTATTTACCTCGGAAGGCAGTATGGCATGGACGCGTTTCGCCCCTGAGGGCTTTCTCAACACATGAAAACAAACAGGAAGTGACATGTTTTTAAAGGATGTCAAATCTGCCTATCAAGGTGTCAGCAATTACATCGTGAGGACTGAAGTAGAGTAATTAGATCATACCAGTAAAGATAACCATGACTAGAACATACACATGGGAAATATAACAACATTGACACTGTATGGTTGGCCAACCAGAACAATAACAGGTCAATCAATATAGTATGAAGGCAAAGAAAAAGAAAAATATATATACAAATATTTACAAAATCAAGCTAAGGCAACTGGATTCTATAGACGCTCAAAGTGGCGCAGGTTAAATGCCAAATTAGGGGGGTTTTACCATAGAAAAAGACCGTCTAATAGAAAGTTTTAAAGGAAACAACCCAAAAGGAGCTCTTCATTGAGCCCTTTGGGGTGTTCCGTCTGGAGAACATGAATCCAGTATGCCTCACGTTTTAATAAAGCGTTGTCCCTGTCACCCCCTCTTTTCAAGGGGGGGACCACTTCAATGCCCTGAAACCTCAAGGTACAGACTTCATGACCCACAGCATTGAAATGTCTAGCAATTGGTGACTTTTCATCATTGTTGCGAATTGCACTTTTATGTTCAGAAAACCTTGTTTTAAGCTCTCTAATAGTTTTGCCAACATAACATAATCCACAGGGACACTTCAGTAAGTAGACCACATATTTAGTTTTGCAAGAAATTCTCCCTTTTACAGAATACTTTCTACCAGAGTGTGGGTGTGTAAAGTACTGGCCTTTAACCATAGCGTTACAGTGAATACAATTATGGCAGGGAAAATTACCAGGGGGTAAACTAGACAAGAAATGTTGTGGAGGTGTATACAGGTCAGCTCTTACTAAAGAGTCTCTCAAGTTTTTGGCCCTCTTGTGGGCAAAAATAGGAGTGTCTCTAAAAACAGAACCAATGCTGGGATCAGAAGCCAAGATGTGCCAATGATTTTGAATAACCCTGCGAATGTCACTAGAAGCAGGAGAGAAAGTAGTAGCACAGACAATTCTATTAGAACCTTTGGAGGGCACAGTCTTAGGGGATAGTAGGTCTTCCCTTTTGAGACCTCTAGCTCTGTCTAGAGCCTGGTTTAAAACAGTGTGACTATAGCCTTTGGAGGCAAACCTAGAACACAATGCAGCAGCCTGCTCTTCAAACTTGACATCAGAACTACAGATTCTTCTAACTCTGACCAACTGACTATAGGGTAGGCTATTCTTCAGACCAGGTGGATGGTAACTGGAGTAGTGTAGAAGACTATTACGATCAGTTTCTTTTCTATGAACACTGGTATCAAATACATTAGTTTTATGGACCTGTACGTCTAAGAAGGAGACAGAGTGTTGGCTGTGTTCCATGGTGAACTTTATAGTAGGCATTCTGCTGTCTAGGTAAGATTTAAAATCAAAAAGCTGTTCTAACGAGCCTCTGAAGACTAAATGACAGTCATCTATAAACCTGGACCAAGACTTAATTGAATCAGAAAACGGATTATTATTATATATGAAATCTTCCTCAAATTTTCCCATGAACAAGTTTGCAAAATTGGGAGAGCAGGGGCTACCCATACTGACCCCCTGACACTGGAGATAGTATGAATTCTCAAATTTGAAATAGTTTTTGTTTAAAACCAACTTTGCAAGTTCAACCAGGAAACCAGTCGGGGGAATCTTATTTACTCTTTGGTCCAAATAATAAGCTAGGGCACTAAGGCCTTCTTGATTGGGGACATTAGTGTACAGTGAGGCTATGTCAAGGCTACATAGATAGTCATTCTCCTGAATGTCACCAATAGATTTGATTTTGTTCAAAAAATCGGTAGTGTCTTTTAAAAAAGAAGGGAGCTGGGAGACCAAACATTTGATGTGTCTGTCAATATACTGTGATAAGGGCTCTGTTAGAGATTGGTTGCCCGCCACAATGGGGCGACCTGGAACAGGTTCAACCAGAGACTTGTGAATTTTAGGCAGACAATGGAATAAGGGACGGACAGGGTGTTTTTGAAATAGGAAACTATATTCGTCTTTAGAGATCAGACATTCACTCAAAGATTTATTCAGTCGTTTCACTCAAGAAGAGTTCTCTGCCTTCGGTACCCTCACTGACAACACAACAACGTTGACTCACAAACTTCAGAATCTACTAAAAAAGGAGGTCCGAGCGACTCTACACGGCTCTACCCTGGCTCAATACATCCGCAGCAAACGCATCCCAAGAGGCCTCCGTATCGTCAACAAGGAGCCGACAATCGGTCGCGAAGATGGTGAGTTCACTAAAAACTGGCACGCAATACTCAACAAGTGCTCATTTGACCTGATGCTCCTGATTATACAACATGTTGACAAAGAACTGGTTAAGATACGAGAGGAACTGGTGGAAACTGAAAATGAGATCAAGGATAAATGTGGTTCTACACAACTTAAAGAGATAAAAGAGAACTGTGTTGCTGCAAAGGATGTGTATGAGAAAGAAATCATTGAAACAAAGATGTCTAAATTCCGCAGAGACACACTCGATTATAAACACGACCGTGTGTTCAACTGGTGGACAACAGATGGTCGGAAACCACGTCACTACAACCAGGAACGCAGGAGGGGTGACTTCTCAGCCTCGAGCGATCTGTCTACAGACGAGTCGGGGAGTGAGAATCGACGTACCACTGCTCCCATGGCAAGACGACACCGTTTTTTAGAACCACCAATACCTGCGACGGACCGCTACCACACCCGGTCAAAAGACGAGCTACACGCCGGGGCGGCAAGCGGCACCACCCAAAAAAGCAGCAGAGCTCGGGGCCGGAGGTATTGAACGTTATCAACCTTTCCAATAGACCATTGACTACTCATGAGACCTCGGTCTTGTCAAAAGGTCTTTCCTTTGTGCCTTTTACCAGGGCAAACTCTTTCAATACAAGAATTGAACTTTTCAAGTTTTTGAGATCTGTGAAATTGAAGGCCTTTTTCGCTAAGAATGCCACCCAGGCATCCTCTACGCTTCCTCACACTATTATTGATGTTTCGGCATCATCATCCACTATGGATGAAGAAAAGAAATTTAAAGCAAAAAGCACATTTGTCCCACCTACTTTGAATTCCTCTGTCTCCACGTTTTGCAGACTGGTAGAACAGGATGTGTTTAAATGTCTATCAGCTAATAATAAAAGGAAGGTTTTCTCTAATATCTGTGTTGAAGAAAAGAATGCTTTGCTTGAATTGGGTAAAGACAATAACATTGTGATTAAGAGTGCGGACAAGGGTGGTGCAGTAGTTATTCAAAACAAAGAATCATATAGAAAAGAGGTATTCAGACAACTGAGCAACACTGAGTTCTATACCCCTTTAAATGGGGACCCCACCATGAAGTTCTCTCAGGAAATTGAATCGTTTCTGAATAAATCTTTGAGTGAATGTCTGATCTCTAAAGACGAATTTAGTTTCCTATTTCAAAAACACCCTGTCCGTCCCTTATTCCATTGTCTGCCTAAAATTCACAAGTCTCTGGTTGAACCTGTTCCAGGTCGCCCCATTGTGGCGGGCAACCAATCTCTAACAGAGCCCTTATCACAGTATATTGACAGACACATCAAATGTTTGGTCTCCCAGCTCCCTTCTTTTTTAAAAGACACTACCGATTTTTTGAACAAAATCAAATCTATTGGTGACATTCAGGAGAATGACTATCTATGTAGCCTTGACATAGCCTCACTGTACACTAATGTCCCCAATCAAGAAGGCCTTAGTGCCCTAGCTTATTATTTGGACCAAAGAGTAAATAAGATTCCCCCGACTGGTTTCCTGGTTGAACTTGCAAAGTTGGTTTTAAACAAAAACTATTTCAAATTTGAGAATTCATACTATCTCCAGTGTCAGGGGGTCAGTATGGGTAGCCCCTGCTCTCCCAATTTTGCAAACTTGTTCATGGGAAAATTTGAGGAAGATTTCATATATAATAATAATCCGTTTTCTGATTCAATTAAGTCTTGGTCCAGGTTTATAGATGACTGTCATTTAGTCTTCAGAGGCTCGTTAGAACAGCTTTTTGATTTTAAATCTTACCTAGACAGCAGAATGCCTACTATAAAGTTCACCATGGAACACAGCCAACACTCTGTCTCCTTCTTAGACGTACAGGTCCATAAAACTAATGTATTTGATACCAGTGTTCATAGAAAAGAAACTGATCGTAATAGTCTTCTACACTACTCCAGTTACCATCCACCTGGTCTGAAGAATAGCCTACCCTATAGTCAGTTGGTCAGAGTTAGAAGAATCTGTAGTTCTGATGTCAAGTTTGAAGAGCAGGCTGCTGCATTGTGTTCTAGGTTTGCCTCCAAAGGCTATAGTCACACTGTTTTAAACCAGGCTCTAGACAGAGCTAGAGGTCTCAAAAGGGAAGACCTACTATCCCCTAAGACTGTGCCCTCCAAAGGTTCTAATAGAATTGTCTGTGCTACTACTTTCTCTCCTGCTTCTAGTGACATTCGCAGGGTTATTCAAAATCATTGGCACATCTTGGCTTCTGATCCCAGCATTGGTTCTGTTTTTAGAGACACTCCTATTTTTGCCCACAAGAGGGCCAAAAACTTGAGAGACTCTTTAGTAAGAGCTGACCTGTATACACCTCCACAACATTTCTTGTCTAGTTTACCCCCTGGTAATTTTCCCTGCCATAATTGTATTCACTGTAACGCTATGGTTAAAGGCCAGTACTTTACACACCCACACTCTGGTAGAAAGTATTCTGTAAAAGGGAGAATTTCTTGCAAAACTAAATATGTGGTCTACTTACTGAAGTGTCCCTGTGGATTATGTTATGTTGGCAAAACTATTAGAGAGCTTAAAACAAGGTTTTCTGAACATAAAAGTGCAATTCGCAACAATGATGAAAAGTCACCAATTGCTAGACATTTCAATGCTGTGGGTCATGAAGTCTGTACCTTGAGGTTTCAGGGCATTGAAGTGGTCCCCCCCTTGAAAAGAGGGGGTGACAGGGACAACGCTTTATTAAAACGTGAGGCATACTGGATTCATGTTCTCCAGACGGAACACCCCAAAGGGCTCAATGAAGAGCTCCTTTTGGGTTGTTTCCTTTAAAACTTTCTATTAGACGTCTCTTTTTCTATGGTAAAACCCCCCTAATTTGGCATTTAACCTGCTCCACTTTGAGCGTCTATAGAATCCAGTTGCCTTAGCTTGATTTTGTAAATATTTGTATATATATTTTTCTTTTTCTTTGCCTTCATACTATATTGATTGACCTGTTATTGTTCTGGTTGGCCAACCATACAGTGTCAATGTTGTTATATTTCCCATGTGTATGTTCTAGTCATGGTTATCTTTACTGGTATGATCTAATTACTCTACTTCAGTCCTCACGATGTAATTGCTGACACCTTGATAGGCAGATTTGACATCCTTTAAAAACATGTCACTTCCTGTTTGTTTTCATGTGTTGAGAAAGCCCTCAGGGGCGAAACGCGTCCATGCCATACTGCCTTCCGAGGTAAATAAACCATGAAATGAACTTTTAGAGTGCTGGCATCCTTTTTTCTTTTTTTTCTTTTAAAGCAGCATTGTGGTTTACTGGTTGACCAGTACTATCAGTACAGAGAGTACTGTTCTATTTCTCATCTAAATAGAAGTCCCTCCAATGTGGTTAACAAAACATGGGATTATAGTATGCTTTTATTTTGGTTGATTTCCAATATGTACACCCACTGTTATTCTAGAGCCTATAATATTAACCTTTAGGGTTATATTATTCAAAGGACATGATTGCTGTTGAATGTTCTTAATTAATGGGAAATTCATGAGGATATATTGCATTGATTGGTACATGCACATGTACATGAACATGCTGTCTTGGGACACCGGTGGACATTTTAAGAGAATAATTTCAGCAAAAGGACATTGACATGATGAGGCAAAAACAAGTGACATAATAACCTGATGATAGACTAAGAAAACATGGGGTACAATGGAAGTGTGTGTTTAATAAAAATAAAATTGATTGTTTATACAGCACTGAATGAGAGAACAACCACCGTCTCTGTCTGAACAATTATTTCTTCATTCTTCAGAGCTGTTACACCTATTACACTCCACAATAAAAAAAAAAAACTATAACCAAATGTGTTATTTATTGCACCACTTGGGAAATGCTGTAGTGACAGGTGCAACTAGATAATTGCAGCTGTTGTAACTACATAACCTATGAAAGAATGATCAGTTTGCTTGATATAATATCAGCACAACAATATAACATTGTACAATATGCCAAACGTTGATGTTTAAATGTTAGCCACTGGTTCTTAAAGTGAGCCAGGGTTCCACATGGAATCAATTTTCCAACTTGCTCTGCGTAAGCCTTAAAATATTTTCTAGAATAGAGACATTAAGGGACTACAAATCTCACAGCCCAAAATCAGACAGCACTCCCACTTTTCGTTTCATTAGAGATGTCATAAATACCCTAATTAATTATACAGCCCACAATGTACTATAATCTCTCGTCAGAGATTCAGAAATATTAGCATTATAAATCTCAAGTTAGTGTTGTTGCACAGTATATACGTCACAGTCCTGTCCCTTGAAGTTTCCAATATCCTGATATAAATTATTTGTTGTGTTTTGTGTATTTGTGGACAATGATCCAGCATTTTGCAAGACTAGTTAATACTCCTCTGCAGAATTCACTACCGAACACCAATGTTTTGGGGTCTCATACTTCAAGTGGATGTTTGTAATGCAGACTTTGGTGAGTATTGAACATGAATTAATACAGTTGATATCAAAATTGTTTCACATTTTTAATGAGTAAACTAAGCTCATTCCTGGGACACAGGCTACTCTGTGGGTAAGAAAATATCTTGCATAATGACATGTCTAAGGTAAATCCAGCAGATAATAATATGGCCATAGCATATCAACATTCATTGTCTGTATGACACTCCCCAAAACAATTCCACATGTGAAACTATCGTATGGTAATGAAGCTCACAGCTTTGCACAGTACAACACACACACACACTCAGTCCTGGTATAGAGTTCAATGCTATTTAAATTGTACCTTTATGGTACCATTAGCACGTCAATATTGACATGCTAATGCATATCAATACCATTTGAATTGCATAATGAAGTCTGTATGTGGACCGTATGTGGACTGTATGTGGACGGTATCTACTGCAGGGGTGACTCTGTGTGTGTGTGTGTGTGTGTGTGTGTGTGTGTGTGTGTGTGTGTGTGTGTGTGTGTGCGCGCGCGTGTGCAAGGCATTTCCAATGTAGTTTGCTTTCATTGTAGTATAGTTACATGCTGTTAAACAGAGTTTCCTTGTCTTGTTAGGCGACATCCTGGGCTGCCTTGCCGCTGCTGGTTTTGTCCTTCATTATTATGTTCTGTCAACCAACAGTGAATACACACACACACACACACACACACACACACACACACACACACACACACACACACACACACACACACACACACACACACACACACACACAGCCTGCACCCCTGCAGTAGATACTGTGCAATCAGTCCAGATACAGTATTGATGTGCATTAGCATGTCAATATTGACGTGCTAATGCACATCAATACCATTTGAATAGCATATTGAACTCTGTATCTGGACTGATTGCATGGTAGTCTCCTGCAGGGGTGACTGTGTGTGTGTGTGTGTGTGTGTGTGTGTGTGTGTGTGTGTGTGTGTGTGTGTGTGTGTGTGTGTGTGTGTGTGTGTGTGTGTGTGTGTGTGTGTGTGTGTGTGTGTGTGTGTGTGTGTGTGGACCCATACAGGGGAGAAGCCATTTGCTTGCACAGTTTGCAGCAAAAGTTTTGCTAAAACGGATCATCTAAAATTACACATGATGACTCACACCGGGGAAAAGCCCTTTGTATGTACAGTTTGTGGAAAAAGCTGCAGTCAAAGTCAAAGTAATCTAATGTCACACATGAGGACCCATACAGGAGGACAAAACATGCAGTACATGCAGCAGAAAGGCACTATATTATACAGTTAGTATACAGTTTGTATTGCAGCAAAGGCAACATTGTAAACACATTTTGTATAATCATGTATCAAATAATGGCTCTTTCCTGGTTCATGAAATACTTGTGTTCATTATTTGTGTTGATTCTTTTTTACATTTTATTAATGCATTTTACTTGCAGCTTAGTGTTAAACAGTGTTCATCCACTGTGATTCGTGTTTGCTCATCCATGTTCTATAAATAAACATTTTAATTTTAAATTCTTGATAGAAATATTTCATATTTCTGAGGTTTATTGTGAATGATTTCACATATGTCATACATTTGGTTTGTAACTGGGTCACGCTACCACCTTGTAGATCTGCTATTTTGAGAAACGTTCCACCATGTCTCTATACTGTACCATCTTTACATCACATAAAGAACATCTTGCCATTATTTGTTTTCAGAACGTCCTAACTGTTTCTGATTGTAACCTGCTTATCAATACTACTGTGCGATCATTGCTTGATTTTTGTGTCGCCAATGTTGATATCTGTTCCAGGAGACACTTAGCCTAGGTCACTCTGATCTCTGAACCAGTTTCATCCAGTATAATCTTTTATTGTTTTTGTTTTACCTATCCATGTGTAACTATGACGACAATTCATTGTGATTACATTTGTCTTAAATATTCCCTGCATCCTTCTGGATGTTGGGAGAGCCTTTGTCCATCATGGTGCTTGTCTGTGCTTCCGTATTAAATGCTCTCCACCAGAATACGACTGGATTATTCAACAAAGAAACATGACTCCGTTGACTGGTAATAAATACTTTGTTTGCATGTCTTTGGTCTAAGGGTCCATTTGGTTCAGAAGTGTTTTCACTCATTTCATGTTGTTTACCTCTGGGTACATTTACTCAGAGATCCTAGGGTTACCATTTTACCTCTGATCCATAGTTTTCCGACTGTCTGATAGTCGGTGGTCCTTTTCTAAATTTTGTTCAGCTATCGAAGGATTATACAGTCCTTTTCCTATTATCACTAATATATGGGTATTATTAAAAAAATATCCATCAATTCTCACCACAACAATTCCCTTGTGTGTCCTTGTTTGTACTACACCATTACATTATGCACAAAACACACACACTTAAGCACAAAACAAATGCGTAAGGTTTGATCCTCATTATAATACATGGAATGTGGTTTAAACCAGAGACATGGTTCAATGCTGTGCTTTATTGTTACATCTTATGTACAGTACAGGTACATAAGAGTAAAATATATTGTTGCTTCCTCTAGACAATGCAGCAGCAAACCTATTACATGATATAACTGCACAAAATAAATACAAAAGGTTTTGGGATGTTTCTGTTACATCAGATGCATGTTTGTAATGCAGACTTTGAGGAACAGGCCATACAGCATGCAGTGCTCATGTGCCTCATACATACTGTACATGTTATCAGTTAGCCATGCCTCCATATATGGTCACACATTGTGAAATGTCACACCACACTGGCCAAAATCTATCCCTGCATAACCATGCATGGAGAATATTGGATCATCACCTAGATCTGCATATGTAGCCAGCCAGCAACTCTACATCAAACCTAAATATCATATTGTATATGTCCCTCAAGCTTATTTCTAATGGTTTGAGTCTTAATCACCACTGATATAACCAGCCCTTGTCATTTCTTCATGGACAGTTTAGCTGCAGTACCACAGTGTACTGCAGCAGGTGGTGGGGGCGCTAATGTGCAGGATATTTTATAGTCATTATACTGTAATACTGATGCTAGATAAACCCAGGCTTGTTTAAAGTCTATGTCAATGTGGAAAATCAACAATGGTAGACATTATAAACAAAGTGGAAATACAAATGTGGAACTGAAGACTGAAGGAGAGGAGGAATTCATACAACGCAGGGTGCATTGATGACATCATAATGGCCAAATAAGCTGTTCCTGAGAGCACTTCACAATAAAGCTCCTATAGGATGTGAAAGACTGATTGTTCAAACTAGATAATTTGTGGGGATAGAAAACACACATGGGAGCACCAAAAATACTAAAATATTAAAACGTTAAATTTCATGTTATTTCCCCTTTAATAACATGACCCTAACTTATCAACATACATTGGATGTATGCAAATATTTTCACAGGTGAAACCACATTCTGTCTATGGTAATGAAGATCACAGTTGTATGCAGTACTTCACACACACACTCAGTCGTGGTATTGAGTTCAATGCTATTCAAATGGTACATTTAGGCTTCATTACTGCTCATTAAAACCATTCTAATTTTAACTGAAGCATTAGCATGTCAATACCATTTGAATAGCATAATGAACTCTGTATATGGACTGATTGCACGGTATCTATTGCAGGGGTGACTGTGTTGTGTGTGTGTGTGTGTGTGTGTGTGTGTGTGTGTGTGTGTGTGTGTGTGTGTGTGTGTGTGTGTGTGTGTGTGTGTGTGTGTGTGTGTGTGTGTGTGTGTGTGTGTGTGTGCGTGTGTGTGTGCGTGTGCAAGGCATTTCCAATGTAGTTTGCTTTCATTGTAGTATAGTTACATGCTGTTAAACAGAGTTCCCTTGTCTTGTTAGGCGACATCCTGGGCTGCCTTGCCACTGCTGGTTTTGTCCTTCATTATTTTGTTTATTTGATTTCATTTCGTATGTATATTTGTTCTATTTGTAAACCAACATTGAGTAATCCTACTGATCACCACATTTAAGACAACAGGAGAACAGGAAAATTGCTGGTTAGGTGGAGGGGGTTCACTGGTGCTGGGTTCTGTTCCAGTGTGCTTCCTTTTGGTGTGTAATTCAACTGGTGTGTTTAAACTTTTTTTTTGTTTCCTTTGCAGTGTGTGTGACCCAGCTTACTTGGACTCTAATCATTACACTTTACTTTGCACAGTCTTATTTCACTGTATATTAAAATTCACAGTTGAAAAGGGCTGCAGTGACACAAGTAATTTCAAACTGCAAGTGATAAACCATACAGGTGAAAAAAAAAAAAAAAAAACATTTTAGTTTTACATTTGGAGGCAAATGTGGTGGCCTTAGTACTCACATGAGGACTCATATGGAAAGGTGTTTACTGGGGCAAAGTTGGTCTACCCCTTTTTGCAAATATCATTCCCAGCTGAGACTTGAGCCAAACCAGCTCCTACCTGATGTGAAACTGACAATGCACTTCCAGGAACACAAAAACTATTCAGAACTGGACAAAATAAGTATTGTCAGTGATCAACACAGCAAAAATTGTTTTTATTGGCTATTAAACAAAATGGTAATAATAAAAATGTCCCCAACAATCTGAACGAGCCCTTTATTTCATTTTCCCATTGTTGGGGGAAAAAAAATATTTTAAGATTTTATTCTTTTAACAGAATGGCTTGGCACTAAAATACCATACCAAATTACTTGAACTACATGTGCCTTGTCAGCAAGTATGGTCTTAAATTAGCCCTACTGGAGGTCCAAAAACAAATGTTGTTTTATAAATTAAGCACTTTATTACATTGTCTAAAAGGTGCCATATAGATTAAGGTTTATTGTGAACAAGTTTAGGTGAAATCAATATGAACCTTACAAAGCTATCCCACAGTTGGCAGTTTAATTCTATGATGTGCATGGCCTGGGGGAGGAGCTAGAGAGGGGTGGAACACATGCAGCAGTTTGTGATTAGTGGAGAGATGGTTATTGTTCTCCCCGTTGACCAATCAGTACCAAGCAGTTAATGGTTCCAACTCAGGCTTTCTAGTATAAGAAGAGCTTGTAGTAGTCAGTTCTCCACAACTACTCTAGGATATCAACCATCCCTGATCCCATCTGACTGTAGACTTCAGGCTCCAGGTGAAGATGAACTCTCTTGACACCACCAGGAACAATTCTGCTCAACAGGGAGGATCCAATGATCACCAAGATATGTGTAAGTTATTTACTGTTTTATTGCATATATTATGTTATATGATGTTACATAGTATGTGTATTATTTAATATAGAACAATGCCGGTTGTGGAGGAAAAATAGGAATGACTGTTGGAATTATACATAATATATCACTAGTCCATAGAGTAGTAGCAACCTCTCACAACATTTTATTTCTTTTTATTTCCAATTCAGCGTTGAATGTGAATGAAGAAAGAAGCTTGATGAAGCAAAAATCTCACTCCTGTGATCAATGTGGTAAACGCTTCTCTCGAATGGGAAACCTAAATATCCACATGAGAATTCACACAGGAGAGAAACCATATGGATGTGATGAGTGTGGACACCACTTCTCTCACATGTCCAACCTTAAAGCCCACCAAAGAATTCACACCGGAGATAAACCATATGGATGTGATGAGTGTGGACAACACTTCTCTCACATGTCCTACCTTAAAGCCAACCAGAGAATTCACACCGGAGAGAAACCCTATGGATGTGATGAGTGTGGACAACACTTCTCTGAAATGACTAGCTTTAAAAATCACCAGAGAATTCACACTGGTGAGAAACCCTATGGATGTGATCAGTGTGGACAACACTTCTCTCGGATGTCCAGCCTTAAAAAACACCAGAGAATTCACACTGGTGAGAAACCCTATGGATGTGATCAGTGCGGACAACACTTCTCTGAAATGTCCAGACTTAAAAATCACCAGAGAATTCACACTGGTGAGAAACCCTATGGATGTGATCAGTGTGGACAACACTTCTCTGAAATGTCCAGCCTTAAAAATCACCAGAGAATTCACACTGGTGAGAAACCCTATGGATGTGATCAGTGTGGACAACACTTCTATCGAATGTCTATCCTTAAAAGACACCTGAGAATTCACACAGGAGAGAAACCCTATGGATGTGATGAGTGTGGACAACACTTCTCTCACATGTCCAGCCTTAAAGCCCACCAGAGAATTCACAGCGGAGACAAACCATATGGATGTGAGGAGTGTGGACAACACTTCTCTCACATGTCCACCCTTAAAGCCCACCAGAAAATTCACAGCGGAGAGAAACCCTATGGATGTGATCTGTGTGGACAACACTTCTCTCTAATGTCCAACCTTAAAGTCCACCAGAGAGTCCACAGTGGAGAGAAACCGTATGGATGTGAACATTGTGGAAAACACTTCTCTCAAATGTCCAGCCTTAAAAAACACAGGGGAATTCACACTGGTGAGAAAGCCAAATAATTGTGATTTCTGCAGAAAAAACAAACAAACAACTGAATTGATGAATTAGTGTGTATGCAGTACGCATTGTGTTTGCTTTGTGTTTTGCTTTGTGTTTTGCTTTTTGAAATTACAATGCAACAGGATTGAAGTGCATAAACATCTCCTGGACATCACATAACAGAATGTTAAGATCGCTTAATTTAACAATGCAGTGGTTTTCCATAGACACTCCAGTTTTAATGCAATGTTTAATGGACATGTACATTGATTTTGAGTATGATTTGGACAGTGTGTAATTGACTCTGACCTTGTCATGGACTGTAATTATTGGACCGTAATTATTACATTATATGTTGTTGTGCAACTAGATAATTCAGCTGTTGTAACTAAATAACCTATGAAAGATGTGTTTGCTTGATATAATATCAGCACAGCAATATAACATATATAACATGTAACATGTACAATATGCCAAACGTTGATGTTTAAATGTTAGCCACTGGCTCTCAAAGTGAGCCAGGTTTCCACATGGAATCAATTTTCCAACTTGCTCTGTGTGAGCTTTATAAAATAAATAGTCCAAAGACCAATAGAAGTTTCTATCGATTCTATTTTCTAGAATAGAGACAAAGGGACTACAAATCTCACAGCCCAGAATCAGACAGCACTCCCACTTTTCATTTCATTAGAGATGTCATAAAATACCCTAATTTCATTATACAGCCCACAATGTACTATAATATACTCTCGTCAGAGATTCAGAAGTATTAGCATTATAAATCTCAAGTTAGTGTTGTTGCACAGTGTATACGTCACAGTCCTGTCCCTTGAGGTTTCCAATATCCTGATATATTTGTTGTGTTTTGTTTCATGTCATGTATTTGTGGACAATGATCCAGCATCTTGCAAGACTAGTTAATACTCCTCTGCAGAATTCACTATCGAACACCAATGTTTTGGGATCTCATACCTCAAGTGGACGTTTGTAATGCAGACTTTGATGAGCATTGAACATGAATTAATACAGTTGATATCAAAATTGTTTTATATTTTTTAATGAGTAAACTAAGCTCATTCCTGGGACACAGGCTACTCTGTGGGTAAGAAAATATCTTGCATAATGTCTAAGGCAAATCCAACAGATAATAATATGACCATAGCATATCAACAATCATTGTCTGTATGACACTCCCCAAAACAATTCCACATGTGAAACCACATACATTATGTCTATGGTAATGAAGCTCACAGCTTTACACAGTACAACACACACACACACACACACACACACACACACACACACACACACACACACACACACACACACACACACACACACACACACACACACACACACACACACACACACACACAGTCCTGGTATATAGTTCAATTCTATTCAGATGGTACCTTAAGCATTAGCACGTCAATATTGACATGCTAATAGTGTGGACCCATACAGGCTAAAACGGATCATCTAAAATTACACATGATGACTCACACCGGGGAAAAGCCCTTTGTATGTACAGTTTGTGGGAAAAACTGCAGTCAAAGAAGTAATACAATAATAGTAATACTCATACAGGAGGACAAAACATTTAGTACATACAGCAGAAAGGCACTATGTTATACAGTTTGTATTGCAGCAAAGGCAACATTGTAAACACATTTTGTATAATCATGTATCAAATAATGGCTCTTCCTGGTTTATCAAATACTTGTGTTCATTATTTGTGTTGATTCTTTTTTACATTTCATTAATGCATTTTACTTGCAGCTTAGTGTTAATCAGTGTTCATCCACTGTGATTCGTGTTTGGTCATCCACGTTCTATAAATAAACATTTTAATTTTCTCACCACAGCTACAATTCCCTTGTGTGTCCTTGTTTCTACTACACAATTGCATTATGCACAAAACACACACAGCACAAAACAAATGTGTAAGGTTTGATCATCATTGTAATACATGGAATGTGGTTTAAACCAGAGACAAGGTTCAATGCTGTGTTTTATTGTTACATCTGATGTACAGTACAGGTACATAAGGGTAAAATATATTGTTGCTTCCTTTAGACAATGCAGCAGCAAACATATTACATGATATAACTGCACAAAATAAATACAAAAGGTTTTGGGATGTTTCTGTTACGTCAGATGCATGTTTGTAATGCAGACTTTGAGGAACAGGCCATACAGCATGCAGTGCTCATGTGCCTCATACATACTGTACATGTTATCAGTTAGCCATGCCTCCATATATGGTCACACATTGTGAAATGTCACACCACACTGGCCAAAATCTATCCCTGCTTAACCATACATGGAGAATATTGGATCATCACCTAGATCTGCATATGTAGCCAGCCAGCAACTCTACATCAAACCTAAATATCATATTGTATAATTATGTCCCTCAAGCTATTTCTAATGGTTTGAGTCTTAATCACCACTGATATAACCAGTCCTTGGCTGGTATTCTTAATCGCTGTGGTGTAGCCAGGTATGGTGTAAGTCTTCTCATTGGCTGCAGGGCAGCAAATCAGGTGTGGGGCCATGCTCATTGGCTGCAGGGCAGCAAATCAAGTCTGGCCTTCTGTGTACAGGCCAAAAGCCTATACCACCAGGCCTGGGCCTGGGCCTACCAAATAATTATCCATAATAATTAAAACCAGTCATCAAGAGCTTCAACTCATGATGAACAAAGCCGGGGAGTACAGTAACATTTTTAATTGGGGGAGTCAGGTGATTTATGGACCTTTTGAATTGCAGGTTTTAATTATTCTGGGTAATTATTTGGTAAGCTCAGGCCCAGGCCTGGTGGTATAGGCTTTCGGCCTACACACAAGGCCCGAGACCTGGTTTGCTGCCATGCAGCCAATGAGAAGACTTACACCGTAGCTGGCTACACCACAGCGATTGAGAATACCAGTCCTTGTCATTTCTTCATGGACAGTTTAGCTGCAGTACCACAGTGTACTGCAGCAGGTGGTGGGGGCGCTAATATGCAGGATATTTTATCAGTCATTATACTGTAATACTGATGCTAGATAAACCCGGGCTTGTTTAAAGTCTATGTCAATGTGGAAAAACATCAATGGTAGACATTATAAACAAAGTGGAAATACAAATGTGGAACTGAAGACTAAAGGAGAGGAGGAATTCATACAACACAGGGTGCATTGATGACATCCTAATGGCCAAATAAGCTGTTCCTGAGAGCACTTCGCAATAAAGCCTCTATAGGATGTGAAAGACTGAAACTAGATAATTTGTGGGGATAGAAAACACACATGGGAGCACCAAAAACACTAAAATATTAAAACGTTAAATTTCATGTTATTCCCCCTAACTTATCAACATACATTGGATGTATGCAGATATTTTCACAGGTGAAACCACATTCTGTTTATGGTAGATCACAATTGTATGCAGTACTTCACACACATACACACACACACTCAGCTGTGGTATTGAGTTCATTTAGGCTTCATTACTGCTCATTAAAACCATTCTAATTCTAACTGAAGCATTAGCATGTCAATATTAACACCATGGATGACTCACCCATGTTGTCGCATCAATATTGACATGCTAATGCATACCAATAGCATTTGAATAGCATAATGAACTCTGTATCTGGACTGACTGTACGGTATCTTGTGCAGGGGTGACTGTGTTATCACCATTACCACAGACAGATTGTAATGAGCTTAGTTGAATAAAGTAAAAATGTTAAATGGTGGTGAGACAGTGGATGACAGTGGATGAAGACTGATTCAGCTGCAAGTAAAATACATTGACAAAATAAAAAAGTAGTATGCGATAATAAACCAGGTGGAGGCATTATTTGATAAATGAGGATTCATAAAACATGTGTTTATAATGCTGCCTTTGCTGCAGCACAAACTGCATATAAGACAAACAATCGTATTGTTGTCATTCTCCATATAACCTCTCCAGAATATCGATCACTGTGGGCGGTCAAACGAGCTATGAGTGTTCAAGGTTTTTCCCAGGTGAAACCACATTCCATGTATGGTAATGACTATCACAGCTGTACACAAGAGTGTACAGGGGTGACTGATCATCACCTGACAGAATGTCGTGGTGATGAGCTTAGTTGATTACCTTTAAAATGACACAATAATGGCAATCATAGTTGTGGTAAGAAATTAAAAAAAAAATGTTTATTTACAGAACATCGATGAGCACAACTTAATCACAGGGGGTGAACACCGATTGAACAAGTTACTATTCAGTAACATGAGCTGCACGTAAAATGCGATGAGAACATCAATAAAGAATCAACACAAGCATTTGATAACCCATGTGAAGGCATGGACAAATGACGAATGATACAAATTGTGTTTATAATGTTGCCTTTGTTGCAAACAGTACATACCGTATAGTTATTTTCTACTGCATGTACTAAATGTTTTGTCCCCCTGTATGAGTCCTCATGTGTGTCATTAGATTTCCTCTTTGATTGAAGCCTTTTCCACAAACTGTACATACAAAGGGCTTTTCCCCTGTGTGCGTCATCATGTGCGATTTTAGATTAACCATTTGAGCAAAGCTTTTGCTGCAGACTGTGCAAGTAAATGGCTTCTCCCCCGTATGGGTCCTCATGTGCAGTTTCAGACCATTCATGCGACTACAGCCTTTGCCACACACCGTGCACATAAAGGGTCTTTCTCCTGTATGAGTCCTCATATGTTCAATTAGAATATACTGTTTACTGAAGTTTTTCCCACAAACTGTACACACAAAGGTGGGGTGACATATCCTCATATGAAATTTTAGATTAGCTGCTGTACCAGCAAAGCCACACATTGAACAAGGAAACAGCCTTTCTGGTGTATCAGACACCCTTTTTCCTTCCACATCTTGTGTCTCGGGGGATGCTAGTCTGTTCGAAACGGTTCGATCATCGCTGTTCAACTCCCACTTATCACTGTCTTCAGTGTCAGATTTAGAACCAGAGCTAATCTGGGCATCACTAGTTGGTTGTGATTTTCCACAGTCCTGTGAATCACCTTGTGCTGTCATGAGTTCAGTTGAGCTGTTGTCTACAAGCACTGTCTCTTTGTTTTCAACATCATCCTCAGTTTTCACAACTACTATTATCAACCCCTCCTCCTGTGTGACAAGTTGTTCCCCTGGTTCCTTGTGGAGACTCTGGTTCTCCCTGGACCTGAACAGAGTTCCTCCCCAACTGGTGCAGGATGCCTAGGAAATCAGACAAAGATATATTATTATGTTGGTTATGTGCACCATATACACTATATCACCACAGCAAAACCTGTATTGTTTACATCGCAACGGTCAGGCCTGAATGTCGGTTTTGTCATTTCATTCACTTAAGGGTTGAAAACACGGACATATATATATATATATATATATATATATATATATATATATATATATATATATATATATATATATATATATATATATATATATATATATAGTGAGTCTCTTAACATAATGTAGAAAGCTGTTGTTCCTTCACTGTTCAACAGCTGCCATTGACTCCATTTTAAATTATGCTAAAATGCTCATGGGTTAAACAATGATAATCACCTGTTAATGGTCACATTGTGATTGACGGTCATTTCACTCACGTTGCAGTGCAGAGTTTTACATTCATTCACTACAATAGAAGATTTTGTCCTTGTCATCCAATGTCACACCATGAGTAGCCATTGTTTGTTTGATGTTTTATTTCCATAACATTTACATGATTCTACCGGCCCTTTAAAGCACCTAAACTATGTGAAGTTGTTTCACCAATTTGTAAGCCTCCTACGGTAATACCCTCTATTCAACACCCAGCAAAGGGTCCATATACTGCCTACAGTTAGTACAGAATGCAGCTACAAGGCGGTCCTTCCTCCTTTAACTCCTTCCCTGCTGCCCTTTTTTGCCTCAAAATATAGACTTGAGCCAAACCATCTCCTACTTGATGTGAGACTGACAATGTACTTTCAGGAACACAGAAACTATTCAGAACTGGACAAAATAAGTATTGTTAGTGATCAAAACAGCTAAAATGGTCCTGGTGATCAGAAATTGTTTTATTGGCTATTGAACATAATAATAATACAAATGCCCCCAACAATCTTAACGGGTCCTTTATTTCATTTTCCCATTGTTGGGGGAAAAAAAAAGATTTTAAGATTTTATTGAACAGAATGGCTTGGCACCAAAATACCATACCAAACCACTTGAACTACATGTGCCTTGTCAGCAATTATGGTCTTAATTTAGCCCTACTGGAGGTCAAAAACAAATATTGTTTTTAAATTAAGCACTTTATTACATTGTCTAAAAAGGTGCCACATAGCTTAAGGTTTATTGTGAAAGTGAAGTTTAGGTGAAATCAATATGAACCTTACAAAGCTATCCCACAGTTGGCAGTTCATTTCTATGGTGTGCATGGCCTGGGGGAGGAGCTAGAGAGGGGTGGAACACATGCAGCAGTTTGTGATTAGTGGAGAGATGGTTATTGTTCTCCCCGTTGACCAATCAGTACCAAGCAGTTAATGGTTCCAACTCAGGCTTTCTAGTATAAGAAGAGCTTGTAGTAGTCAGTTCTCCACAACTACTCTAGGATATCAACCATTCCTGATCCTATCTGACTGTAGACTCCTTGCTCCAGGTGAAGATGAACTCTCTTGACACCACCAGGAACAATTTTGCTCAACCCAATGATCACCAAGATATGTGTAAGTTATTTACTGTTTAGTTGTATGTATTATGTTATATGATGTTATATAGTAATGTGTATTATTTAATCAAGAACAATGCAGGTTGTGGAGGAAAAATATGAATGACTGTTGAAACTGTAAATCAAAATAAATCACTTTTTTTGTATTTTTTTGTATTTCCAGTCCAGAGATTAGAAGCAACCTCTAACAACATTTCCTTTCTCTTTATTTCCAATTCAGCGTTGAATGTGAATGAAGAAAGAAGCTTGATGAAGCAAAAATCTCACTCCTGTGATCAATGTGGTAAACGCTTCTCTCGAATGGGAGACCTAAATATCCACAAGAGAATTCACACAGGAGAGAAACCATATGGATGTGATGAGTGTGGACACCACTTCTCTCAAATGGCCAACCTTAAAGCCCACCAAAGAATTCACGCCGGAGATAAACCATATGGATGTGATCAGTGTGGACAACACTTCTCTCACATGTCCAGCCTTAAAAGACACGAGAAAATTCACACTGGAGAGAAACCCTATGGATGTGATCAGTGTGGACAACTCTTCTCTGAAATGTCAAGCCTTAAAGAACACCAGAGAATCCACACTGGAGAGAAACCCTATGGATGTGATGAGTGTGGACACCACTTCTCTCAAATGTCTATCCTTAAAAGACACCAGAGAATTCACACCGGAGAGAAACCCTATGGATGTGATGAGTGTGGACAACACTTCTCTCAAATGTCTATCCTTAAAAGACACCAGAGAATTCACACCGGAGAGAAACCCTATGGATGTGATGAGTGTGGACAACACTTCTCTCAAATGTCCAGCCTTAAAAAACACCAGAGAATTCACACTGGTGTGAAAGCCTATGGATGTGATCAGTGTGGACAACACTTCAATCAAATGTCTCACCTTAAAGTCCACCAGAGAGTCCACAGTGGAGAGAAACCGTATGGATGTGATCATTGTGGAAAACACTTCTCTCAAATGTCTAGCCTTAAAAAACACCTGAGAATTCACACCGGAGAGAAACCCTATGGATGTGATGAGTGTGGGCAACACTTCTCTGAAATGTCCAACCTTAAAAAACACCAGAGATTTCACTCTGGTGTGAAAGCCTATGGATGCGATCAGTGTGGACAACACTTCAATCAAATGTCTCACCTTAAAGTCCACCAGAGAGTCCACAGTGGAGAGAAACCGTATGGATGTGATCATTGTGGAAAACACTTCTCTCAAATGTCTAGCCTTAAAAAACACAGGGGAATCCACACTGGAGAGAAAGCCAAATAATTGATTGCAAAAAAAAAAAAAAAAAAAAAAAAATGAATTGATGAATTAGTGTGTATGCAGTACGCTTTGTGTTTGCTTTGTGTTTTGCTTTTTGAAGTTACAATGCAACAGGATTGAAGTGCATAAACATCTGGACATCACATCACAGAATGTTAAGATTGCTTAATTTACTAATGCAGTGGTTTTCCATAGACACTCCAGTTTTAATGTAATGTTTAATGGACATGTATATTGATTTTGACTGAGATTTGGACAGTGTGTAATTGACTCTGACCTTGTCATGGACTGTAATTATTGGACTGTAATTATTACATTATATGTTGCATATGTCCTATTACACTCCACAATAATAAAAAAAATATAACCAAACATGTCTTATTTATTGCACCACTTGTGGGAAATGCTGTAGTGACAGGTGCAACTAGATAATTGCAGCTGTTGTAACTACATAACCTATGAAAGAGAGTATTTGCTTGATATAATATCAGCACAACAATATAACATTGTACAATATGCCAAACGTTGATGTTTAAATGTTAGCCACTGGTTCTCAAAGTGAGCCAGGGTTCCACATGGAATCATTTTTCCATCATTCTTGCTCTGCGTAAGCCTTATAAAATAAATAGACCAATAGAAGTTTCTATCGATTCTATTTTCTAGAATAGAGACAAAGGGACTACAAATCTCACAGCCCAGAATCAGACTGCACTCCCACTTTTCATTTCATTAGAGATGTCATAAAATACCCTAATTTCATTATAAAGCCCACAATGTACTATAATAATATACTCTCGTCAGAGATTCAGAAGTATTAGCATTATAAATCTCAAGTTAGTGTTGTTGCACAGTGTATACGTCACAGTCCTGTCCCTTGAGGTTTCCAATATCCTGATATATTTGTTGTGTTTTGTTTCACGTCATGTATTTGTGGACAATGATCCAGCATCTTGCAAGACTAGTTAAACTCCTCTGCAGAATTCACTATCGAACACCAATGTTTTGGGATCTCATACCTCAGGTGGATGTTTGTAATGCAGACTTTGATGAGCATTGAACATGAATTAATACAGTTGATATCAAAATTGTTTTACAATTTTTAATGAGTAAACTAAGCTCATTCCTGGGACACAGGCTACTCTGTGGGTAAGAAAATATATTGCCTAATGACATGTCTAAGGTAAATCCAACAGATAATAATATGACAATAGCATATCAACATTCATTGTCTGTATGACACTCCCCAAAACAATTCCACATGTTAAACCACATTCTGTCTATAGTAATGAAGCTCACAGCTTTACACAGTACAACAGACACACTCAGTCCTGGTATACTGTATAGTTCAATTCTATTCAAGTGGTACCTTTAGCATTAGCACATCAATATTGACATGCTAATGCACATCAATACCATTTGAATAGCATAATGAACTCTGTATATGGACTGATTACACGGTATCTACTGCAGGGGTGACTGTGTGTTGTGTGCGTGCGTGCGTGCGTGTGTGTGTGTGTGTGTGTGTGTGTGTGTGTGTGTGTGTGTGTGTGTGTGTGTGTGTGAGTGTGTGTGTGTGTGTGTGTGTGTGTGTGTGTGTGTGTGTGTGTGTGTGTGTGCGCACAGTAACTGGATTAAAAGCCATTTCCAATGTAGTTTGCTTTCAGTGTATTATAGTTACATACTTAAACAGAGTTTCCTTGTTGTTGAGTAAGGGGTTAACACCATGACAATGAACAGCCTATGAGAACGCATGTATACAGAGCACCGCATAGTATTATGGGATGTTACCTGTTGTCATATATACAATGAACACTGATGATAACTAAACCACATGTCAACCTCACCCTCTGCCTCGTTATTATTAGACTAGGATAATAACGTAACATGGTGTCAGAATAAAGTAGGCATTAGAGAAAGTGTCTGAAAGTGATCTGCTTCCAAGGAGAAGAGGTACGCTACCGCAAGTCTGCAGAGAGGAACGGACGGAGCGAGTGGCAGGTGTGAAGAGACGGACGTTGTGGGCTACCGGTGGCTAAGCTAACAGTGCAGACAGTCAACAGGGGGAGCCTTGACAAGTCCGTGAGTGAACAGAGGGACGTCGGAAAGACGCGAAAACGACGGTCGGGAGGTTTTGACAGAAAAACGAACTCTAAAAAAAAAAAAAAAAAAAAAAAAGTGCAAGATGAGCAACGGAGGTGATGCAGCAGCGCCAGCAGCACAAGCAGTGCCAGCCGCAATGAATCCAGTAAGCAGTGTCCAACTGACTCCTCCAGGCAAGTTTGACTTCGGTGTTGCAAATGAATGGCCAAAATGGATACGGCGTTTTGAAAGATTCAGAATTACATCCGGCCTGGACAAACAGTCCCAAGAATATCAAGTGAATACTTTAATGTACACTCTTGGAGATGAAGCAGAAGATATACTGCACGTTCTGCCCCTAGATGAGGACCAGAAAAAGTCCTATGATGAAGTCAAGAAAGCTTTTGAGAGACACTGTGTGAGCAAGAAAAATGTCATTTTTGAGCGTGCACGGTTCAATAAGCGCTTCCAGGAGCCTGGAGAAAGTGCTGAAGCATTCATAACTGCTGTCCATAGCCTAGCTGAGCATTGTGCATTTAGAGATCTCAGAGAAGAACTCATTAGGGACAAGATTGTTGTCGGTCTCAGAGACGCAAAGCTGTCAGAGTCATTGCAGATGGACCCTGAACTGACACTACAGAAAACAGTCACAAGGGTGCGCCAAAGTGAAGAAATAAAGAAGCAGCAGTCCTTGCTGCGTGGCACCATGAATGACCGGCAGTCAGACAACCTAGATGCTATAGGTGCAAAGCGACAGACACAGAGGGGCCATAAGGGACAAAAATACAACTCAAAAGTCAAGCCTGAAAATAAACATAAAGACACAGGGTGCGGAAGATGCGGACATGCTACAAAGCACGCCTGGAAAGATTGTCCTGCAAAAGACGCCGAATGCCGCAAATGCAAGCGCAAAGGACACTACGCCCGTAAATGTCGATCGGCCGGAGGCGTCGATGACATTACAGAGGAGTCCTCAGACTATGGAGATGAGATTGCCTTTCTTGACGTGATTATTGGCATGGACAATGTTGAACATGAATGGAGAGAAACTCTGGAACTGAATGGAGAGACAGTGGAGTTCAAAATCGACACTGGGGCTGGAGTTACAGCTATTCCAAGCCACCAATACTCCAAAAAGAAACATGGAGCATTACAGCCGCCAAAAATACCCCTGTATGGTCCAGGCAGGCAGCGCCTGGATGTACATGGACACTTCAGAGGACGACTGGAGGTACGAAACAAGACAACAGAACAGGATGTCTACGTGGTGGCCAAGCTCATGAAACCGCTGCTAGGGCTCCCAGCCATTGAAGCCTTGACACTCGTCAAACGACTGCACACAGTTCAGGTGGGTGAAGATGTCATTAAGACCTACCCCACGGTGTTCAAAGGGCTGGGAAAGTTGAAAGACCCATACAAGATTGAACTGGAGCCAGGGGCCACACCGCACGCCCTGTCTGCCCCACGTCGAGTCCCCCTGCCACTGAGGGACAAAGTGAGGTCAGAATTGGAACGCATGGAAGCGATGGGTGTGATATCCAAAGTCACTCAACCCACTCCGTGGTGTGCGGGCCTGGTGGTTGTACCTAAAGGCAGCTTGAAGGACAAACTGAGGCTGTGTCTGGATTTGACGCCGCTGAACCAGTGGGTCAAGCGGGAAAGACACATCCTGCCAGCTGTGGACCACACATTGGCCATGCTCACGGGAGCAAAGGTATTCACTAAATTGGATGCCACGTCAGGGTTTTGGCAAATTCCCCTGACTGAAGACAGTGCCCTGCTGACCACGTTCATAACCCCATTCGGCCGCTATTGCTTCAACAGGCTGCCGTTTGGGATCTCCTCAGCTCCAGAACACTTCCAGCGTCGTATGACACAGATGCTGGAGGGCTGCGAGGGGGCAGTATGCCACGCAGATGACATATTGGTGTTTGGCCGGGACCAGGCTGAGCACGACAGCAGGTTGCACCAGGTTCTCAAGAGACTGAGAACTGAAGGGCTCACGTTAAATAAAGACAAATGTGAGTTCAACAGAAGCAACATAATGTTCCTCGGACATCGCATCACTACGGAGGGAGTCAACCCAGACCCAAGCAAGGTTAAAGCCATTCTGGACATGCCGGAACCGTCCTGCGTTGCTGACATCAGAAGAGTGATGGGCATGGCTAACTACTTGGGCAAGTTCCTCCCTCACCTCTCATCATTCACACAACCTCTGAAAGATCTTCTGTCGGAGAAGACAGAGTGGTGTTGGGGAGCACCGCAGCGAGAGGCTTTTCAGAAACTGAAGACAGAGCTCAGCTCACCCAGAGTCCTTGCTGTGTACTCACCCAGTGCAGAGACGCGCGTGTCAGCCGACGCGTCGTCCTTCGGTCTGGGAGCCGTCATGATCCAGAAACAGCCAGAGAGCGGCGACTGGAAACCAATCATATTCATATCCAGAGGTCTGTCTGATGCAGAGAAACACTATGCTCAGATTGAGAAGGAAGCACTAGCAGTAACGTGGGCGTGTGAGCGTCTGCAATCCTACCTGCTTGGCATGAGGTTCACCTTAGAAACGGATCACAAACCTCTGCTGCCACTACTGAGCACCAAGGCGCTCGATGCGCTTCCTCCTCGAGTCCTGAGATTCCGCCTGAGACTGCTGAAATTCACCTATGACATCGTACATGTGCCTGGAAAACAGCTCATCACTGCAGACACCTTGTCACGTGCACCGGTCGATCACGCAGCCACTCCGTCAGAGAAAGAACTAGAAGCAGATGTCCAGATCTTCGTGGATGCAGTCATACAGTCTCTTCCTGCTTCCGAGGCTAGACTACAGCAGCTTGCAGAAAAGCAGAAGGAGGACAGCATCTGCAAAACACTGATCCGCTACTGTCAAACACAGTGGCCTGACAAAGCCCACCTGCCAGCTGAAATGGGACCCTACTGGAATGAGAGACAAAATCTGTCCATGGCTGGAGACCTCCTCCTCAAAGGTCAAAGGATCGTCATCCCCAGCTCGTTGAGAAAAGAAATGCTCGACGTCCTACATCAGGGTCACCAAGGCATAGTCAAGTGCCGCGCCAGAGCCCGCCAGTCGATCTGGTGGCCAGGGCTTTCAGCTGACATTCGCCAGAAAGTCGGACAATGTCTCTCATGCACCCAGCATAGGACGACACAGCGAGAGCCCCTGCTGACAACTCCAGTACCTGAGAGACCATGGCAACGTGTAGGGACAGACTTATTCGTCTGGGACCAGAAAACGTACCTGGTCGCAGTTGACTATTTCTCCCGTTACATTGAAGTTGCCCGCCTGAACATCGCAACAGCAGACACAGTCATAGCAGCTCTGAAGAACGTCTTCGGGAGGCACGGCGTACCAGAATTCCTGATGTCGGATAATGGAGCTCAGTATGCCTGTGCTCTCTTCAAGGACTTTGCCCACGAGTATGGCTTCACTCACATAACAAGCAGCCCAAAATACCCCCAAGCCAATGGAGAAGCGGAGCGAGCTGTGGCTACCATCAAGGGCCTATGGAAAGAAGGAGGAGATCAGGCTAAAGCTCTGCTCAGTTATCGTGCCACCCCGCTGGAGAATGGCTATTCTCCATCGCAGCTCCTGATGGGGAGACAACTGAGGACCACTCTACCTCAAGTGCCAAAAACCTTGTCTCCAAAATGGCCCAACATCAAGCAGTTCCGCAGCATGGAGATGCAGGCGAAGAGGAAACAAGAGAGACTCTACAACAACCGCCACAGAGCACACAAGCAACCAGAACTGCAGCCAGGCCAGAGCGTGTGGATCACTACGGAGAACGCCCATGGGACAGTCATACAACCGACGGCAGCCCCAAGGTCATACATCGTCAGGACGGAGAATGGACTGTTGAGAAGAACCAGTGCGCACCTGCGTGCGACTCACCAGCCACCACCTGATGCACAGACCCACACTCCAGGTGTCCGTGACTCTGGAAGTGCTGGCAACACTACAGGTGACACACACGCCACACCACACTATGTGACAAGCTCAGGGAGACACTCACGTCCACCCAAGAGACTGGACTTATGAACAGTACAGTGTTCCCAAGAGACTTAAAAAAAAAAAAAAAAAAAAAAAAAAAATACAGAAGAGAAGATGTTGATGTTGTTTTTGAAATGTTGATGCTGATTTGCTGAACTGTTTTATGGTTGATATTGAAGAAGTACGAAATAACAGAGTACATTTGAAGTTGATTTGATTTGAAAGTATTGCCATGTGTGAAGTCACGTGAAGTTATTATTTTGTTGTTTCATATGATTCAGAACATTTCTAAGTTGAAAAAAGAAAAAGTATTTTGCTGACTGAAAAGAAAAGAAAAAAAAATGTTTTGGTTGAATGTTTATTGTTGAATTTAAAAGGGAATGTTTCTTACTTAAAAGGGGGAGATGTTGAGTAAGGGGTTAACACCATGACAATGAACAGCCTATGAGAACGCATGTATACAGAGCACCGCATAGTATTATGGGATGTTACCTGTTGTCATATATACAATGAACACTGATGATAACTAAACCACATGTCAACCTCACCCTCTGCCTCGTTATTATTAGACTAGGATAATAACGTAACACTTGTCTTGTTAGGCGACATCCTGGGCTGCCTTGCTGCTGCTGCTTTTGTCCTTCATTATTTTGTTTATTAGATTTCATTTTTTTTGTATGTATATTTGTTCTGTTTGTAAACCAACATTGAATAATCTAACTGATCGCCACATTTAAGACAACAGGAGAACAGGGAAATTGCTGGTTAGGTGGAGGGGGGTTCACTGGTGCTGGGTTCTGTTCCAGCGTGCTTCCTTTTGGTGTGTAATTCAACTGGTGTGTTTAAACTTTATTTTGTGTTTCCTTTGCAGTGTGTGTGACCCAGCTTGGGGGTTGTTACTTGGACTGTAATCATTACATTTTACTTTGCACAGTCTTATTTCACTGTATATTAAAATGTATATGTATATAGTTTGTGAAAAAGGCTGCAGTGACACAAATAATTTCAAACTGCAGGTCATAACCCATACAGGTGAAAAAACATTTTAGTTGTACATTTGGAGGCAAATGTAGTGGCCTAAGTACTCACATGAGGACTCATATGGAAAGGTGTTTACTGAGTCAAAGTTGGTCTAAATCCTTCATTGTTCCTTCATTGTTCAACAGCTGCTATTGACTCCCTTTTAAATTATGCTAAAAATGCACATGGGTTAAACGATGATAATCACCTGTTAATGGTCATTTCACTCACCTGCAGTGCAGTGTTTCACATTCCTTCACAACAATAGAAAAATAAAGATTTTGTCCTTGTCATCCAAGCTACAAGGCGGTCCTCCCTCCTTTAACTCCTTCCCTGCTGCCCTTTTTGCCTCAAAATATAATTCCCAGCTGAGACTTGAGCCAAACCATCTCCCACTTGATGTGAGACTGACAATGTACTTTCAGGAACACAGAAACTATTCAGAACTGGACAAAGTAAGTATTGTCAGTGATCAAAACAGCTAAAATGGTCCTGGTGATCACACATTGTTTTTAATGGCTATTGAACAAAATGATAATAATAAAAATGCCCCCAACAATCTTAACGGGCCCTTTATTTCATTTTCCCATTGTTGGGGGAAAAATGATTTTAAGATTTTATTGAACAGAATGGCTTGGCACCAAAATACCATACCGAACTACTTGAACTACATGTGCCTTGTCAGCAATTATGGTCTTAATTTAGCCCTACTGGAGGTCCAAAAACAAATATTGTTTTTAAATTAAGTACTTTATTACATTGTCTAAAAAGGTGCCACATAGATTAAGGTGTGAAAGTGAAGTTTAGGTGAAATCAATATGAACCTTACAAAGCTATCCCACAGTTGGCAGTTTGTTTCTATGATGTGCATGGCCTGGGGGAGGAGCTAGAGAGGGGTGGAACACATGCAGCAGTTTGTGATTAGTGGAGAGATGGTTATTGTTCTCCCCGTTGACCAATCAGTACCAAGCAGTTAATGGTTCCAACTCAGGCTTTCTAGTATAAGAAGAGCTTGTAGTAGTCAGTTCTCCACAACTACTCTAGGATATCAACCATTCCTGATCCCATCTGACTGTAGACTCCTTGCTCCAGGTGAAGATGAACTCTCTTGACACCACCAGGAACAATTTTGCTCAACCCAATGATCACCAAGATATTTGTAAGTTATTTACTGTTTAGTTGTATGTATTATGTTATATGTGACTAAACTCCACGTTGAGTCATCTCGGGGAAATGAAGTTGTCAGTACAAGGCTCTAAACTTGATTTTCTCTGATTTTTTTTTATTATCTGTGAAAAATGACCTGAAGCAACTTTATTAGTTTCATACTAAAGCATACATGAGATGAATGTTAGACCTTAAAACGTAGTGTAAACAAGTTATAATTGAATTGATGTGAACTGTAATGACAATTCTGGCCATTATTACCTCATTCCTCCGGGCCGTTAGCTTAAATTAGCTTAAAATGCTAACGGTTGTAATCTGATAAGTGCCTCTAGTTCTGTAAATATGCGACGCCCGCCGTCATCAACAGAACGCGGACTTCGCGTGATTTTGATAACAGCCAGGTGGCATTCCACATAACCTATTAGTAGCGACGTTCTGTTAGTAAATCATGTATAAAATATCAAAACATTCGGATTCTTGCCGTTTTTTAGAGCCGGAACTACGTCACTATTCTCAGAGAAAATACAGACAAAGGGTTGCCATGTTGGCTTGTTTTCCGTCCATGTTAACCAACATTTTATTGGATATTATCCTCATCTGTTTCTGGTGACTACTATGTGTGATTGTATAATAATGGCAAAAAAATCACCCTAGATACATAGTATTTATAATGATAATGCATCACAATTATTGTTGTTCCATTCATGCATATAAACAATGGACTGTGGGGATGGTTATCTAAAAAGAAAAAACGTGGAGGACCTGCAAATTGGCCAATGTACTCAATGTCCATAACAATTAAACTGTAGTAGGCTACTGTTGGCATTCCTGCACAGCATACTATTAATTATAGACATACAGTACATGTGCCTAGCAGGGTTATTATAGTTATGGCTTTTTCATTCTACTTTTAGTTTTATTTTTTTTTTCTACTAGTTTTTACTTTAAGAAAAAAGTTATTGTTTTTTCGTTAGTTTTAGTTAACTATAAAAACCCGGATGCCTAGTAGTATTTTTCAACTATACAATATTATTAGACTTTTTGGCGTTATTGGCTTACTTCTCTCCAAATACTTGGCAACAACAGAGAAGAGACGAAGAGAGAAGAGAGCCAAGTTGGAGTTGGAAATACGTTCTGGCAGCGCAAATAAGACAAACAACTAAAGTCTCTGGACGTTTATCTTGTATTATTACTACAAAACGATCTAAAATAAAGAGATCTAGGCGGACCGTTGCTGAGTTCAATGCATTTCTGCATAGACCTGCATAGACCATTCATTCATTCATTCATTCATTCATTCATTCATTCATTCATTCACCTACTTTCGGTCCAGGACTTGTTCTCTTATTTGTTCCATTCTCAATAGAAAATATATATGTTGTATATATATATATATGTTGTATAAAGTTTATACAACATACCCGCGGTAAATAATAAAAATAAGAGTCGCGTTATTTGTAGACTTAATAAGAACCAAAGTGCAGTACATATGAACATTAACCACGTTAT
Organism: Benthosema pterotum; assembly: GCA_039105355.1. NCBI lineage: Eukaryota > Metazoa > Chordata > Actinopteri > Myctophiformes > Myctophidae > Benthosema > Benthosema pterotum. The sequence goes on from CM076970.1 coordinate 5,143,525, forward strand.
GTTGTTTAATAGATTATTTTAAAACATTTTGGAACAAGAGAAGCTTTGTTGTTGTGAACATCTGGCATAGGCTCTGGCCATTGTCACATTCTTGAAAGTGGGACATTAACACATTGTGAACCACTAGATCAATACAACAAAAGCAAATACTTAATTTAATATGCATTAACCACTGTATGAATGGACACTAGTTAAAGGGGAATTCTACCCATTTTCAATATGTTACTGTCAATATACCTTGTTTCCTAGAAATGGAGGTCTGGGAAAAAAAAAAAAAAAAAAAAAAAAAAACATTAGCATGGTGAAACACAACTTCACGACAATCGAGTTGTGGTACACTGTACAATGGTTACTATGTATAAGTATCCTTTTAAAGTAAAAATAGCCGTATAAAGGTGACATGTATTACTATATTCATTTTAGATACTATTATTAGGCTACTTTTCAAACACCCTGACTCAACCCTGCCCCACAGTATTGAGGAGGTATTCTCATGCCCAAACTGTTCAACTGTTCAGCAAAGAAGAGGAAACAGCGCCCCCCTCAATGCCCAGACCAAGAACTGCATCTTTAAAAGCCAAATTCTCAAATTCCTGTTTCTCTGCAAGACATTACTCTATAAAATATATCTCAAAAACTGGTGGGTCAAATTGCACAACCTATGTCAAATTGTAGCTATGACTCTCTGCTTTCACATGACATGATAAAACAAAAATGAGAATTTCCTCAAAGACTCAACCTGGGTGGTGCTAGGACACATATGATGTTATATAGTAATGTGTATTATTTATTCAAGAACAATGCAGGTTGTGGAGGAAAATATGAATGACAGTTGAAACTGTAAATCAAAATAATTCACTATTTTTTGGTATTTTAAGTCCAGAGAGTAAAAGCAACCTCTAACAACATCTTCTTTCTCTTTATTTCCAATTCAGCATTGAATGTGGATGAAGAAAGAAGCTTGATGAAGCAAAAACCTCACTCCTGTGATCAATGTGGTAAACGCTTCTCTCGAATGAGAGACCTAAATATCCACAAGAGAATTCACACAGGAGAGAAACCATATGGATGTGATGAGTGTGGAAACCGCTTCTCTCAAATGACCAGCCTTAAAGCCCACCAAAGATCTCACGCCGGAGATAAACCATATGGATGTGATGAGTGTGGACACCACTTCTCTCACATGTCCAACCTTAAAAGACACGAGAAAACTCACACTGGAGAGAAACCCTATGGATGTGATCCGTGTGGACAGCTCTTCTCTGATATGCCAAGCCTTAAAAAACACCAGAGAATCCACACTGGTGAGAAACCCTATGGATGTGATGAGTGTGGACACCACTTCTCTCAAATGTCCCACCTTAAAAGACACCAGAGAATTCACACCGGAGAGAAACCCTATGGATGTGATGAGTGTGGACAACACTTCTCTCACATGTCCAGCCTTAAAAAACACCAGAGAATTCACACTGGTGAGAAAGCCTATGGATGTGATCAGTGTGGACAACACTTCTCTCAAATGTCTAGCCTTAAAAGACACCTGAGAATTCACACCGGAGAGAAACCCTATGGATGTGATGAGTGTGGGCAACACTTCTCCGAAATGTCCAACCTTAAAAAACACCAGAGAATTCACTCTGGTGTGAAAGCCTATGGATGCGATCAGTGTGGACAACACTTCTCTCAAATGTCTAGCCTTAAAAGACACCTGAGAATTCACAGCGGAGAGAAACCCTATGGATGTGATGAGTGTGGACAACACTTCAATCGAATGTCCCCCCTTAAAGTCCACCAGAGAGTCCACAGTGGAGAGAAACCGTATGGATGTGATCATTGTGGAAAACACTTCAATCTAATGTCCAGCCTTAAAAAACACAGGGGAATTCACACTGGAGAGAAAGCCAAATAATTGTGATTTCTGCAGAAAAAACAAACAAACAACTGAATTGATGAATTAGTGTGTGTATGCAGTACGCTTTGTTTGCTTTGTTTTTTGCTTTGTGTTTTGCTTTTTGAAGTTACAATGCAACAGGATTGAAGTGCATAAACATCTGGACATCACATCACAGAATGATAAGATCGCTTAATTTAACAATGCAGTGGTTTTCCATAGACACTCCAGTTTTAATGCAATGTTTAATGGACATGTATATTGATTTTGACTGAGATTTGGACAGCGTGTAATTGACTCTGACCTATTTTGTCCCCTTGTCATGGACTGTAATTATTACATTATATGTTGCATATGTCCTATTACACTCCACAATAATAATAAAAAAATATATATATAACCAAACACGTGTTATTTATTGCACCACTTGTGGGAAATGCTGTAGTGACAGGTGCAACTAGATAATTGCAGCTGTTGTAACTACATAACCTATGAAAGAAAGATGTGTTTGCTTGATATAATATCAGCACAACAATATAACATTGTACAATATGCCAAACGTTGATGTTTAAATGTTAGCCACTGGTTCTCAAAGTGAGCCAGGGTTCCACATGGAATCAATTTTCCAACTTGCTCTGTGTAAGCTTTATAAAATAAATAGACCAATAGACCAATAGAAGTTTCTATCGATTCTATTTTCTAGAATAGAGACAAAGGGACTACAAATCTCACAGCCCAAAATCAGACAGCACTCCCACTTTTCGTTTCATTAGAGATGTCATAAAATACCCTAATTTAATTATACAGCCCACAATGTACTATAATATACTCTCGTCAGAGATTCAGAAGTATTAGCATTATAAATCTCAAGTTAGTGTTGTTGCACAGTATATACGTCACAGTCCTGTCCCTTGAAGTTTCCAATATCCTGATATAAATTATTTTTAATTTAATACTCCTCTGCAGAATTCACTATCGAACACCAATGTTTTGGGATCTCATACCTCAAGTGGACGTTTGTAATGCAGACTTTGGTGAGCATTGAACATGAATTAATACAGTTGATATCAAAATTGTTTTATTTTTTTAATGGGTAAACAAAGATCATTCCTGGGACACAGGCTACTCTGTGTGACTAAGAAAATATCCTGCATAATGACAATGACATGTCTAAGGTAAATCCAACAGATAATAATATGGCCATAGCATATCAACATTCATTGTCTGTATGACACTCCCCAAAACTATTCCACGTGTGAAACCACATTCTGTCTATGGTAATGAAGCTCACGGCTTTACACAGTACAACACACACACACACACACACACACACACACACACACTCATTCCTGGTATCTATTCAAATGGTAGCTTTAGCATTAGCAATATTAATTGCTCAATTCAATATTCACATGCTAATGCACAGCAATACTGTATCTGGACTGATTGCACAGTATCTACTGCAGGGTGTGTGTGTGTGTGTGTGTGTGTGTGTGTGTGTGTGTGTGTGTGTGTGTGTGTGTGTGTGTGTGTGTGTGTGTGTGTGTGTGTGTGTGTGTGTGTGTGTGTGTGTGTAAGCACAGTAACGGAATTATAAGGCAGTTCCAATGTAGTTTGCTTTCAGTGTATTATAGTTACATGCTGTTAAACAGAGTTTCCTTGTCTTGTTAGGCGACATCTTGGGCTGCCTTGCCACTGCTGGTTATTTTGTTCGTTCATTATTCATTATTTTGTTTATTTGATTTTGTTTTGTTCATTGAATAATCTAACTGATCGCCAAACTTAAGACAACAGGAGAACAGGGAAATTGCTGGTTAGGTGGAGGGGTTCACTGGTGTTGGGTTCTGTTCCAGCGTGCTTCCTTTTGGTGTGTAATTCAACTGGTGTGTTTAAAGTTTATTTTTTGTTTCCTTTGCAGTGTGTGTGACCAGCTTGGGGGTTGTTACTTGGACTGCAATCATTACATTTTACTTTGCACAGTCTAATTTCACTGTATATTAAAATGTACACTGCACAGTTTGTGAAAACGGCTGCAGTGACACAAGTAATTTCAACCTGCAGGTGATAACCCATACAGGTGAAAAACATTTTAGTTGTACATTTGGAGGAAAAGAAAAGTGAATGGAAGTGTTTGTTATTTAGGATGCCAAGATGTGTATTCAATTTATTGTTGCTGACATTGAGCTATTTGTTGTGTATTAATTAATGATGACACTGGTTGTTCAATTATCACAATGAGTATATTTATTTATCAATTGCAGGAGATCCCCTCAAACACACAGACCAGGGTCTCAGTGTAGATTCTCAGTAAGACAAAGGAATAGGCGCGGGCTTCACCCTTATATATGACCTTAAACATGGTGTATATCTAGACGCACTCAAACACGCACATACGTGTACATGTTAGTGCATGAGGTGTGTGCGAGGCACATGTACAATACATGTGACCCAAATGCAGTTCAGTGTGGCCATAGGAATGTTAGTTAACTGTCTAAACTAGCTGATGTATAGCTAGTGGTGCTGCTACAGACCCAAAGCTGAGGGGCCCTTTTCTAGCTCGGACAAGTCATCTCATCACTATATGCTCATAGCTATGCACAGACTGGAGTGGCAAGAGAGGCCTGCGAACATATGGAATGCATTTGCATCCTCGCACACACAGAATATCCTGACTAAATAAGCATGCACAATGTGTAGTTATGTGTAGTGCATGTAGCAAGGTATGTGTACAAACACAGGAATATATGTGTGTGTTCCACAGGTAAGACACAACAGATCTTTCTTATTTTCTCTATCTACAGATTGCCTCTTCACTTAGGTTCTAAGAACATTTGTGCATGTTATATCAGCTCAGTTCTTTATGCAGATTATCTAAAGGAAAGGGATGTAGATCATTTGACTAAATGGTTATGTTTATCCACACAAGCCACCATAGTCACGGTGCGTGTTACAGGTACCATGTTGGATGGACACTATTATTGTTGTAACATCACCAGAGGTTGTGTTTCCTCCCTGCAAGTGAAGAGCTTGATAATAAACTGGCAGTTTGTTAAACCCATCTGATTCTTCTCCCACCGTACACTACTGGACTACTTTTACAGATACAAAGGGACTACAAATCTCACACCCCAAAATCAGACGCGCTCCCACTTCTGATCTATGCGAGCCCAGTAGTAGTGGTTTTATTCATGTTCCATATGTTTAATTTTTCGTTTTCAATGTCACATGCCTGCCATCACAATATACAGCCCAAAATGTACTATAACATTCTCCCATCAGAGATTCACAAGTATTAGCATTATAAATGTTGTTGCACAGTATATACGTCACAGTCCTGCCCCTTGAAGTTTCCAATGTCCTGATATAAATTATTTGTTTCCTGTATTTGCTGTGTATTGTTTTTTATATCTCATGTATTTGTGGACAATGATCCAAACAGCACCATGAGAGACTAGTTAATACTCATCTGCAGAATTCACTATCGAACACCAACTCAATGTTTTGGGTAGACGTTTGTGATGCAGAATTTGATGAGCATTGAACATGAATTAATACAGTTGATATCAAAATTGTTTTACATTTTTTAATGAATAAACTAAGCTCATTCCAACACAGGCTACTCTGTGGGTAAGAAAATATCTTGCCTAATGCCATGTCTAAGGCAAATCCAACAGATAATAATATGGCCATAGCATATCAACATTCTGTCTATGGTAATGAAGCTCACAGCTTTACACAGTACAACACACACACACACTAATGGTACCTTTATGGTACCATTAGCACGTGAATATTGACATGCTAAAGAATATCAATACCATTTGAATAGCATAATGAACTCTGTATGTGGACTGATTTTACGGTATCTACTGCAGGGGTGACTGTGTGTGTGTGTGTGTGTGTGTGTGTGTGTGTGTGTGTGTGTGTGTGTGTGTGTGTGTGTGTGTGTGTGTGTGTGTGTGTGTGTGTGTGTGTGTGTGTGTGTGTGTGTGTGTGTGTGCGCGCGCGCTCGCTTACAGTAACTGAATTAAAAGCCATTTCCAATGTAGTTTGCTTTCAGTGTATTATAGTTACATGCTGTTAAACAGAGTGTCCTTGTCTTGTTAGGTGACATCCTGGGCTGCTTTGCCGCTGCTGGTTTTGTCCTTTATTATTTTATTTATTTGATTTCGTTTTCTATATATTTGTTCTGTAAACCAACATTGAATAAACATTGAATAATCGACCTGATACATTTAAGACAACAGGAGAACAGGGAAATTGCTGGTTGTGTTCTGGATAGGTGGATGGGGTTCACTGGTACTGGGTTCTGTTCCAACGTGCTTCCTCTTGGTGTGTAACTTTAAAAACTGGTGTGTTTAAAGTTTTTTTTTTTTTTTTTTTTTTTGTCTTTTTTTGTTTGTTTGTTTACTTTGCAGTGTGTGTGACCCAGCTTGGGGGTTGTTAGTTGGACTGTAATCATTACATTTTACTTTGCACAGTCTAATTTCACTGTATATATATATATATATATATATATATATATATATATATATATATATATATATATATATATATATATATATATATATATATATATATATATATATATATATTGCACAATTTGAAAAAAAAAAAAGGCTGCAGTGACACAAGTAATTGTAAACTGCAGGTGATGATCAATATCATTGGAAAAAAAAATTGTTTGTTTGATGTTTTATTTTCATAACATTTACATGATTCAACCAGCCCTTTGAAGCACCTAAACTATGTGAAGTTGTTTCACCAATTTGTAAGCCTCCTACGGTAATACCCTCTATTTGTTCCCTCACTGTTGGGGGAAACGAAATGATTTTAAGATTTTATTGAACAGAATGGCTTGGCACCAAAATACCATACCAAAGTACTTGAACTACATGTGCCTTGTCAGCAATTATGGTCTTAATTTAGCCCTACTGGAGGTCCAAAAACAAATATTGTTTTTTAAATTAAATACTTTATTACATTGTCTAAAAAGGTGCCATATAGATTAAGGTCTATTGTGAACAAGTTAAGGTGAATTCAATATGGACCTTACAAAGCTATCCCACAGTTGGCAGTTCATTTCTATGATGTGCATGGCCTGGGGGAGGAGCTAGAGAGGGGTGGAACACATGCAGCAGTTTCTTTGTGATTAGTGGAGAGATGGTTATTGTTCTCCCCTTTGACCAATCAGTACCAAGCAGTTAATTGTACCAACTCAGGCCTTCTAGTATAAGAAGAGCTTGTCGTAGTCAGTTCTTCACAACTACTCTAGGATATCAACCATTCCTGATCCCATCTGACTGTAGACTCCTTGCTCCAGGTGAAGATGAACTCTCTTGACACCACCAGGAACAATTCTGCTCAACAGGGAGGACCCAATGATCACCAAGATATTTGTAAGTTATTTACTGTTTTGTTGTAGATATTATGCTATATGATGTTACATAGTAATGTGTATTGTTTAATAGAGAACAATGTCGGTTGTGGAGGAAAAAATATGAATAACTGTTGAAATTATACATAGAAATAAATCACTAGTCCATAGAGTATAAGCAACCTCTGACAACATTTCATTTTCTTTATTTCCAATTCAGCGTTGAAGGTGAATGAAGAAAGAAGCTTGATGAAGCAAAAATCTCACTCCTGTGATCAATGTGGTAAACGCTTCTCTCGAATGCGAGACCTAAATATCCACAAGAGAATTCACACAGGAGAGAAACCATATGGATGTGATGAGTGTGGACACCACTTCTCTCACATGTCCCACCTTAAAAGACACCAGAGAATTCACACAGGAGAGAAACCATATGGATGTGATGAGTGTGGACACCACTTCTCTCAAATGGCCAGCCTTAAAGCCCACCAAAGAATTCACACCGGAGATAAACCATATGGATGTGATCGGTGTGGGCAACACTTCTCTCACATGCACAGGCTTAAAAAACACCAGAGAATTCACACTGGTGAGAAACCCTATGGATGTGATCAGTGTGGACAACACTTCTCTCAAATGTCCAGCCTTAAAAGACACCTGAGAATTCACACCGGAGAGAAACCCTATGGATGTGATGAGTGTGGACAACACTTCTCTCACATGTCCAGCCTTAAAGCCCACCAGAGAATTCACACCGGAGAGAAACCCTATGGATGTGATGAGTGTGGACAACACTTCTCTCACATGTCCAGCCTTAAAGCCCACCAGAGAATTCACATCGGAGACAAACCATATGGATGTGAGGAGTGTGGACAACACTTCTCTCGTTTAGACAGCCTTAAAGTCCACCAGATAATTCACACCAGAGAGAAACCCTATGGATGTGATTATTGTGGAAAACACTTCAATCGAATGTCCAGCCTTAAAAAACACAGGAAAATTCACACTGGAGAGAAAGCCAAATAATTTTGATTTCTGCAGAAAACAAACAAACAACTGAATTGATGAATTAGTGTGTATACAGTACGCTTTGTGTTTTGCTTTTTGAAGTTACAATGCAACAGGATTCAAGGGCATAAACATCTGGACATAACATCACAGAATGTTAAGATCGCTTAATTTAACAATGCAGTGATTTTTTTATAGACACTCCAGTTTGCAATGTTTAATGGACATGTATATTGATTTTGACTGAGATTTGGACAGTGTGTAATTGACTCTGAACTATTTTGTCCCCTTGTCATGGACTGTAATTATTACATTATATGTTGCATATGTCCTATTACACTCCACAATAAAAACTATAACCAAACATGTGTTATTTATTGCACCACTTGTGGGAAATGCTGTAGTGACAGGTGCAACTAGATAATTGCAGCTGTTGTAACTGCATAACCTATGAAAGAAATATGTGTATGCTTGATCAGCACAACAATGTAACATTCAACAATTGATGTTTAAATGTTAGCTACTGGTTCTCAAAGTGAGCCAGGCTTCCACATGGAATCAATTTTCCAACTTGCTCTGCATACACCTATAAAATAAATAGACCAATAGAAGTTTCTATCGATTCTATTTTCTAGAATAGAGACAAAGGGACTACAAATCTCACAGCCCAAAATCAGACAGCACTCCCACTTTTCGTTTCATTGGAGATGTCATAAAATACCCTATTTTCATTATACAGCCCACAATGTACTATAATATACTCTCGTCAGAGATTCAGAAGTATTAGCATTATAAAGCTCAAGTTAATATTGTTGCACAGTGTATACGTCACAGTCCTGTCCCTTGAGGTTTCCAATATCCTGATATATTGTGTTTTGTTTTACCTCATGTATTTGTGGACAATGATCCAGCATCTCGCAAGACTAGTTAATACTCCTCTGCAGAATTCACTATCGAACACCAATGTTTTGGGATCTCATACCTCAAGTGGATGTTTGTAATGCAGACTTTGATGAGCATTGAACATGAATTAATACAGTTGATATCAAAATTGTTTCACATTTTTTAGTGAGTAAACTAAGCTCATTCCTGGGACACAGGCTACTCTGTTGGTAAGAAAATATCTTGCATAATGTATAAGGCAAATCCAACAGATAATAATATAGCATATCAACATTCATTGTCTGTATGACACTCCCCAAAACAATTCCACATGTGAAACCACATTCTGTCTATGGTAATGAAGCTCACAGCTTTACACAGTACAACACACACTCAGTCCTAGTTCAATTCTATTCAAATGGTACCTTTAGCATCAGCATGTAGCATCAGCATGAATAGAGACAAAGGGACTACAAATCCCACACCCTAAAATAAGACAGTGCACCCACTTCTGGTCTATGAGAGGTATCATAAAATACCCTAATTTCACTAGTTTATAACTGGGCTGTAATGGTTTTATCTGTGTTCTAAAAAAGGGGGGTTCCATGTTTAATCTATCCTTTTCAATGTCACATGCCTGCCATCACAACATACAGCTCATAATGTACTATATTATACAACCATCAGAGATTCACAAGTATTAGGATTATAAATCTCAAGTTAATGTTGTTGCGCAGTGTACACTTCAGTGACTTCACAGTCCTGTCCCTTAGGTTTTCAATATCCAGATATATTTGCTGTGTTTTGTTTTATATGTTATGCATTTGTGGACAATGATCCAGCGTTTTGCCAGACTAGTTAATACTCATCTGCAGAATTCACTATCGAACACCAACTCAATGTTTTGGGGTCTCCTACCTTAGGGGATGTTTGTAATGCAGACTTTGATGAGCATTGAACATGAAATAATACAGTTGATATCAAAATTGTTTTACATGTTTAATGAGTAAACTAAGCTCATTCCTGGGACACAGGCTACTCTTTTGGGTGAGAAAATATCTTGCATAATGACATGTCTAAGGCAAATCCAACAGATAATAATATGGCCATAGCATATCAACATTCATTGGGTGCAATTCCAGATCGCTTGGTGTAGCCAGGTATGGTGTAAGTCCTCTCATTGGCTGCATGGCAGCAAATCAGGTTTGGGGCCGTGCTCATTGGTTGCATGGCAGCAAATCAGGTCTGGGGCCTTGGGTAGGCCGAAAGCCTATACCACCAGCCCTGGGCCTGGGCCTACCAAATAATTACCCAGAATAATTAAAACCTGCAAGTCAAAAGGTTCAGAAATCACCTGACCCCCCCAATTAAAAATGTTACTGCACTCCCCTGCTTTGTTCATCATGATTTGAAGCTCTTGATGACTGGTTTTAATTATTCTGGATAACTATTTGGTAGGCCCAGGCCCAGGCCTGGTGGTATAGGCTTTCGGGCCTACCTCAAGGGCCCAGACCTGATTTGCTGCCATGCAACCAATGAGCACGGCCCCAAACCTGATTTGCTGCCATGCAGCCAATGAGAGGACTTACACCATACCTGGCTACACCAAGCGATCTGGAATTGCACCCAATGTCTGTATGACACTCCCCAAAACAATTCCACATGTTAAACCACATTCTGTCTATGGTAATGAAGCTCACAGCTTTACACAGTACAACACACACACTCAGTCCTGGTATAGAGTTCAATGCTATTTAAATTGTACCTTTATGGTACCATTAGCACGTCAATATTGACATGCTAATGCATATCAATACCATTTGAATAGCATAATGAAGTCTGTATGTGGACTGATTACACAGTATCTACTGCAGGGGTGCAGACTGTGTTGTGTGTGTGTGTGTGTGTGTGTGTGTGTGTGTGTGTGTGTGTGTGCGTGTGCGTGTGCGTGTGCGTGCGTGCGTGCGTGCGTGCACAGTAACTGAATTAAAAGCCATTTTCAATGTAGTTTGCTTTCAGTGTATTATAGTTACATGCTGTTAAACAGAGTGTCCTTGTCGTGTTAGGCGACATCCTGGGCTGCCTCGCCGCTGCTGGTTTTGTCCCATTATTTGGTTTATTTGATTTCGTTTTCTATGTATATTTGTTCTGTAAACCAACATTGAATAATCGACCTGATCGCTACATTTAAGACAACAGGAGAACAGGGACATTGCGGGTTGTGTCCTGGATAGGTGGATGGGGTTCACTGGTACTGGGTTCTGTTCCAGCGTGCTTCCTCTTGGTGTGTAATTAAACTGTTGTGTTTAAAGTTTTTGTTTTTGTCTTTTTTTGTTTGTTTGTTTACTTTGCAGTGTGTGTGGCCCAGCTTGGGGGTTGTTACTTGGACTGTAATCATTACATTTTACTTTGCACAGTCTAATTTCACTGTATATTAATATATATATATATATATATATATATATATATATATATATATATATATATATATTGTACAGGCTGCAGTGCACAAGTAATTATAAACTGCAGGTGATGATCGATACCAGTGGAAAAAACTTTTAGTTGTACATGTTGAGGCAAATGTGGTGGCCTAAGTACTCACATGAGGACTTAGGCCACCCCACGGAAAGCTGTTTACTGAGGCAAAGTGTGTCTGAATCCTAAAGTGAGTCTCTTCACATAATGTAGAAAGCTGTTGTTCCTTCACTGTTCAACAGCTGCCATTGACTCCCTTTTAAATTATGCTAAAATGCTCATGGGTTAAACAATGACAATCACCTGTTAATGGTCACATTGTGTCATTTCACTCACCTGCAGCACAGTGTTTCACATTCATTCACAACAATAGAAGATTTTGTCCTTGTCATCCAATGTCACACCATGAGTAGCCATTGTTTGTTTGATGTTTTATTTCCATAACATTTACATGATTTAACCGGCCATTTAAAGTTGTCTCACCAATTTGTAAGCCTCCTACGGAAATACCCTCTATTCAACACCCAGCAAAGGGTCCATATACTGCCTACAGTTAGTGCAGAAAGCAGCTACAAGGCGGTCCTTCCTCCTTTAACTCCTTCCCTGCTGCCCTTTTTTGCCTCAAAATATCATTCCCAGCTGAGACTTGAGCCAAACCATCTCCCACTTGACGCAAGACTGACAATGTACTTTCAGGAACACAGAAACTATTCAGAACTGGACAAAGTAAGTATTGTTAGTGATCAAAACAGCTAAAATGGTCCTGGTGATCACAAATTGTTTTTATTGGCTATTGAACAAAATGATAATAATAAAAATGCCCCCAACAATCTTAACGGGCCCCTTATTTCATTTTCCCATTGTTGGGGAAAAAAAAAGATTTTAAGATTTTATTGAACAGAATGGCTTGGCACCAAAATACCATACCGAACTACTTGAACTACATGTGCCTTGTCAGCAATTATGGTCTTAATTTAGCCCTACTGGAGGTAAAAAAAAAAAACAAATATTGTTATTAAATTAAGCACTTTATTACATTGTCTAAAAAGGTGCCACGCAGATTAAGGTTTATTGTGAAAGTGAAGTTTAGGTGAATTTAATGAACCTTACAAAGCTATCCCACAGTTGGCAGTTCAATTCTATGATGTGCATGGCCTGGGGGAGGAGCTAGAGAGGGGTGGAACACATGCAGCAGTTTGTGATTAGTGGAGAGATGGTTATTGTTCTCCCCATTGACCAATCAGTACCAAGCAGTTAATGGTTCCAACTCAGGCTTTCTAGTATAAGAAGAGCTTGTAGTAGTCAGTTCTCCACAACTACTCTAGGATATCAACCATTCCTGATCCCATCTGACTGTAGACTCCTTGCTCCAGGTGAAGATGAACTCTCTTGACACCACCAGGAACAATTTTGCTCAACCCAATGATCACCAAGATATGTGTAAGTTATGTACTGTTTAGTTGTATGAATTGTGTTGTATGATGTTATATAGTAATGTGTATTATTTAATCAAGAAGAATGCAGGTTGTGGAGGAAAAAATATGAACAAATGTTAAAATTGTAAATCGATATGAATCACAAGGTATTTTAAGTCCAGAGAGTATAAGCAACCTCTAACAACATTTTCTTTCTCTTTATTTCCAATTCAGCATTGAATGTGAATGAAGAAAGAAGCTTGATGAAGCAAAAATCTCACTCCTGTGATCAATGTGGTAAACGCTTCTCTCGAATGGGAGACCTAAATATCCACAAGAGAATTCACACAGGAGAGAAACCCTATGGATGTGATGAGTGTGGACACCACTTCCCTCAAATGGCCAGCCTTAAAAGACACCAGAGAATTCACACCGGAGATAAACCATATGGATGTGATGAGTGTGGACACCACTTCTCTCACATGTCCTACCTTAAAAGACACGAGAAAATTCACACTGGTGAGAAACCCTATGGATGTGATGAGTGTGGACAACACTTCTCTCACATGTCCAGCCTTAAAAAACACAAGAGAAGTCACACTGGTGAGAAACCCTATGGATGTGTTCAGTGTGGACAACACTTCTCTCAAATGTCTAACCTTAAAGCCCACCAGAGAATTCACGGCGGAGAGAAACTCTATGGATGTGATCATTGTGGAAGACACTTCAATCGAATGTCCATACTTAAAGTCCACCAGAGGGTCCACAGTGGAGAGAAACCGTATGGATGTGATCATTGTGGACAACACTTCTCTCGAATGTCCAGCCTTAAAAAACACCAGAGAATTCACACTGGTGAGAAACCGTATGGATGTGATCAGTGTGGACAACACTTCTCTGAAATGTCAAGCCTTAAAAAACACCAGAGAATCCACACTGGTGAGAAACCGTATGGATGTGATCAGTGTGGACAACATTTCTCTGAAATGTCCAGCCTTAAAAAACACCAGAGAATTCACACCGGAGAGAAACCGTATGGATGTGATCAGTGTGGACAACACTTCTCTCAAATGTCTATCCTTAAAATACACCTGAGAATTCACACCGGAGAGAAACCCTATGGATGTGATGAGTGTGGACAACACTTCTCTCACATGTCCAACATTAAAAAACACCAGAGAATTCACACCGGTGAGAAACCCTATGGATGTGAGGAGTGTGGACAACACTTCTCTCGTTTAGACAACCTTAAAGTCCACAAGATAATTCACACCAGAGAGAAACCCTATGGATGCGATCATTGTGGAAAGCACTTCAATCGAATGTCCAGCCTTAAAAAACACAGGGGAATTCACACTGGAGAGAAAGCCAAATAATTGTGATTTCTGGAGAAAAACAAACAAACAACTGAATTGACGAATTAGTGTGTATGCAGTACGCTTTGTGTTTTGCTTTTTGAAGTTACAATGCAACAGGATTGAAGAGCATAAACATCTGGACATCACATCACAGAATGTTAAGATCGCTTAATTTAACAATGCAGTGGTTTTCCATAGACACTCCAGTTTGCAATGTTTAATGGACATGTATATTGATTTTGACTGAGATTTGGACAGTGTGTAATTGACTCTGACCTATTTTGTCCCCTTGTCATGGACTGTAATTACTGTTGCATATGCCCTATTACTTTCCACAATAAAAACTTTAACCAAACATGTGTTATTTATTGCACCAATTGTGGGAAATGCTGTAGTGACAGGTGCAACTAGATAATTGCAGCTGTTGTAACTACATAACCTATGAAAGAAATATGTGTTTGCTTGATATAATATCAGCACAATAATATAACATTGAACAATTGATGTTTAAATGTTAGCTACAGGTTCTCAAAGTGAGCCAGGGTTCCACATGGAATCAATTTTCCAACTTGCTCTGTGTAAGCTTTATAAAATAAATAGACCAATAGAAGTTTCTATCGATTCTATTTTCTAGAATAGAGACAAAGGGACTACAAATCTTTCAGCCCAAAATCAGACAGCACTCCCACTTTTCGTTTCATTGGAGATGTCATAAAAGACCCTAATTTCATTATACAGCCCTATTGGCAAGCTTCAGATGCTAATTACAAGTCTCATCTGAGCGCCACTGCAGAGAGCATATCTTTAGTAACTGATACTACACTCAACAAAAATATAAACGGAACACGTTTTTTTTTTGCTCCCATTTTTCAGGGGATGGACTTAAAAGGATCCCTGCCTAATCAGACAAATATGCCTTAAAACACTATACTTGCCTTCTATAACTAAAACATGCAGATAAAAACACCTTCAATACTTTATTTTTTTCATAAATAGAGAATCTTTCACTCAATAGGAGGTGCTCCGGTCGCAGGATGATGATGTCACAGAGCATGTTCATCCATATATTACATAGAGCTAGATCACACGTGACATCATCATCCTGCGCCAGGAGCAGTTCCTGTTGAGTGAAATATTCTCTATTTATGAAAGAAATAAGATGCCATTGGTGTTTTTATTTGTTTATTTTAGTTATATAGGGAAAGTGTAATGTTTTAAGCTATTTTTAAGCTATTTTTAAAGCCCTAAAATTCATTCCAGATATACAATATAACTATTTCTCTCAAACACTGTTCACAAATCTGCCTAAATGTGTGATATTGAGCACTTCTGCTTTGTTAAGATAATCCATCCCACCTCACAGGTGTGCCACATTAAGATGCAGATTTGACATCATTATTAGTGCACAGGTGTACCTTAGACTGTCCACAATAAAAAGACACCCTGAAATGTGCAATTTTATTTTTGCCTTATTGGGTGTATGGGCCTCCGAACCAGTCAGTATCTGGTGTGACCATCATTTGCCTCATGCAGTGCAACACATCTTCTTCACATAGAGTTTATCAGATCGTCAATTGTGGCCTGTGGAATGTTGGTCCACTCCTCTTCAATGGCTAAGTGAAGTTGCAGGATATTAGTGGGAACTGGTACACACTGTAAAAATGGTAATAACACAATATTACCACATTATTACCATCTTGACAGCGCATACCAGTTCCCACTAATATCCAGCAACTTGACACAGCCATTGGAGAGGAGTGGACCAACATTCCACAGGCCACAATTTACAATCTGATAAACTCTATGTGAAGAAGATGTGTTGCACTGCATGAGGCAAATGGTGGTCACACCAGATACTGGCTGGTTCGTAGGCCCATACACCCATTAAAGCAAAAGAAAATTGCACATTTCAGGGTTAGTTTTTATTGTGGAGAGTCTGAGGTACACCTGTACACTAATCATGATATCACATCTGCATCTTAATGTGGCACACCTGTGAGGTGGGATGGATTATCTTAACAAAGCAGAAGTGCTCAAGATCACACATTTAGGCAGATTTGTGAACAGTGTTTGATAGAAATGGTTATATTGTATATCTGGAATGAATTTTAGGGCTTTAAGTCCATCCCCTGAAAAATGGGAGCAAAAACAAAAGTGTTGCGTTTATTTTTGTTGAGTTTAAATTGCTGGAAATTAATGCAATGTGAAAACAGTGCTTGTGATGTAACTGCCCATACGTAGTATTTTAAATTATTTCAAATGCAAACTCTTGAAAGTAGTACCTTTCATATGAGAGAATTAGTTAAATTAGATCCATAGCATTTTTTGTAAAGTGAAGGATATATAAAATACAAATACAATTTTGTGATTTTTAAGAATTATATATGACATTCAAAAAATATATAAGATCCAAAGTATTTTTTGTAAAGTGAAACATAATAATTTTGTAATTTATTGACATACACAACACATCCATAGTTTGATCTTTTCTTGTCAAGTGGCTTGTATGAAAGCCTTTGAAAGGTGCCACTTTCAAGAGTTCTCATATGAAGTTTTTTTTTTTTTTTTTTCCATATGGGTGGGCATTTTCAGGAACGTTCAATGTTCTGAATAAGTTATATACACACTTCTGCAGAGCAGTGCATTAATTGATGTTCCTGATGCCTGCTTCAAGACAAATCAATGAGGATTATTGTTTCATTTTGTCATTCATTTTTCTTTTCACTTTTATTTGACAAAGTCAACAGTGGTAGCAGTATAAATCCGAGGATGGGAAATAAACATTCAATGCATAAAAAAATAAAATAATGTTACTTGCAATTACTCAACAAATCATACTGTATCACCCCCTATCAACTAGGAAAATCAACACAAGTGGACATTATAAACAAAGTGGAAATACAGTGAACATATATTGGAGTATGCAAACATTTTCGCAGGTGAAACCACATTCCGTCTATGGCAATGAAGATCACAGCTGTACATAGTACTCCACACACACTCAGTCCTGGTATAGAGTTAAATACTATTCAAATGGTACATTTAGGCTTATTACTGCTCATTAAAACCCTCCCGATACTAACTGAATCATTAGCACGTCAATAATGACCATGGATGACTCATGTGTGGTTCATTATGCTATGCAAATGGATTGACATGCTAATGTATTCCAATCCATTTGAATAGCATAATGAAGTCTGTATCTGGACTGACTGTGCAGTATCTACTGCAGGGGTGACTGTTTTATCACCATTACTACAGACAGATTGTGGTGGTAGTGAGCTTAGTTACATATAAACATGGAAGCCTGGCCTTGAGAAATAGAAGACCATGTAATATTGGGTTCTTGAAAGTGCACGAATCAGAGGTGTCAGTCCCCGGATTTGAACCAAGTCATTTGCAAGTTTGGTGCGTGTCATGTATGCGCAAGTGGCGATGCAACTGCATGTTTGGAGTGAGTAGTGCGCTCCGACGACATTAGCCAATCTTCAAACTCACAACATCATAGTTTGCAAAAGCCAGACATTTGGATTAGCAATGTATGCCATCCAATGTACATTATATTAGCCACGCCTAATGCATTTGGGGCTACCAGGCTGTGTGACAGAGCATAGACTACAACCGGCGTGTCATTCAGAGTCATTCATATTCATTGTAACGGCAAGGTCTAACATTTATTTTGTGCCCAACTTCCACTCAACGCTCATCCCCACCACTGTGATCTAAACATTAATTCCGAATCATATAATACACAACAGGTAGAGGACTAGTACTCTATAGTTCTTTCCTGCTGCATTTACTAAATGTTTTGTCCTCCTGTATGAGTCCTCATGTGTCTTGTTAGATGTTCTCTCTTATTGAAGCCTTTTCCACAAACTGTACATACAAAGGGCTTTTCCCCTGTGTGAGTCATCATGTGTGATTTCAGATTATTCACTTGAGCAAAGCTTTTGCTGCAAACTGTGCAAGTAAATGGCTTCTCCCCTGTATGGGTCATCATGTGCGATTTCAGACCCCACACGCGACTAAAGCCTTTGCCACACACCGTACACGTAAAGGGCCTTTCTCCTGTATGAGTCCTCATGTGTTCGATTAGAATACAATGTTTACTACAGCTTTTTCCACAAACTGTACACACAAAGGTGGGGTGACATATTCTCATGTGAAATTTTAGATTGGCTGCTGTACCGGCAAAGCCACAGGTTGAACAAAGAAATTGCTTTTCTGGTGTATCGGACACCCTTTTTCCTTCCACATTTTGTGACTCGGGGCATGCCAGTCTGTTCCAAATGGATCCATCATCCCTGTTCAGCTCCCACTTATCACTGTATTCAGTGTAAGATTCAGAACAGTGCAAAGAGCTAATCTGGTCGTCACTAATTGGTTGTGATTTTCCACAGTCCTGTGAATCACCTTGTGCTGGCATGAGTTCAGTTGAGCTGTTGTCTACAAGCACTGTCTCTTTGTTTTCAACATCATCCTCAGTTTTCACAGCTAGTATTATCAACCCCTCCTCTTGTGTGACAAGTTGTTCCCCTGGTTCTTCTTTAATATGTGGAGACTCTGGTTCTCCCTGGACCTGAACAGAGTTCCTCCCCAACTGGTGCAGGATGTCTAGGAAACAGACAAAAATATGTCATTATATTGGTTATGTACACCATATACTGTATATCACCACAGCAAAACTTGTATTGTTTACATCACAATACAACAGTCAGGTCTGAATATGTCATTTTTGTCATTTCATTCACTTCTTTAGGTTTTTGAGAAAGGATGAAATCCCAAAGAAGAAACATTTATAATTTATAATCTACAGTACCAACCTGCTCTCTGTAAGTTGATGCTCTCCTTCGTAGCCATATCCAGTAGTCTGCTTTTGTGGTCAATTTCTTGTTTCAAGTAGAAAGCCTCATCCTCATACTCTTTTAGAATTCTTCCAACAGTCTCACATATCTCTTCAGCTGCTGCAGCCAGTCTCCCATTGACCAAGAGCATCAGTGATTGTAGAAAGGACATATCTGAGCTCTGTGTGTGTCCTTGTGACAAGAGAAAGAGAACTTCAGTCCTTGCAGCTTGCAGAGACCAATGTGTGTCAGACTAATGAAACATAGCGCTGTTAAATACTCACAGAGGATGTATGCTGAGCCAATCAGAGAAGAGTTGGTGTATGTGTGTTGGGGGCAGGGCGGGGGTTACAGAGCAATAATAAACCAAAACTGAAGAATGGCTGCTTAAGTACCCCCCCCCCCCCCACTTAACCATTCTCATAGCTTCTCATACCAAGCAGGCTGCAATAAATTCCTCAAAGCTACAACTGGATAATTGCAGCTGTTGTAACTAGATCCTATGAAGGAAAGATGTGTTTGCTTTTCAGCACAGCAATTTAACATTCTACAATATGCCAAACCTTGATGTTTAAATGTTAGCTACTGGTTCTCAAAGTGAGCCAGGGTTCCACATGGAATCAATTTTCCAACTTGCTCTGTGTAAATAAATAGTCAAAAGACCAATAGAAATATCTATCGAGTGTATTTTCTAGAATAAAGACAAAGGGACTACAAATCTCAAACCCCAAAATCGGACAGTGCTCCCACTTCTGGTCTATGAGAGGTATCATAAAATACCCTAATTTCACTACTTTCTTACTGAGCTGTAGTGGTTTTATTTGTGTTCCATATGTTTAATTTGTCCTTTTCATTGTCACATGCTTGCCATCAAAATGTACAGCCCAAAATTTACTATAATATACTCCCATCAGAGATTCACAAGTATTAGCATTATAAATCTCAAGTTGATGTTGTTGCACAGTGTATATGTCTATGGTAATGAAGCTCACAGTAGTGTACACTATGCCTATGGTCCAGGTAGGTATACAGCTCAATGCCATTCAAATTGTAATGCTTCATTACTCCTGAAGCATTAACATGTCAATATGGCCACCATGGAGGAGGAGCACAAAGAACTGTTTGCATAGTAATGGCAAACTTCAGATGCTAATCACAAGTCTCATCAGAGCACCACTGCAGAGAGTATATCTTTAGTAACTGATACTAAATTGCTGGAAATGAATGCAATGTGAAAACAGTCCTTGTGATGTAACTGCCCATACGTAGTATTTTAAAGTATTTCAAATGCAAACTCTTGAAAGTAGTACCTTTCATATGAGAGAATTAGTTCCATATCCATCCATAGCATGCTTCACTTTACATTTTTTGTAAAGTGAAGCATGTATTAAACATATATAACTTTGTGGTTTTTAAGAATTATATATGCCATTCAAAAAAGATATTACATCCAAAGTATTTTTTGTAAAGTGAAACATAATAATTTTGTAATTTATTATTTTATTTTATTTTTATTATTATTATTTTTTTTAAGTGAACCACCAGTGCTTACAGATACACGACATCAAAACAACAACATCAAACAATGACATTTTTACAATGGACAAAGGGAGAAAAAAAAAGAAACCACGAGGAAACAAAACGACTACAATGGGCAAGTCTCATCAGAGCACCACTGCAGAGAGTATATCTTTAGTACTGTACACTATGCCTTTGGCATAGTGTACAGTAGTGTACACTATGCCAAATTTATCCCTGGATAACCATATATGGAAAATACTGAGATCTGCATATATGGAGCCAGACAGCAACTCTACATCAAACCTCAACCCTTTAGTTATCCATATATGGATATACTATGGTGAGCTGTTCTGACATCCCATATGTTGATCCTTGCCCGCCCATCCTTCTTGTTCTGACATGTTGTTCTAACCTTATCAAACCATGTACACTCAAGACCTATTTCATTCCATACATGTCAATCAGCTCGCTAAGCAGTTTGATCTCACCCAGGAGTATGTGTGCACAGCATGCAACCTCAAGGTCAGAGTGAATGTCAACCATATACACCAAGTGTATTCACACAGCAATAAGACAGGACCAAGCAAGCAGCTAAGAACAATAAGCCATATAAACATGGAAGACTGACCTTCAGAAATTGAAGACCATGTAATATTGGGTTCTTGAAAGTGCACGAATCAGAGGTGTCAGTCCCTGGATTTGAACAGAGGACTTGAAGTTATGTGCTTTACGAATGAACCACCCCAGCAAACACGCACAAGTGGGCCCCATATAGGGAACGTGTGGGCTGTCTGGGTTAGAGGTGGGCATGGGCTGGACCTGGGCAATTATACTGGGTTCCATGTTGGTACTATGTGGGCAAGGTGGGCATGGGTTAGAACTGGGCAAATTCGGTGGATCCCTTGTGGGATATAGATGGGCTAAGCGGGCCTGGGTTAGAACTGGGCACTCAAGTCTGGGCCCTATATAGATTATGTATGGGCTAAGTGGGCATGGGTTAGAAGTGGGCACACTTGTCTGGGTCCTATATATGTTTTGTTTGGGCTAAGTGGGCCTGGGTTAGATGTGGGCACCCTTGTCTGAGTCCTACATAGGTTATGTGTGGGCTAAGTGGGCCTGGGTTAGAAGTGGGCACCCTTGTCTGAGTCCTACATAGGTTATGTGTGGGCTAAGTGGGCCTGGGTTAGAAGTGGGCACCCTTGTCTGAGTCCTACATAGGTTATGTGTGGGCTAAGTGGGCCTGGGTTAGAAGTGGGCACCCTTGTCTGAGTCCTACATAGGTTATGTGTGGGCTAAGTGGGCCTGGGTTAGAAGTGGGCACCCTTGTCTGGGTCCTATACAGGTTATGCAAGGGCTACGTGGGCATGGGTTAGACGTGATAAGGAAGCAATAAAATTAAGCACATGACATGGAATATTTATATTTTCTCTCTCGGGCACTAAGTAGGATAGCATAAGACTTCGGCATTTGATGACATTTGTCCAAAAAATGTGTTTTGCACATTGTTGTTGGTGCAGAGCCATTGTGAAAAGAGTGGCATATTTTCTCAGCCTAGTATGAAAGTGAGTTAAACTTTTATGTAATTTGTCTGCTGTGTTCATCATTTGATGCTTTTTGTTGTAAGCAGTCCAATATTGCAAATGTTGAGACAAAATTATAGGCAATTGGAATATGAATTATGGGACACATACAATGAAATGAAATATGAAAAAATGTGTGTTTCTTTTTTCTTTTTTTTTTCTTAAATCGGCCTCCCGGCGGTGCTATAAAAAGCTGAAATGAAAAACAGGTCAAATCTTCATCTCAGTCCTCTAAGGAGTATGCAACATTTCATGCAGATTGATGAAGGCATATGTAAAATTGCATGCTGCCTAGGGGTGGCACTGTAACAGGCCATATGGGAAATGGAATTTGGAGCAGAGGTGCATGGTCGTCATCCAGGGAGTGTGTGTGCAAAGTTCATTGATCGGGTTAACAGCGCCGAAGATTACATGATAACAGGTGGACACACGGATGTACGGACGCACGGACAGAGGGAAAAAAACCTATGTTTTGCATATGTTTTAGTATGTTTTGCCATCCGTCTGTGTGTCCGCATTTGTAGTTGTTGTTTACTGAAGCAAACAGCATCCACATAAACCTAAGTGTGATGTCCCCCAACCTGCACCCTTGTCAAAATATGATAACTATGCTATGACAATAACCTAAGCTGAAATACAATTAACAGACTTGCATACAGAGAACAAACACTACCAGAACAGTGCAGTCATAACATAACAGTCAGTTACAAGTTGCATATATAAGCAGAACAATATTGCCAATCACTTCAGACAACACTCAAGCTCTTCCAAATTTGTTCCCCTACAATAGCAGGCCTGCAGACAGACAGACAGACAGACAGACAGACAGACAGACAGACAGATATATAGACAGAGAGCGAGGGGGGGGGGGCAGACAGACAGACAGACAGACAGACAGACAGACAGAGAAACAGACAGAGAAACAGAGAGAGACAGGCCTCATACACACAGTTATGTCGCTATGGCGAGCCATAGAGACACATTGACACGTACAGTGACACATATGGTCCAAACCTCCATCTCCCACAACGCCTTGCAGGATTTGGGCGGTGCGAGGAGACGGGGAATCGGATGTAAATGCCTCAGTGTAGTTTTCTTGCAGAGTTGAGCTGTTTGTGAGCTTGCAGAAATTGTCGGACAGCGGCTCACATTACTGAGCTTTCGGCCGCAGCGGCTCACTCTACCGCAGTCACGGAGCAGCAGCAGCAGGGCCGGATTTAGCCAACCCTACTAGGGTGGGCTGTAAGAATGGCAGGGTGGGAAACTCCAAGTTTTTCATATGAAGCAGTGGTTTTCAATCTTTTTTTGACACCAGGGCCCACTAATTCGGCGTTTGAGCCACGGACCACCATTTGGTGACATTTAGCCCCACAGACACCAAAACTAAAGATTTATTTTGATTCTATCCACAATTCCAGGCTGGATTTGGGGAAAAAACAGTCAAACATACAGATCAAAATGACCATTATCTTCTACACTCTCTAGTTGTGTAGACTTGGGCTAATAAGATGATGGATATTTTAACTCTATAGTGTAAAAATGCTCTCAAAGAGTTACATCTGGTTAACCAACTTTCCACCTGGAACTCTCTCAAGGACCACTGGTCCCAGACCACTGGCTGAAAACTGTTATTACCTTTCATTGGGTGGGCAGGATGCCTGTTTGAGGGGGCCCTGCCCCCCTCTAAATCCGGCCCTGAGCAGCAGCAGAGAGGAGCGCAGATCACAGCGGCGCATCAAAACAGCACCGGCAACAGCACAAAACCCGACGTTTGGAAAATGCTCTCTCACTGACCATCCCATCATATAGACATATTAACTAAATGCAAAGTTGCATTTTAAGGCTTATGCGGAGCCAATCACATTTGTTTTGTTTCGCCATAATTTATGATTAAATCATATGAAAAGAAGTAGCGGACCAAGCCGCGGACGAAAGCACTGAAAGCAGACAAAATAAGCAAAACTAAAACACACACACACACACACACACACACACACACACACACACACACACACACACACACACACACACACACACACACACACACACACACACACACACACAAACACACACACACACACACACACAGGATCTCCTCATTGGTCAACAAAGACACTTTGAAGACTGTTAAAGCCAATTTCAGGATTGAGTAATTGATTTATTAATTGACAATCATGCGGATGGGTGGGGCCAGTAAGCAGGCACAGCCTATTTTGGTATGTCACAACCCTGCACAGCAGGAGGGAATCAGGCTAGAGGGAAGACACACAGTTTTTCAACCTTGTGTTTGTGTATTGTTTGTTATTTTGAGTTTTATTCGGTTTATTTTTCAACACCGGTTTTGTTTAAGTTACAGCCAAAACATCCAGTCTTTTGTTATGCACTTAATTGTACCATATCCTGCAACATCAAAATAAACCTCTTAAATGCACTCATTGAAAGGACCTGGGTTTCTGATCACAGTACCACACGTTGGAAAGAGCTTAATACTCCTTTTCCCTCACTGGCATCTTTTAGTTTTTTCGGTTGCCTTACGAAGACCATAACTGGAGCCCTGGTACAAGGTTTCTTTGACTATGCCTGCACCTCTTGGTACCACGTACAGCACCTCGAAGACCTTGAAAACAAGGCTACAGACCTCACAAAACAAACTGGTCAGGCTGTTATTGGCATTCACGCCCCAAACCCACCTCACACCCCTGCCCACTTTATGCCCCATATATATATATATATATATATATATATATATATATATATATATATATATATATATATATATATATATATATATATATATATATATATATATATATAAGCTTTTTGGAATGCTGGTGTGTTACATGATACTTATTTCTCGCATTTTAAAAGATTCTAGGGCCCCCATAGCTAAATGCGCCTTAGGCCCCCAAATTGCTAAGACCGCCACTGATATAGTGTCCTTATCGCAAACGCACTTTTAGGAGCAATTAGACATCTCGACAGAAGACGTTGCCAATATATTACATGGCAAAGTCACCTTGGACCTGATGGGTGAATCTGGCAGGGGTGGATGTAACAAGTCCTATTTGGCGGGGCAAGAGAACATGTTGGAGAGGCAAGAGAAAATGGTATGGGGGCGGCTTCATTGCCCGTGGTGCGAAGCGACACGGGCGATGAAGCCGCCCCGAAGTCGCACCCGTACCATTTTCGGTTACAGGACTTTTAGTCAAAGCATCAAAATCAGTTATTGTTGAAGTTGCAACAGACACACAGCAACCATGAAGCTAAAGGTCTGACTCCGAGTTTTCTGTTTTCAATGATGAAATGCTGTTGGTTTAGTGGTGCCAAAATTGTAGTTAGTAGCAGTAGTAGTGTTTCAAATCATTTAAATATAAGCACAATTTGAAATATCTTGGGTTGTTTTGCATGGCATTGTGCATTGTGTTTGGGGGGGCAGACTGGGTATTTAGGGGGACATTGCCCCCCATGCCCATGCCTAGATCCGCCCCTGGAATCTAGATACATTCTCTCTCCCTGTGTGTGTGTGTGTGTGTGTGTGTGTGTGTGTGTGTGTGTGTGTGTGTGTGTGTGTGTGTGTGTGTGTGTGTGTGTGTGTGTGTGTGTGTGTGTGTGTGGTTATTTTATACAATGCCATTCTGTCATGACTGACTGACTCCACACTATATGTGGCGGCTTACTTCTAACCCATGCCCACTTAGTCCACACATAACCCCATGTAGTACCCAGACATGCATGCCCAGTTCTAACCTATGGCCAACCCATACATAACCTATAAATAATAGTAAATAATAATTTACTATTTGAATCAACACGGGCAGCAGTTGGCTGAATGCAAGTCAGCCGACTGCTGCTGGCCAATCACAGTCCGTTGTAACCAGGCGCGAAGCACGGGCACGCGCTGTAAGCCGGTAGGCTGAAGCTCTAGTCTAACTGCAGAGAGACGCGATTTCAAATTTGAATTTGCTTCGGCAGGTGACTTTCGGTTGGTGACTCGGTGCGGGAGTGTGGCATAGAGTGTATTATCATTTGGGCATTGTGTTTGGGAGTTTTGCTTGATGTTGGGCGGCGGATGCACTTTTGCTGTTCGAGCCGGCCGCCTGGACCTCGTCCATGGAGGAACTACAACATCTAGTCAAAACTGGAATAGGTGTTCAGAAGACGAGGCAATATGTTTACCGGTAAGGATCTTATTTCATGATGTTTAGTTGCACTAACTTACACGTAACCTACAGCCAGCCGTTTCATGTTTAGAAGGAGGGGGACGAAATGGCCCAACTGAGTTTATTTTATTAGTAGTATTTTTTTCCTACAGACAACAAAAGTAGGGCTTCACGATATAACTATAATTAGACCAGGGGTTTTCAATGGTCCGGGCTCCGGGGAATGGTCTTGAGAAAACGTAGCTGAGATTTCAAATAATGGGAGAAAAAACAAAACTAACCATGACGCAACCTGGCGAAAGTCTGCTGCATCGGGGAATATAGAATGCAGCCTGCAACGATTGTTAAATCAAAACATACATGTATTGCATGTATAGTCTTTACAATACATAATGATGATGATGATCCTTTATCACAGGGGTTTTCAACCTTTTTGACACCAGGGACCACCGTTTATTCAGCATTTGAGCAACGGACCACCATTTGATTACATTTTCACCCAAAGCAACTAAAGAATTCTTTTGGTTTTGTCCACAATTCCTGTCTTGGTTTTGCAAACAAAACAGCGTAGGCAGTGTGGTGCTAATTCAGATTATAACTATTTTGACTCTTGAAAGTGTAAAAATAAAACCAAATGGACCCGCAAGGGTCCATTTGGTTTAGCTAACGTCACCCCGTATCAGCCACTGGCCCTAGCTGGCTGAGAGATAGCTATAAGCTAACTAGCTGTTTAGTGAGATTTGGCGGGCAAAACAAATTCAACCAAAACGATTATTGTCGTGTATTAATATTGTGCACGTCGATATGCTCGGCAACTTCCAGTTCCATTACAATAGACGGGGCTAATTGGCGTGTCCCGTTTTTCTGGTAGAATAGCGACATCGAGGGACCAGAAACCGAGCGCTTATCACTATTTTTTACGTATTTGTTGTCCCCATTCTCAATAGAAGTATATGTAGAAGGGACACCCGTAGACTCTTAAGGCTGAGCCAGAGCCATAGAGTATAGACAGAGTTACGACAACTCCGACGACAATGCCTTTGTCCCTATTGGGCTGCATGAACAGGGCTTCAGCACGCATTAGATCAGTGGTTTTCAACCTTTTTCATCCCAGGGACCACCATTTATTCAGGACTTGAGCCACGGACCACCATTTGAGGACATTTTAGCCCCACAAACCCAAGTCTAAAGATTTATTTTGCTTTTGTCCACAATTCCAGCCTGGATTTGGGAAACAAAACAGGCAAAACATACATTCCAAAATGGCTAATTCAGATGATGAATATTTTAACTCTTGAGAGGGTATAAATGAAACCAAATGGGCCCGCAAGGGTCCATTTGGTTTCATTTTTACGCTCAGTTAACCAGAAGTAACTCATTGAGAGAATGTAACTCATTGAAAATGAAACCAAATGGATCCTTGCGGGTCCATTTGGTTTCAGTTGGTTTCTACACAACTAGAGAATGTAGAAGATTAATGGTCATTTGGATCTGTATGTTTGACTGTTTTGTTTCCCAAATCCAGCCTGAAATAGTAGACAAAAGCAAAAAAAAAAATCTTTAGTTTTGGGTCTGTGGGGATAAAATGTTCCCAATGGTGGTCCTTGTGCTCAAGTGGGCCCTGGTGTCGATTGAAACCCTGCCACCCTGCCATTCTTCCAGCCCACCCCAGTGGGCTGGCTAAATCCGGCTCTGCTTCAATGCCGCAACTCTTGTATCAGGAAAAAACGAGAAATTGCGAAGCTAGTTGGCTAACAAAGCTAGTCAACCCCGTCTATTTTAATGGAACTGAAGCTAACTAGCACATCATGCACACTATTGACAGAGACCCACATCCACATCTATTAATATGAGTAGCCCTTTTTGTATACCATTATATGAATATATGTTGGGACCTTATAAAACTGTAATGACATAAAATGGGACAAATGTGGGGGTCCCCAGGTGACATTAAATTGACCATTTGTTAAGACTTGTATCATGAACCATTCTGTTGTCGAATAATGTAGGACAGGGGTGGCCAACCCGCGGCTCGTGAGCCACATGCGGCTCTTCAGCTGGTTACATGTGGCTCTTAAGGGGCTTCCACATGAAACCATCAAAAACCTTTTTTTTATATACCAGGGCCCACCATTTATTCAGAATTTGAGCCATGGACTACCATTTGATGACATTTTAACTCCACAGACCCCAAAGCTAAAGATTTTGTTTACAATTTACAATTAAAACAATTCCAGGCTGGATTTCAGAGAAAACAAAACAGTCAAACATACAGATCAAAATGACCATTAATCTTCTACATTCCCTAGTTGTGTAGACTTGGGCTAATTCACATGATGAATATTTTAACTCTTGAGAGTGTAAACATGAAACCATGCTTACGCTCTCAAAGAGTTACATCTGGCTAACCAACTTTCCATCATTTAGCCTGGGGACCACCTGGAATCCTCTTTGATGTGGCTCTTTGCAGTAACACAATGAAAAACGTGGCTCTTAGTCTGTGACCGGTTGGCCACCCCTGATGTAGGAGGTGAAAACAGCAGATCTTCAAGCTCACAATGCATCGATAGATCTGCTATTTTCACAATATTTGAATACACTAAATTGGTGGTTTTCAACCATTTTTATAACAGGTCCCACTATATATCCAGCATTTGAGGCGTGCACCACCATTTTGTGACATTTTAGCTGCCCAAAACTAACGATTTCTTTTGCTTTTCTCCACAATTCCAGGCTGGATTAGGCAAACAACGGTATACATAGATAAGAAAAAGAGCATTCATCTTGTACATTTTGTAATTGTGTAGACTTGAGCTAATTCAGATGATGAATTCTTTATTTTAACTCTTTAAGAGTGTAAACATGGTTTCATCTGTATTTGGTTTCATCTGTATCTGGTTAGCCAAATTTACATCTGGTTAGCCAACTTTCCATTATTTATCTGGGAACCACCTGGAACTCTCTCAAGGACCACTGGTGGTCCCCAAACCACTGGTTGAAAACCACTGCACTAAATGTAATATCTCAACTGAACTACAATTCACTACAGGTGCTTTTCAGGGTGGGGTCCCGGTCCAACTGTGGTTGTGGGTTCTTGCCTGGCATCCAATTGTGTAATGTCACAGTGTTCTGATTCTCAAACCAGGCAGATCATGCATATTCTAGCCTCGACACCCAGGCTTTCATTTTCGTCCGCCTTGCGCGAAAACGGAAAGCCTGGACTAACGCGCGTTGGAAAGTGGCCTTGAGGGGTGTGTCAATCTTCCGGGGTGGACGTTGCTCTAATTGATGTGACGTAGAACAGCAGTGGACGGGCGTGGGAGGGGCCGGAGATGACGACACGTTAGTGAGATCAAATCAGAGCGCAGCACTTCCGCCGTGTGGATCCCACGACACCCCCGCCCCCCAAGGCCAAAATCATTGAGGGCTAGACCAGGCTATGCATATTCTAATGCATATGGCTAATAGCACCCAGAGAAACTATGAAAAATAATTATGAGTGGTTGTTTAGGCTACAGAGTGTATAAACACTATCAAAAGGCAACATTTATGATACATTTGAATTTTAAAATCATGGTGAAGCACCTTTGATCTAAACTTATAGACACACAAGCAGTTTGGTTGTCTAATCTCCCTCTGTCTCTTGTGAAGGGGTCCCTGCCCTACAACCTGCGTTTCTGAATTCTGTCCCTCCCATCCAGACAGCCAACCAAACGAGGTACAAAGCATAGCACATCAAATTGCCCTATCACTTAAAATGTAAACAGAACAGTAAACTTATGTAGACTCCCGTCTGTTTTCAGATAACATAAGAGTTTGGCGAAAACACCAGTGAGATTAGGGGGAGTTTCTACGTGAATGACGTTGATCAATATGGGCTTGAAAGTCATTCTGATAGTGACTGACTATATGCCCGGGACTCAGATTATGGACAATGTTCTTGTAACTCCAAGCAGCAATCCTGGCACCCCGGATAGTTCTGACACAGTCAGAGAATTTAGTGATGTTGAAGTGGCTGTCAGCTTTGAAGAGGACTTGAGAAAATGGGCCTCACAATGCCATGTAACAAAAAGATTAGGGGATGCATTGTTGTCCATATTGTTTTTTACATTACATTTTATAGTAGGATGAAATGTGTTAACACTCACATGTATACTATTCATGTTTTGTCTTGCTTTATAACAGAATCTGATGAGGACGACCTGGGGAAGAAGAAGCTGCCCTCGCTCCCTGCACCACCGAAGGCCCTGTCCAGCAAAAAAACAGGCTGCCAGTGAGTATTACTGATATTAAAAAAATAAATAAAGGTGCACATAAGGATTCTTACTTGCCTACTTGCCTAAGCTACCTTTCACCTGGGCATTGAACCGTATTTGTATTAAAAACTAATCTTGTAGGTCTAGATCCAGCCATGGCTCCAGGGGCAGTCACCACAGGAATAGGTCCAGCTGGGAGTCCAGAGACTCTAGCCGCACTGTCCGGTCTGGCAGAGATGGAGACCATCGCAGCAGAGAACCGTCCAAATCGACCAGTCAAGATCATCAAGGGCGACATGTCCATCACTCCAGGTACAGTGTAGGGCGCCGCATTCAGTTGGCGACTGACTTCTAGTTATATAGTTATTTCATGGCTTGAGTTAAGACTCTCAAGATTTAAATTACCGGTATATCTTTACTAATTTTTTTTAAAGAATGTATACATTTAGAAAATGTAGAACTGTTATTTTGACCCATTGTTTTGCCAGTTATCTCCCCTTAATTGTGGAGAACAAATAGTAGGCTTGAAAAAGATTGAAAACCACTGGTTTAGAGTTTACACTAGATAAAGTAGGAATTCTA
The DNA here is from genome assembly GCA_039105355.1 of Benthosema pterotum. Lineage (NCBI taxonomy): Eukaryota > Metazoa > Chordata > Actinopteri > Myctophiformes > Myctophidae > Benthosema > Benthosema pterotum. Next base: position 5,174,874 of record CM076970.1, read on the forward strand.
AAGTTGACACACCAACAGTTTAAATCATGAGTAGACACTATTTAAAAAAAAAAAAGTTGAGTATGTGAATACCAATAAATTAGGCCTACGACCAATTCACTACCTGCTAACCATTTAAGTGCACAAAATAGTTTGACCATAGTTCCTTAGTTTGTAAGAAAACTATAACATACTAAACTGACGAAGACAGCATACTAGCATGATGATAAAGACATTGACCTAGACCCTGTGTTGAGAACTAATGTTTGTTTACATTTTTGTTTGCGTGTGTGTTCTTAACTGACTGTAGGCCACCGCAAAGGTTGATGGATTCCACATCGAGCGATTCTGAAACGGCTGATGAGGATATGATTCCTCCATCACCTCCTCCCAACCTGAGGACATCCCAGAGCCACCCACCCGCCAAAAAGCAGAAGAGTCACAGGTCACCGGATCGTACGAGCACCGAAAGTATGTAAACAGTCTAAGCAGAACAGTATGTAAACAAAAGAAAAACAATGATGGTATGAGACGTTAAAATGTTTAAATGTTACATTTATATCCAGGAAGACCAAGTTCCACAGGATCACCCAGTCCAGAATTGAGTCAGAGCATCCTCCCCGCAACTCCAGCGAGCCGTTCCACTGGGCCTCCAACAAGCCGCCACAGTGGAATCCCAATCTCGAGTGATGCAAGTACATCCAGGCAGAGCCAGCCTACTAGAACCCCAGCATTGAGTCAGAACGTCCTCCCCGCAACTCGAGTGAGCCGTTCCACTGGGCCTCCAACAAGCGCCACAGTGGAACCCCAATCTCGAGTGACGCAGGTGCATCCAGCCCCAGTGAGCCTACTAGAACCCCAGCATTGAGTCAGAGCGTCCTCCCCCCCAACTCCAGTGAGCCGTTCCATGGGGCCTCCAACAAGCCGCCACAGTGAAACCCCAATCTCGAGTGACGCAGGTGCATCCAGCCCCAGTGAGCCTACTAGAACCCCAGCATTGAGTCAGGGCGTCCTCCTCGCAACTCCAGTGAGCCGTCCCACGGGGCCTCCAACAAGCCGCCACAGTGGAACCCCAATCTCGAGTGACGCAGGTGCATCAGCCCCAGTGAGCCTACTACAACCCCTACTGCAGCTTCACAGCCACATGGTGGACAGCGTCAGATGTTCACCCACTTGCCGAAGACGTAAAGCTAACACAGAAGATGCATTCAAAAATGCTGAACACCCTGCTGAGGAAAAAAGAGGATGTGTCTCTGATGGAGCTGCCAGAGGGTGCAAACCTTCACGCTTCAGACAGAGGAAGAGCTCCAGTCCATGAACACGAAGCTGTGCAATTCAGAGTTCAGGCGCAGTTGTAAGTTAAAAATAAGCCCCCCCCCCCCCCCCCCCCCCCCCCACACACACACACACACTCTCTCTACTCTCCCTACCTGTCAACGGGAGGTAATGACTGAATGTGCGTTTCTTTACCTCAGTCATTTAACCTCCTTCCTGTCACTCTAACTACACATCATGCTGCTCACACTCTTTGCTCATTTACAAGTAGTACAAGTTTGCTCTTGACAGTTCTAGTTCTAGTTCTAGTTCTTTGCTACTTTTAAATTGGTTCATGTTTTACCAGCATAACACACACAGACAGAATTGGTGTTCATTCTTCGTACTTCCTGTGACTCTAATCATACTCAGGTTGCCATGGTTGCGGATGTTGAGGGACGACGCTGGACGATGCAGTTAAGAGGATGATGAGCTTCCTGCTGAGCCACCAGTTGTCTCGCCAGTTTCACCTCTTTGGGCTTAATGGAAAGAAGAAGTTTCGAGACCTGGCCCTTTTTGATGTCTTCTATGGTAAATTTGTCTTTAATTTCTCATCATAAAAAATACTTGAAACCTTCCTTCGTTCTTGTACTCACAACAAATTTAAATGGATACCAGCAATGTCTGTGTTTGGTATTTTTATTCAATTTTGCTATAATAACATGCTCTGACATGCAACTTTGTTATTCTACAAGAAAACACGTTTGCACATTTGGAAATATTAGTCTGGTGGGATTTCAGAAAAAAGGCCTCCTATAAGAGGTTAGGGGCATTTGGGGGTAAAAGTGGGGAACCAGTCCATTTTACACAATTCAAGGTGCTGAATCCGAAAAAAATGGTTCCCAAGCAAAATTTTGAGTCCTTACCCCCCAAATATCAAGATTTTTGTGGGTAACCAAGGTTTTTCAGACATAACTTGAAATGCATGGATTTTACGCCCCATAAGTGTATTGAACGTTAATATAAAGTTGGGCATTACGGACGATTTGGTACCAAGTACATGTCTGTACCTCTTACGGTTCTTGGAGATACAGCATTTAGGTACTTTCACAGATTGAGGAGAGCAGGACATCTGTAACACTGATTCTTAAGTCCACCAAATGGTGATACAGGCGTGAAAATTGGTACACACACTACTCCAAACCCACCTATTTCCAAAAGTACTACTGCGTGTCCTGCAAATTTCAAAGATGGCAGCCACCAAAATCCAAGATGTCCGTCCAAAAATGTTGTTTTTCATTAATAACTCAAAATATGAAGATTTTAACCCCATACATGTATTGAACGTTAATATAAAGTTGGGCATTACGGACATTTTGATACCAAGTACATGTCTGTATGTACTACGGTTCTTGAGTTACAACATATCGGTAGTGATGAGGAACCATAATGGAAACAATTTGGCACGTTTGACTCTTTTACTCAAAGATCCCTTTTATCATCATGTCAACCATTTTCAGGAAACGGGACCTACATCTGTCCGCTATCATAAACCACTTCAAGTTTTTAATTGATGAAACGGGTCGGGAGTTATTAAACCGAACGTGAATGCTGTTTTAAGTGTTAAAATTTGCTGCGTTATATTTTGCAAAGATAAGCCACCCAGAAATGTCTGTCTGTGCATCATCACACTGAGTCTGTCCTTCACAATAAGAGTACATGTGAACCGGACGCACCAAGTGTAGCATGTGTCATATAGTAATGGTATGATATGCTGTAAGTAAGTATGCTGTGTAATAGTGTAATAGGCTAATATGTGTAATAGCATAATATATGCACAATAGGCCAATAGTGTAATAGCGTAATAGGGGAATAGTGTAATAGTGTAAAATATGTGCAATAGGCAAATAGTGTATTATATACAATAACGTCATAGCGTAATAAGTACAGTAGGCTAATATGTGTAATAGTGTAATACATGGAATAGTGTCATAGGCTAATATCTGTAATAGTGCAATACATGTGCATTGGTGAAAGTGTAATATATGCAATAGTGTAATAGGGCTAATAGTGTAATAGTGTAATATATGTGCAATAGGCTAATAAGTGTATTCATATACAATTATGTCATAGTGTAATAAGTACAGTAGGATAATATGTGTAATAGTGCAATGCATGTGCATTAGGGTGATAGTGTAATATATGTAATAGTGTAATAGTGTAATATATGTGCAATAGGCTAAATAGTATTATATACAATAACGTCATAGCGTAATACGTACAGTAGGCTAATGGCTAATATGTGTAAAGTGTAATACATGGAATAGTGTCATAGGCTAATATTTGTAATAGTGCAATACATGTGCATTGGGTGAAAGTGTAATATATGCAATAGTGTAATAGGGCTAATAGTGTAATAGTGTAATAAATGTGCAATAGGCTAATAGTGTATTCATATACAATAATGTCATAGTGTGATAAGTACAGTAGGCTAATAAGTGTAATAGTGTAATATATGCAATAGTGGTATAGTGTAATAGCGTAATATGTGTAATAATTTTGTAGTGTAATATGTGTAATAGGCTGATAAGTGCAATAGTGCAATATAACAGTGTAATATAATATGTAATGGTGTTAGAGCAATATGTGTAATAGTGTAATTAAATTATACTATTTTTGCATATTTACACTATTACCCTAATGCACAAATATTGCACTATTGCACTATTAAACATTGCCCCCCATAGCACTATTACATTATTACACTTATTAGCCTACTGTAACTTATTACACTATACATTATTGTAATATAATACAGTAGCCTATTGCACATATATTACACTATTACACTATTAGCTCTATTACACTATTTGCATATATTTTACACTATCACCCTAATGCACATGTATTTCACTATTACACATATTAGCCTATGACATTATTCCATGTACTACACATTACACATATTAGCCTACTGTACTTATTACACTATGACATTATTGTATATAATACACTATTAGCATATTGCACATATATTACACTATTACACTATTATCCCTATTACACTATTGCATATATTACACTATCAACCATAATGCACATGTATTTCACTATTACACATATTAGCCTACTGTACTTATTACACTATGACATTGTATATATTACACTATTAGCCCTATTACACTATTGCATATAATACACTATTATCCTAATGCACATATATTGCACTATTACACATATTATCCTATGACACTATTGCATATTACACTATTACCATATTGTACATATATTATGCTATTGCACGTATTAGCCTATACCAATAACACTTATTAGCATATTATACCATTACTGTATGACACATGCTACACTTGGTGCATCCGTTCACATTTACTCTTATTGTGAAGGACAGACTCAGTGTGATGATGCACAGACAGACATTTCTGGTGGCTTATCTTTGCAAAATATACGCAGCAAATTTTAACACTGAAACACAGCATTCACGTTGGTTTAAATAACTCCCGACCCGTTTCATCAATAAAAAACTTGAAGTGGTTTATGATAGCGGACACATGTAGGTCCGTTTCCTGAAAATGGTTGACATGATGATAAAGGGATCTTTGAGTAAAAGAGTCAAACGTGCCAAAATGTTACCATTATGGTTCCTCATCACTACCTATATGCTGTAACTCAAGAACCGTAGTACATACAGACACGTACTTGGTATCAAAATGTCCGTAATGCCCAACCTTATATTAACGTTCAATACATGTATGGGGCTTAAAATCTTCGTATTTCGAGTTATTAATGAAAAACACATTTTGGACGGACATCTTGGATTTTGGTGGCTGCCATCTTGGAATTTTGCAGGACATGCAGTACTTTTGGAAATAGTTGGGTTTGAGGAGCGTGTGTACCAATTTTCATGCCTGTATCACCATTTGGTGGACTTAAGAATCAGTGTTACAGATGTTCCTGCTCTCCTCAATCTGTGAAAGTACCTAAATGCTGTATCTCAAGAACCATAGGAGTACAGACATGTACTTGGTACCAAATCGTCCGTAATGCCCAACTTTATATTAACGTTCAATACACTTATGGGGCCTAAAATCAATGCATTTCAAGTTATGTCTGAAAAACCTTTGGTTACCCCCCAAAATCTTGGATTTGGGGGTAAGGACTCAAAATTTTGCTTGGGAACCATTTTTTTCTCGGATTCAGCACCCTTGAATTGTGTAAAATGGACTGGTTCCCCACTTTTACCCCCAATGCCTCTAACAATCACTTTTATCACAAATCCCACTAGTCTATATAAGATTTTTGAGAAAACTGTTAAAATGACTAATTTTGTCCATCGTCCCTTTCTGTTCAGCAAAGATTCATCACTAATGTAGAAGTTACTATTGCTGTCTGGTTCTACACACTGTCCATTTCATGGAGTACTTGGTTGAGCCAGCTACTAAAATGTCTTTTTGTCATTTCTTTTAGCGGACTAAAGAACAACAACGCCACCCAGGACGTGAACCTGAGGACAGCAGAGCTGGCTCTTGGGAAGTGGTTCACAGGGGCCCGGGACCGAGGTGGGAACAGGGCGCGCAGAGCGCGTGACACAGTTGAAGACAATGTGGCTGTGGACACTGTGGACACTGTGGTACAGTAGCCTGCCCAATATGGCACTTCATCTTAAAGGGATAGTTCAGATTTTTTAACTTTATTTGTATGAATAATATCGTTGATATAGTGGTGTCAACTGCATTAATGGATTGCATGCATTAATTAATGGATGTCCAAAGTCCTGTGGTGGGAGTTCCGCTCTGGTTTTGGTATAATATCAGGTACTTCTGTTCATTTTGTCGGTCTTACTGGAGCCACTCTCTCTACACTCTCGACTCTCTCTTTACACTCTCTACTCTCTCTACCTGTCAATGGTCTTGATATTGACCAAAAACGGAGCAGAACTCCCACCATGGGACTCTGACAATAAAGGAATACAGTTTACACCACTATATTAATGGACAGTATTTCTGAACTATCCCTTTAAGATGAAAATGCTGTTTTTTGTTTTGTTTTCCCCCAGACTGCTGCTTCCCCCCGAAAGTTCTAAAAGTTTCCGGGTCTGAAAGTATTCAGACTTGTGTGTTCTGCAATAGATCCGTGTTCTCTAAGTGTAGTCCTCGAAAGTTCTGAAGTTTCTTAAAGTTCCAAAATTAAAATTTGTTATGCACTTTTTTACTTGTTATGCACTTGTGGTTCTCAAAGGGGTCCGGACTTCCTCAACAGTTCTGAATTGTCCGGATCCCCCCCCCCCCCCCCCCCCCCCCCAAGACAAGCTGCTTCCTCGAAAGTTCTCGATTGAGTGTTCTAAAATTGTCTGCTTTTTTTTTTTTTTTTTGAGGTTCTGAAAGTAATGTGTTCTGCACTAGGCTGTTTACAAAAAATGTGAAAGTTTTAAATTTTGTTATGCACTTTGTTATGCAATGCTAATTTTGATAATCTTTTTGTGGAAATTAAATGCAATCTTAGGAACAAATTCCATCTTTTTATTTTGTCAAACTGTCAAAGATATTGTCTGTATTTTCACCCAGGTAAAACGTAAACTGGATAAAGTAAACTGTAGATGCCTTTTACATTTTAAGTTTTGTTTGCAGTATTTACACAGCTGGTTCATGTCAATATAGCTAACAAGTTTACATCCCTTCAGGACCAACTTCAATTTGGATCTACTGTACATCGGTCCTGAATTTGGACTTGAAGCCCATTCAGATGCAAGTTCAAGCTCATAGGAACACAGGTGGCACACCCAAGACTCCGATCCAAGACAGGGACCAGACTAGGCCTGTGTTAGCTCATCTGGGCTTAGATGGGTTTCTGACTGCGTCTTAGGTGGGCGTACCACCTCATACCCAGTCAGAAACCCGTGTTGGCCCAATGGGCTAACACAGGTGGGACATTAGTGGAACCTGGGTGCAGGGCCCACTTGGAGCCCATAATGGGTGGCCTACATGGGTCCCATATATTTTGCCCAGCTGGAACCCATTTAACGCCCACTCATATCCCAGTGCTAACCTATATAGGCAAACCCAGGTAGAGCCCACATGGTTCCCACATATAATTGCCCATTTGGGTACCACCTCATACCCAGTCAGAAACCCGTGTTAGCCCATATGGGCTGACACGGGTGGGACATTAGTGGAACCTGGGTGCAGGGCCCACTCGGAACCCAGGCCCAGAAGCCCATATCAAAACCCAAGTGGGGCCCACTTGCGCGTGTTTGCTGGGATGTAGACCGCCAAGTCTGTACTTCAGAAAAGAAGTGGCATGCATGTGTGCATTAATTGCAGAAGAAGAATGTTTTAACAAACAAGCAATTTTATTTGGCTGATGAAAAAAAAAAAAACTTTTGTCTGTATGCAGAAATGTTCACGTGTGAACTTCAAAAATCTAGGCAAAAAATATGATTTATTTTTAACTGCTCAAAATGGTGGAAACTCTGAGGGTGGAGCTTACTGGTCAAAGAGACATATGTGTTCCCCATGAGACAAGAAACATGTGGAGACAAGCACCATAACGTTTGGCCAAATGGTGATGACTCATGGCTGTTGTGCACAATATGCAATGACAAATAAAGACAAAATCAAGTGTTTATAGGAGTACGGCCAATGAGGCCATCCCTATTATATAAGAAAAGGGACAACAACAATAACATTTCCAGCTTGTACTTTAATTGTGTGAGGAATGTATCAGACAGCATACAGTGATATAATGTTGACATGTAATGTTTCAGTTAGCAGGAGAGAGTCAATGAGCAGCAATTCGACTGTAAAGGTACAATTTGAATATGTCAATAATGACTCCATGGAAGATGAGAACACACCACTGCCCGCATCTAGACTAATTTAGTATTTTTAAAAGTCTAAGCCTACAACTTCCCCAGGAGTCAAACTTTTGACTTCATACATTCCAACAATTCAATGATTTAATAAATAAAATGCAAGACGCTAATTTATATTGTGTGCAAACATTTCTTTATTCATTTGGACACTGTGTGAGTCAGGCATTGTCATAATTGACTGGGATCTGCATATGCCTTTTTTTTTTTTTACATAAAATAGAGAGGGCCTCATTGGCCGTACTCCTATAAACACTTGATGTTTGTCTTTATGTGTCATTGCATAATGTGCACAACAATTTACATTTATCAAAGAAATACACAGATCAACAGCGAATGAGGAAAAAAGAAAAAACAAATCTGAGAACATCATCTCATGTCTTATTGAGTTCACCCTAGCTGAAATAGATGATGAGATATTTGTTTCGATTTTGTTTTCGTCAGCGAGGTAATTGGTGAACATTAGTAGCACCAGTGATTTAAGAACAGTGAACACATAGGCAGTGAATTCAGATAGTATGTTATGGTTACTAGCTAACACAAATCAAAATGTTTATCCTACTCTTTTCTAAAAAAAAAAAAAAAAAAAAAAAAAAAAAAAAAACTTGAGCAAGTTATTTGGGTCTCTCTCCGGTGTGAATTCTCTGGTGGGATTTAAGGTTTGTCATTTGAGAGAAGTGTTTTCCACACTGATCACATCCGTAGGGTTTCTCTCCTGTGTGAATTCTCTGGTGTGATATAAGACTTCCCAGTGTACAGAAGTTTTTTCCACACTGGTCACATCCATAGGGTTTCTCTCCTGTGTGAATTCTCTGGTGTGATTTAAGATGTTCAATTCGAGAGAAGTGTTTTCCACAATGTTCACATCCATAGGGTTTCTCTCCTGTGTGAATTTGCTCGTGTGTTTTAAGGGTTTCGAGAAAAAAATTGTCCTGTATGAGTCCTCATATGTTCAATTAGAATATACTGTTTACTAAAGTTTTTTCCACAAACTGTACACACAAAGGTGGGGTGACATATGCTCATGTGAATTTTTAGATTAGCTGCTGTACCAGCAAAGCCACACATTGAACAAGGAAACAGCTTTTCTGGTGTATCAGACACCCTTTTTCCTTCCACATCTTGTGTCCCGGGGGATGCTAGTCTGTTCGAAACGGTTCGATCATCGCTGTTCAACTCCAGATTTAGAACCAGAGCTAATCTGGGCATCACTAGTTGGTTGTGATTTTCCACAGTCCTGTGAATCACCTTGTGCTGTCATGAGTTCAGTTGAGCTGTTGTCTACAAGCACTGTCTCTTTGTTTTCAACATCATCCTCAGTTTTCACAACTACTATTATCAACCCCTCCTCCTGTGTGACAAGTTGTTCCCCTGGTTCCTCTTTAATATGTGGAGACTCTGGTTCTCCCTGGACCTGAACAGAGTTCCTCCCCAACTGGTGCAGGATGTCTAGGAAACAGACAAAAATATGTCATTATATTGGTTATGTACACCATATACTGTATATCCCCACAGCAAAACTTGTATTGTTTACATCACAATACAACAGTCAGGTCTGAATGTGTCATTTTTGTCATTTCATTCACTTCTTTAGGTTTTTGAGAAAGGATGAAATCCCAAAGAAGAAACATTTATAATTTATGATGTTTCTGTTCATTTCTACAGTACCAACCTGCTCCCTGTAAGTTGATGCTCTCCTCCGTAGCTATATCCAGTAGTCTGCTTTTGTGGTCAATTTCTTGTTTCAAGTAGAAAGCCTCATCCTCAAACTCTTTTAGAATTCTTCCAACAGTCTCACATATCTCTTCAGCTGCTGCAGCCAGTCTCCCGTTGACCAAGAACATCAGTGATTGTAGAACGGACATATCTGAGCTCTGTGTGTGTTGATCCTTGTCAAGAGAGAGAGAGAGAGAAGTTCAGTCCTTGCAGCTTGCAGAGACCAATGTGTGTCAGACTAATGAAACATAGCACTGTTAAATACTCACAAAGGGTGTATGCTGAGCCAATCAGAGAAGAGTTGGTGTACGTGTGTTGGGGGCAGGGCAATAATAAACCGAAACTGAAGAATGGCTGCTTAAGTACCCCCACTTAACCATTCTCACACCTTCTCATACCAAGCAGGCTACAATAAATTCCTCAAAGCTACAACTGGATAATTGCAGCTGTTGTAACTAGATCCTATGAAGGAAAGATGTGTTTGCTTTATATAATATCAGCACAACAATATAGCATTCTACAATATGCCAAACCTTGACGTTTAAATGTTAGCTACTGGTTCTCAAAGTGAGCCAGGGGTTCCACATGGAATCAATTTTCCAACTTGCTCTGTGTAAATAAATAGTCAAAAGACCAATAGAAATATTTATCTAGTGTATTTTCTAGAATAAATACAAAGGGACTACAAATCTCAAACCCCAAAATCGGACAGCGCTCCCACTTCTGGTCTATGAGAGGTATCATAAAATACCCTAATTTCACTACTTTCTTACTGGGCTGTAGTGGTTTTATTCGTGTTCCATATGTTTAATTTGTCATTTTCAATGTCACATGCTTGCTATCACAATATACAGTACAAAAATATACTATCCCATCAGAGATTCACAAGTATTAGCATTATAAATCTGTGTTGTTGCACCACTGTGTATACGTCTATGGCAGGGGTCGGCAACCCAAGATGTTGAAAGAGCCATTTTCGACCCAAAATTAAATTCAAAATCTGTCTGGAGCCGCATTTTATTATTTTTTTCCTGAGAGTCTGCAAATGTGAACCAAATGGACCCTAGCGGGTCCATTTGGTTCCATTTGCACACTCTCAGAAAAAAAGGTCCTCAAAGAAAAATAATTAACATGGTGAAACACAACCTTTCTTCAGAAATGGAGTTTCTAAAAAAAATAAAAATAAAGGAGTTTTACAGAACTCCATTTCTAGTCCACACAACATCTCTAAGGTATATTAATGACATAGTAAACTGAGTAAACCTTTGAAAATGGGTGGTTCAGATTGAAAGCTTTTTTGACATGGCCAAGTGCTACTTTAACCGTCAGACAGCACAACACGTTTTGGGTGACTGAAATGTTTATATTATTTTGGTGTGGATCACCCCAGTGTGTGTATGTAATAATGCTACATCCACTGAGCCACTAGGGCTGTGTTCTGGAGCCGCATGCGGCTCCTGAGCCGCAGGTTGCTGACCCCCGGTCTATGGTAATGAAGCTCACAGCTGTAGTGTACACTATGCCTATGGTCCAGGTATAGATCAAGGGTATTCAAATTGTACCTTTAGGCTTCATTACCCCTGAAGCATTAACATGCCAATATGGCCACCATGGAGGAGGAGCACAAACAACTGTTTGCATAGTAATGGCAAACTTCAGATGCTAATTACAAGTGTCATCTGAGGGCCACTGCAGAGAGTATATATTTAATAACTGATACTAAATTGCTGGAAATTAATGCAATGTGAAAACAGTGCTTGTGATGTAACTGCTCATGTGTAAAGTATTTTAAAGTATTTCAAATGCAAACTCTTGAAAGTAGTACCTTTCATATGAGAGAATTAGTTAAATTAGATCCATAGCATTTTTTTTGTAAAGTGAAGGATATATAAAAGATATACAATTTTGTGATTTTTAAGAATTATATGACATTCAAAAAAGATATAAGATCCATAGTATTTTTGTAAACTGAAACATATATAATTTTGTAATTTATTGACTTACAAAACACATCCATAGTTCCATATTATCTTTTCTTGTAAAGTGGCTTGTATGAAAGCATTTGAAAGGTGCCACTTTCAAGAGTTCTCATATGAAGTTTTTTCCCATATGGGTGGGCATTTTCATGAACATTCAATGTTCCAAATAAGTTATATACACACTGTTGCAGAACAGTGCATTAATTGATGTTTCTGATGCCTGCCTGCCTTTTCATTTTGTTTGGAGTAACATTTTTTGTTTCAGTTTTAATTGACAAAGTCAAAAGTGATACAAGTATAAATCAGAGGATGAGAAATACACATAAAATTAATTAAAAAAAATAATGTTACTTGCAATTAATCAACAAATCAAACTGTATCACCCCCCCCCCCCCCATCCCATCAACGTGGACATTAAAAACACAGTGGAGTGGAGTATGCGAACATTTTCGCAGGTGAAACCACATTCCATCTATGGTAATGAAGATCACAGCTGTACATAGTACTCCACACACACTCAGTCCTGGTATAGAGTTAAATGCTATTCAAATGGTACATTTAGGCTCCATTACTGCTCATTAAAACCCTCCTGACACTGAACTGAATCATTAGCACGTCAATAATGGCACCATGTATGACTCATGTGTGGTGCAAATATTGACATGCTAATGTATTTCAATCCATTTGAATAGCATAATGAAGACAGACTTCATTATGCTATTCAAATGGATTGGAATCTGGACTGACTGTGCAGTATCTACTGCAGGGGTGACTGTTTTATCACCATTGACAAAATCAAAAAAGAATCAACAAGTATTTGATGAACCAGGTGGAGACATTATTTGATAAATGAGCGAGGAGGGTTCATAAAAATGTGTATAATGTTATATTTGCTGCAGCACAAACTGTATATGGTACCAACATTACCTACTGCATTACACGTAGTACCTTTCCGCTGTATGTGTTTTGTACTCTTGTATTAATGCGAGTACAGCACTTACCACAAATGGTACACTTATGGTGCTTTTCCCCTGTGTGAGTCATCATGTGTGATTTTAGATAAGCCACTTGAGGAAAGCTGTTGCTACATACGAGAGACAGCGAGTGCAAAACCCGACGTCGGCGGGCGCCTCGGCTGCGCCGGGACTTGCCTCCTTAGTCGCTTCCTTAATGAGTGGCGGACCGGCAGCGCGGCGTTTTTATGAGCTCTGGCGGCAGTGCTGCCGCTGCCGTTGCATTCTGGATGGTTCTGCCAGTTCGTGCGGCAGTTCTGCCGGTTCGTGCGACAGTGTAGCGGCAGAAGGCTCCCCATGCCGCCCCAGACCGGCGCTTTTGCCGATGATTTTGGCAACTGCCTCTGCTTTTGCACTGCCTGCTGCTGCTGTCAGTCCAATTAATGCATGCTTGCAGAACGATTATAAATATATGCAAACAAATATGAACTAAATATTTATTGAATTCATTATATTATTAATTGTTTTATCATTACTATAAGCTCTATCATTAATATAAGCTTTTTGGGCGGCTATGCCGGTTCGCCGCCGGGCCCTCCGCCTCGCCGCCGTGCACTCCGCCGGCGCCGCTGCTCATGGACCGGCGGCCAACGCCGCTTCTATCGACGCTTCACCGACCCTCGCCTGTTGACTGATTCTCTTCATGCTCTCTCTCTCTCTCTCTCTCTCTCTCTCTCTCTCTCTCTCTCTCTCTCTCTCTCTCTCTCTCTCTCTCTCTCTCTCTCTCTAATAAAGATGTTCGTCTGCCTCGACTGTTTTACCCCCCCTCCAAACTGGGGTTTGTAGGCCATATCATTGAGTATATATAAGGAAATCCCACCCATTGTCCATTGCCATCTACTAGAAGAGTTGCGATATTGAAGGGTCAGAAACTGAGCCCACGAGCGCTATTGATACAGCCTGATGAGGGACATTGGGACAAACAAACTGACATGATTTGAAACAACTTGTTTACAGTGAATGAATGGATTAACGCATCCATCCATCCATCCATCCATCCATCCATCCATCCATCCATCCATCCATCCATTCAAGCTGGGCTGTTGCCTGAATTCAACGCATGAATGTGTACTTCTGGTCCAGGCCTTGTCCCTATTTGCTGTCCCCATTACCAATAGAAGTCTATGTAGAGCCTCCATGCCAGCTCAGTCTAAATCCAGGCCGCGTACGCATGCAGTAAAGCTTGATTATACTCAATTGACCGCTGTGCTGCATTATACATGTGATCGATATACAAACTCACCGCCTGTCGCAGCACAACTAGTTGTGAGCTTGTAGATTGAACGAAACCTAACCTTGTTTCGCGCGCATGCATGCAGAAGACGACCAAGAACTGAATTACAAAAGTAGCCTAATTGTAGTCGATACTTGCCTTTAGTTTTTGGATTGGAAACAAATCAAACAGGGGAGACGCAGCGCAGCGCTGTGTGCCTCTGTCCATGGCCATGCGCCTGGTCTCGCGTATGTAGAGATGGCTCTACTCTACATGCATTTTCAACTTCAATTGACACGAATAAGCCCACGAAACGGACCCCGGAATATGCCAGACCGATAAGATTTTATATTATGGCTCTATAGTAATTCATTCAATGATAGAGCTTTACAACAGAAAGCCTCACTGATTCCTGATAGTCACAATGTGTGACCGTGTCTCTATTTGAAATGTACTGTCCCAAGCTGGACTGAATATGATATTGCATATAGCCTAAGTGATAATTACATATAGTCTATTACGCTCACGTAGGCCTACAATAAACCTAGGCCTGCAGATATACAACACGCAGAACGAGAGGGACGGAGGTGTCCCGCGCGCGCGCGCGCGCACACACACACACACACCCACACACCCACCCACACACACACACACACACACACACACACACACACACACACACACACACACACACACACACACACACACACGCGCGCGCGCGAATAGCCTATAACCTCAATGATATGGATTAGCCCTAGACAGACCCCAGTTGGGGGGGGGTGGAGGCAGACGAACATCTTTATTAGAGAGGGAGAGGGAGAGAGAGAGAGAGAGAGAGAGGGAGAGGGAGAGGGAGAGAGAGAGAGAGAGAGAGAGCATGAAGAGAATCAGTCAACAGGCGAGGGTCGGTGAAGCGTCGATAGAAGCGGCGTTGGCCGCCACCGGCGGCGGGGAACCGCCGGTCCACGAGCAGCGGCGCCGGCGGCGGCGAGGAACCGCCGGTCCACGAGCACCGGCGCCGGCGGCGCCGGTTGAGCGCCTGGCGGCGGGGGAACCGCCGGTCCATGAGCAGCGGCGCCGGCGGAGTGCACGGCGGCGAGGCGGAGGGCCCGGCGGCGAACCGGCATAGCCGCCCAAAAAGCTTATATTAATGATAGAGCTTATAGTAATGATAAAAAAACAATTAATAATATAATAAATTCAATAAATATTTAGTTCATATTTGTTTGCATACATACATTCATAATCGTTCTGCAAGCATGCATTAATTGGACTGACAGCAGCAGCAGGCAGTGCAAAAGCAGAGGCAAAAGCGCCGGTCTGGGGCGGCATGGGGAGCCTTCTGCCGCTACACTGTCGCACGAACCGGCAGAACTGCCGCACGAACTGGCAGAACCATCCAGAATGCAACGGCAGCGGCAGCACTGCCGCCAGAGCTCATAAAAACGCCGCGCTGCCGGTCCGCCACTCATTAAGGAAGCGACTAAGGAGGCAAGTCCCGGCGCAGCCGAGGCGCCCGCCGACGTCGGGTTTTGCACTCGCTCTTACTCTGAAATACTGTACAAGTATGGCCTTTCTTCTGTGTGAGTGTTCATGTGTGCAATTAGATTGCATTGTTGACTACATAATTTTCCACTAACCGTACACATAAAGGGCTTGAAGTTTTAGATTAGCAGTTGTACCGGCAAAGCCACACATTGAACAATGAAATAGCTTTTCTGGTGTATCGGATGGCCCTTTTCCTTCCACATTTTGCATTGATCATCCCAATTCAGCCCCCCCCCCCCCCCCCCCCCCCCCCCCACACACACACACACACACACAGTCAACCGCTGTGCACTGTAGCCATAGACTGTCACAATAAAATAATACTAAATTAGTATAGATGCAAGCATGCAAACCGTTGTTTGTCCCTCCTCCATGGTGTCAGTATTGACATGGTAATGCTTTAGTTAATGTGAAGCAATTAGACCATTTGAGTAGCATTAAACTCTATGCCTGGACTGAGTGTGTAGGTGTACACACTCAGTCCAAGTTATCAGTTAGTCGTGCCTCAATATGTGGTCACACATTGTGACACGTCACACCACCACATATGGCCGTCTCCAGGAGGTTATGAGTCACAACACTGACCAAATTTATCCCTGGATAACCATATATGGAAAATCCTGAGATCTGCATATATGGAGCCAGTCAGCAACTCTACATCAAACCTCAACCCCTTAGTTATCCATATATGGATATACTATGGTGAGCTGTTCTGACATACCATATGTTTATCCTTGCCTGCCCATCCTTCTTGTTCTGACATGTTGTTCTAACCTTATCAAACCATGTACACTCAAGACCTATTTCATTCCATACATGTCAATCAGCTCGCTAAGCAGTTTGATCTCACCCAGGAGTATGTGTGCACAGCATGCAACCTCAAGGTCAGAGTGAATGTCAACCATACACCAAGTGTATTCACACAGCAATAAGACAGGACCAAGCAAGCAGCTAAGAACAATCAGCCATATAAACATGGAAGACTGACCTTCAGAAATAGAAGACCATGTAATATTGGGTTCTTGAAGGTTCACGAATCAGAGGTGTCAGTCCCTGGATTTGAAACAAGGACTTGAAGTTATGTGCTTTACGAATGAACCATGTAGACCGCCAAGTCTGTACTTCAGAAAAGAAGTGGCATGCATGTGTTCATTAATTCTCTTGGCGCCGTCCACGCGGGGCTCGTGGACATCCCGTTAGAACCCCACTGCCGAAAACGCGGA
This sequence comes from Benthosema pterotum, assembly GCA_039105355.1. NCBI lineage: Eukaryota > Metazoa > Chordata > Actinopteri > Myctophiformes > Myctophidae > Benthosema > Benthosema pterotum. The sequence continues at coordinate 5,191,685 of CM076970.1, forward strand.
CGGCTCGTATCACGCGGAAATGTAGATTTCATTCTTTAATCCAACTATTAGTCCGTGCGCATCGTCTGATGATCATCCCGTTGCTGACTTTCATTTGGGACAGAATTGGGGACAACTTTTTTTTTCTGTGCCATTGACATGCATTCAATCCAATGCATTCAAACGGCTCTCCTCCGGTTTGCGCATGGGTTAAGCAGCCAGGGCTACACAGCTCTTCCTGACTTGTGACCCGGATGTTTTTGGGTAGATCGCCAGATGATCGATTAGGCAAGACAACAGACACAGCGTAACAGAAACAGCACATTCTGTTTAGGAGATCTGAGCTTCAAAATAAGGGCTTTTTTACCGATCGAACTGGTTTGAGCCGCGGCAGTGGAAAGAAAACAAAGAAAATCCGATCGCGCTCAATGAGTTAATTGCAGAAGAAGAATGTTTTAACAAACAAGCAAAAAAAAAAAAAAAAAAAAAAAAAAAAAACTTTTGTCTGTATGCAGCAATGTTCACGTGTGAACTTCAAAAATCTAGGCAAAAAAATATGGTTTATTTTTAACTGCTCAAAATGTTGGAAACTCTGAGGGTGGAGCTTACTGGTCAAAGAGACATATGTGTTCCCCATGAGACAAGAAACGTGTGGAGACAAGCTCCATAACGTTTGGCCAAATGGTGATGACTCATGGCTGTTGTGCACAATATGCAATGACAAATAAAGACAAAATCAAGTGTTTATAGGAGTACGGCCAATGAGGCCATCCCTATTATGTAAGAAAAGGGACAACAACAATAACATTTCCAGTTTGTACTTTAATTGTGTGAGGAATGTATCAGACAGCATACAGTGATATTCAAATTGTACCTTTACAGTCGAATTGCTGCTCATTGACTCTCTCCCTGCTAACTGAAACATTACATGTCAACATTATATGTCAATAATGACACCATGGAAGAGGAGAACACACCACTGCCCGCATCTAGACTAATTTAGTATTTTTAAAAGTCTAAGCCTACAACTTTCCCAGGACTCAAACTTTTGACTTCATACATTCCAACAATTCAATGATTTAATAAATAAAATGCAAGACGCTAATTTATATTGTGTGCAAACATTTCTTTATTAATTTGGACACTGTGTGAGTCAGGCATTGTCATAATTGACTGGGATCTGCATATGCCTTTTTTTTTTTACATAAAATAGAGATGGCCTCATTGGCCGTACTCCTATAAACACTTGATGTTTGTCTTTATGTGTCATTGCATAATGTGCACAACAATTTACATTTATCAAAGAAATACACAGATGAACAGCGAATGAGGAAAAAACAAAAAACAAATCTGAGAACATCATCTCATGTCTTATTGAGTTCACCCTAGCTGAAATAGATGATGAGATATTTGTTTCGATTTTGTTTTCGTCAGCGAGGTAATTGGTGAACATTAGTAGCACCAGTGATTTAAGAACAGTGAACACATAGGCAGTGAATTCAGATAGTATGTTATGGTTACTAGCTAACACAAATCAAAATGTTTATCCTACTCTTTTCTAAAAAAAAAAAAAAAAAAAAAAACTTGAGCAAGTTATTTGGGTCTCTCTCCGGTGTGAATTCTCTGGTGGGATTTAAGGTTTGCCATTCGAGAGAAGTGTTTTCCACACTGGTCACATCCATAGGGTTTCTCTCCTGTGTGAATTCTCTGGTGGGATTTAAGGTTTGTCATTTGAGAGAAGTGTTTTCCACACTGATCACATCCGTAGGGTTTCTCTCCTGTGTGAATTCTCTGGTGTGATATAAGACTTCCCAGTGTACAGAAGTTTTTTCCACACTGGTCACACCCATAGGGTTTCTCTCCTGTGTGAATTCTCTGGTGTGATTTCAGATGTTCAACTCGAGAGAAGTGTTTTCCACAATGTTCACATCCATAGGGTTTCTCTCCTGTGTGAATTCGCTCGTGTGTTTTAAGGGTTTCAATTCGAGAAAAAAATTGTCCTGTATGAGTCCTCATATGTTCAATTAGAATATACTGTTTACTAAAGTTTTTCCCACAAACTGTACACACAAAGGTGGGGTGACATATCCTCATATGAAATTTTAGATTAGCTGCTGTACCAGCAAAGCCACACATTGAACAAGGAAACAGCCTTTCTGGTGTATCAGACACCCTTTTTCCTTCCACATCTTGTGTCTCGGGGGATGCTAGTCTGTTCGAAACGGTTCGATCATCGCTGTTCAACTCCCACTTATCACTGTCTACAGTGTCAGATTTAGAACCAGAGCTAATCTGGGCATCACCAGTTGGTTGTGATTTTCCGCAGTACTGTGAATCACCTTGTGCCGTCATGAGTTCAGTTGAGCTGTTGTCTACAAGCACCTTCTCTTTGTTTTCAACATCATCCTCAGTTTTCACAACTACTATTATCAACCCCTCCTCCTGTGTGGCAAGTTGTTCCCCTGGTTCCTCTTTAATATGTGAAGACTCTGGTTCTCCCTGAACCTGAACAGAGTTCCTCCCCAACTGGTGCAGGATGTCTAGGAAACAGACAAAAATATGTTATTATATTGGTTATGTAACCATATTCTGTATATCACCACAGCAAAACCTGTATTGTTTACATCACAATACAACAGTCAGGTCTGAACATGTCATTTTTGTCATTTCATTCACTTTCGTTTTTGAGAAAGGATGAAATCCCAAAGAAGAAACATTTATAATGTATGATGTTTCTGTTCGTTTCTACAGTACCAACCTGCTCTCTGTAAGTTGATGCTCTCCTTCGTAGCCATATCCAGTAGTCTGCTTTTGTGGTCAATTTCTTGTTTCAAGTAGAAAGCCTCATCCTCATACTCTTTTAGAATTCTTCCAACAGTCTCACATATCTCTTCAGCTGCTGCAGCCAGTCTCCCATTGACCAAGAACATCAGTGATTGTAGAAAGGACATATCTGAGCTCTGTGTGTGTTGATCCTTGTCAAGAGAGAGAGAGAGAAGTTCAGTCCTTGCAGCTTGCAGAGACCAATGTGTCAGAATAGTGAAACATAGCACTGTTAAATACTCACAAAGGACGCATGCTGAGCCAATCAGTAGAGAAGACTTGGTGTACGTGTGTTGGGGGCAGGGTGGGGGTTACAGAGCAATAATAAACCGAAACTGAAGAATGGCTGCTTAAGTACCCCCACTTAACCATTCTCATACCTTCTCATACCATGCAGGCTGCAATAAATTCCCCAAAGCTACAACTGGATAATTGCAGTTGTAGCTTTGATTGTAACTAGATAACCTATGAAATAAAGATATGTTTCCTTGATATAATATCAGCACAACAATATAACATTCTACAATATGCCAAACCTTGATGTTCAAATGTTAGCTACTGGTTCTCAAAGTGAGCCAGGGTTCCACATGGAATCAATTTTCCAACTTGCTCTGTGTAAATAAATAGTCAAAAGACCAATAGAAATATCTATCTAGTGTATTTTCTAGAATAAAGACAAAGGGACTACAAATCTCAAACCCCAAAATCGGACAGCGCTCCCACTTCTGCTCTATGAGAGGTATCATAAAATACCCTAATTTCACTACTTTCTTACTGGGCTGTAGTGGTTTTATTCGTGTTCCATATGTTTAATTTGTCATTTTCAATGTCACATGCTTGCTATCAATATCAATATAGAGTACAAAAATATACTATAATACTCCCATCAGAGATTCACAAGTATTAGCATTATAAATCTGTGTTGTTGCACCACTGTGTATATGTCTATGGTAATGAAGCTCACAGCTGTAGTGTACACTATGCCTATGGTCCAGGTATAGATCAATGGTATTCAAATTGTACCTTTAGGCTTCATTACTCCTGAAGCATTAACATGTCAATATGGCCACCATGGAGGAGGAGCACAAACAACTGTTTGCATAGTAATGGCAAGCTTCAGATGCTAATTACAAGTCTCATCTGAGCGCCACTGCAGAGAGTACAGTATATCTTTAGTAATTGATACTACACTCAACAACAATATAAACGCAACACTTTTGTTTTTGCTCCCATTTTTCAGGGGATGGACGTAAAGCCCTAAAATTCATTCCAGATATACAATATAACTATTTCTCTCAAACACTGTTCACAAATCTGCCTAAATGTGTGATATTGAGCACTTCTGCTTTCTTAAGATAATCCATCCCACCTCACAGGTGTGCCACATTAAGATGCAGATTTGACATCATTATTAGTGCACAGGTGTACCTTAGACTGTCCACAATAAAAAGACACCCTGAAATGTGCAATTTTATTTTGCCTTATTGGGTGTATGGGCCTCCGAACCAGTCAGTATCTGGTGTGACCACCATTTGCCTCATGCAGTGCAACACATCTTCTTCGCATAGAGTTCATCAGATCGCCAATTGTGGCCTGTGGAATGTTGGTCCACTCCTCTTCAATGGCTATGTGAAGTTGCTGGATATTAGCAGTGTTGGTCAATATTACTTAGGAAAGTAACTTCTTTACTTTACTCATTATCCCTTAGACAAAGTAATATCATTACTTTACTTATTACTGGAATTGAAGAGTAATATATTACATATTACGTTATTACTTTCCCAAGTTCTCAACACCCACCTTTGAAAAAATAGAGATGTACAACATAATCTGTTTAGCGAGCTCTTTTTAGAACTGAATCCAATTTATTGGAATAATAATAGTCTCCAATCCCACAAACTGCACCTGAAAACTGGTGGGATTTAAGGTTTGTCATTTGAGAGAAGTGTTTTCCACACTGATCACATCCGTAGGGTTTCTCTCCTGTGTGAATTCTCTGGTGTGATATAAGACTTCCCAGTGTACAGAAGTTTTTTCCACACTGGTCACATCCATAGGGTTTCTCTCCTGTGTGAATTCTCTGGTGTGATTTAAGATGTTCAATTCGAGAGAAGTGTTTTCCACAATGTTCACATCCATAGGGTTTCTCTCCTGTGTGAATTCGCTCGTGTGTTTTAAGGGTTTCGAGAAAAAAATTGTCCTGTATGAGTCCTCATATGTTCAATTAGAATATACTGTTTACTAAAGTTTTTTTCCACAAACTGTACACACAAAGGTGGGGTGACATATGCTCATGTGAATTTTTAGATTAGCTGCTGTACCAGCAAAGCCACACATTGAACAAGGAAACAGCTTTTCTGGTGTATCAGACACCCTTTTTCCTTCCACATATAGGCCCTCATTTATCAAAAGGAGTGCAGATTCGTCCCCAAATTTCAACGTGGGTTTTGGAGTGCACACAACTCCACCCGGCATATATCAAGCGATCCCAAACAGCTGAGTCCATCCTAATTTCCTTCCTACGATGATAAATGTGACGGCTGAAATCAATCTGGCACGCCCTTGGAAACAGGCCGCTCCTCCCTTTCTTTGCGACATTAACAACTGCAATACGACCAGCAACCATGGTGATGAGGGGGGAAAAAATAAAAACTTCCCACCGATTGCGCTGCTTCCTGCGGCCAGCCAGCAAGCCAGCCAGCCAGCCAGCCAGCCCCCCCCCAGCCCGATTGCGCTGCTTCCCGCGGCGCGACAGCCCCCCCCTCCTCTTTCACATAGACACACGCAACTCCGTTCGCCGTTGTTTTAAGTAGGCTAAGTAAAATAATAGCATGGCATTTGGTTTTATTTTTAGTTTACACTCTCAAGAGCCAACTTTCATCTGGTTACCTGGGGACCACCTGGGACCCTCTCAAGAACCACTGGTGGTCCTCGGACCACATTGAAAACTACTGGCCTATAGGACCAGTTTTTATTACATCACCGTGAATGGAATAGGCCGCTTTAGTATTCTGCAGTGTAGGATTAAATCAACGCATTTTTAGAAAGAGCGCAGCCCCCCCCCCTCTCCCCCCGAGTCGGACTGCTGCCTGTGAGTGACCAGTCTGACCACGTAGCCTAGATCAGAGATAGATAACTGCCAGCAGTGACAAGACAGTTCATAAACTCATATCAACCATATAATGTGATCGCCGGTGATTAATAAATGAATCGATGGCAGGCACATGACTGCAGGAGTGCAGGTGTTACATATTAGTGTGATGATGCTGATTTACAAGCTTTCTATCCTTCGTGCAGACCATAATTGTAGATAGTGAGGCTGTGCATGTAGGCTATTGTCACTGCAAATAAAAGTGGCTTTTATTTAATTCTTTTTTTCATCAGGATTAGGCATTAATGAATAAAAACTTTCCACCGATTGCGCTGCTTGCCGCGGCGCCCTCCCTCTCTGTTTCTTTATTCAGTAAGTAAAATAATTGCATGGTATTTGGACCCGCAAGGGTCCACTCGGTTTTATTTTTAGTTTACACTCTCAAGAGTTACATCTGGCTAAACCAACTTTTCATCTGGTTAACCAACTTAGCCTGGGGACCACCTGGAACCCTCTCAAGAACCACTGGTGGTCCTCGGACCACATTTTTTTTTATTACATCGCAGTAAATGGAATAGGCTACAGGTTTGTATTCTGTAGTGTAGGATTAAATCCATGCATTTTTTAGGAAGAGCGCACGTAGCCTACCTATCTCCCCCTCAAGCTTTCTATCCTTCGTGCAGACCATTGTACAAACCAGACGTAGGCTACTGTAGATCCACATCGATGCAATCTCCCGCCGATCCGCGATCACGACTACCGAAATTGCTCTCACAAGCAGCCTACTGTAGGTCTGCAGTTTATCTGAGTGACTGAGGCGATCGATATACCTGTACTAACGTAGCATATAATATCATTTTAAATAGTCAGGCTGTGCATGTATTTGTCACTGCAAATAAAAGTGGCTTTTATTTTATTTTCACCCCACCGGGATCAGGGATGTAATCTCGCATAATATGCCTTTTCAAAACTATATATTTTTCATCTGTATCATTTATTAGGTTTTATAGCTATAGGAGTGAATAGATAACTTTAGATACATTTCTGCAGTTCAGACAATGCTGCTCCGCTTGTTTAGGACAGAAAAACAGGCAAGGACAAATCCTACGACAGCTCCCGACCTGACGTGGGTTTTGTCCGGACGTGGGATCAACTTCAAGTTCATGGTGGGAATGATATATGTCAAACAAGGTGGGAATTCTGCTCTACGCATGTCCTACGTTCATTTTTGGGTGTACACCACGTTGATAAATGAGGGCCCTTGTGTCGCAGGGGATGCTAGTCTGTTCGAAATGGTTCGATCATCGCTGTTCAACTCCCACTTATAACTGTCTACAGTGTCAGATTTAGAACCAGAGCTAATCTGGGCATCACTAGTTGGTTGTGATTTTCCACAGTCCTGTGAATCACCTTGTGCTGTCATGAGTTCAGTTGAGCTGTTGTCTACAGGCACTGTCTCTTTGTTTTCAACATCATCCTCAGTTTTCACAACTACTATTATCAACCCCTCCTCCTGTGTGACAAGTTGTTCCCCTGGTTCCTCTTTAATATGTGGAGACTCTGGTTCTCCCTGGACCTGAACAGAGTTCCTCCCCAACTGGTGCAGGATGTCTAGGAAACAGACAAAAATATGTCATTATATTGGTTATGTACACCATATACTGTATATCACCACAGCAAAACTTGTATTGTTTACATCACAATACAACAGTCAGGTCTGAATATGTCATTTTTGTCATTTCATTCACTTCTTTAGGTTTTTGAGAAAGGATGAAATCCCAAAGAAGAAACATTTATAATTTATGATGTTTCTGTTCGTTTCTACAGTACCAACCTGCTCTCTGTAAGTTGATGCTCTCCTTCGTAGCCATATCCAGTAGTCTGCTTTTGTGGTCAATTTCTTGTTTCAAGTAGAAAGCCTCATCCTCATACTCTTTTAGAATTCTTCCAACAGTCTCACATATCTCTTCAGCTGCTGCAGCCAGTCTCCCATTGACCAAGAACATCAGTGATTGTAGAAAGGACATATCTGAGCTCTGTGTGTGTTGATCCTTGTCAAGAGAGAGAGAGAGAAGTTCAGTCCTTGCAGCTTGCAGAGACCAATGTGTGTCAGACTAATGAAACATAGCACTGTTAAATACTCACAAAGGGTGTATGCTGAGCCAATCAGAGAAGAGTTGGTGTACGTGTGTTGGGGGCAGGGCGGGGGTTACAGAGCAATAATAAACCGAAACTGAAGAATGGCTGCTTAAGTACCCCCACTTAACCATTCTCACACCTTCTCATACCAAGCAGGCTACAATAAATTCCTCAAAGCTACAACTGGATAATTGCAGCTGTTGTAACTAGATCCTATGAAGGAAAGATGTGTTTGCTTTATATAATATCAGCACAACAATATAGCATTCTACAATATGCCAAACCTTGATGTTTAAATGTTAGCTACTGGTTCTCAAAGTGAGCCAGGGGTTCCACATGGAATCAATTTTCCAACTTGCTCTGTGTAAATAAATAGTCAAAAGACCAATAGAAATATTTATCTAGTGTATTTTCTAGAATAAATACAAAGGGACTACAAATCTCAAACCCCAAAATCGGACAGCGCTCCCACTTCTGGTCTATGAGAGGTATCATAAAATACCCTAATTTCACTACTTTCTTACTGGGCTGTAGTGGTTTTATTCGTGTTCCATATGTTTAATTTGTCATTTTCAATGTCACATGCTTGCTATCACAATATACAGTGCAAAAATATACTATCCCATCAGAGATTCACAAGTATTAGCATTATAAATCTGTGTTGTTGCACCACTGTGTATACGTCTATGGCAGGGGTCGGCAACCCAAGATGTTGAAAGAGCCATTTTCGACCCAAAATTAAATTCAAAATCTGTCTGGAGCCGCATTTTATTATTTTTTTTCCTGAGAGTCTGCAAATGTGAACCAAATGGACCCTGGCGGGTCCATTTGGTTCCATTTGCAGACTCTCAGAAAAAAAAGGTCCTCAAAGAAAAATAATTAACATGGTGAAACACAACCTTTCTTCAGAAATGGAGTTTCTAAAAAAATAAAAATAAAGGAGTTTCACAGAACTCCATTTCTAGTCCACACAACATCTCTAAGGTATATTAATGACATAGTAAACTGAGTAAACCTTTGAAAATGGGTGGTTCAGATTGAAAGCTTTTTTGACATGGCCAAGTGCTACTTTAACTGGCAACCGTCAGACAGCACAACACGTTTTGGGTGACTGAAATGTTTATATTATTTTGGTGTGGATCACCCCAGTGTGTGTATGTAATAATGCTACATCCACTGAGCCACTAGGGCTGTGTTCTGGAGCCGCATGCGGCTCCTGAGCCGCAGGTTGCTGACCCCCGTCTATGGTAATGAAGCTCACAGCTGTAGTGTACACTATGCCTATGGTCCAGGTATAGAGCTCAATGCCATTCAAATTGTACCTTTAGGCTTCATTACCCCTGAAGCATTAACATGTCAATATGGCCACCATGGAGGAGGAGCACAAACAACTGTTTGCATAGTAATGGCAAACTTCAGATGCTAATTACAAGTGTCATCTGAGGGCCACTGCAGAGAGTATATATTTAATAACTGATACTAAATTGCTGGAAATTAATGCAATGTGAAAACAGTGCTTGTGATGTAACTGCTCATGTGTAAAGTATTTTAAAGTATTTCAAATGCAAACTCTTGAAAGTAGTACCTTTCATATGAGAGAGAATTAGTTAATATAAGATCCATAGCATTTTTTTGTAAAGTGAAGCATAATAAAACATATACAATTTTGTGATTTTTAAGAATTATATATGACATTCAAAAAAGATATAAGATCCATAGTATTTTTGTAAAGTGAAACATATATAATTTTGTAATTTATTGACATACAAAACACATCCATAGTTCCATATTATCTTTTCTTCTCAAGTGGCTTGTATGAAAGCCTTTGAAAGGTGCCACTTTCAAGAGTTCTCATATGAAGTTTTTTTCCATATGGGTGGGCATTTTCAGGAACATTCAATGTTCTGAATAAGTTATATACACACTGTTGCAGAGCAGTGCATTGATTGATGTTTCTGATGCCTGCCTGCCTTTTCATTTTGTTTGGAGTAACATTTTTTGTTTCAGTTTTAATTGACAAAGTAAAAAATGATAGTATAAATAAATAGGAGTATAAATCAGAGGATGAGAAATACACATAAAATTAATTAAAAAAAATAATGTTACTTGCAATTAATCAACAAATCAAACTGTATCACCCCCCCCCCCCATCCCATCAACGTGGACATTAAAAACACAGTGGAGTGGAGTATGCGAACATTTTCGCAGGTGAAACCACATTCCATCTATGGTAATGAAGATCACAGCTGTACACAGTACTCCACACACACTCAGTCCTGGTATAGAGTTCAATGCTATTCAAATGGTACATTTAGGCTTCATTACTGCTCATTAAAACCCTCCTGATACTAACTGAATCATTAGCACGTCAAATAATGACACCATGGATGACTCATGTGTGGTGCAAATATTGACATGCTAATGTATTTCAATCCATTTGAATAGCACAATGAAGACAGACTTCATTATGCTATTCAAATGGATTGGAATCTGGACTGACTGTGCAGTATCTACTGCAGGGGTATTATTGGTGTTTTATCACCATTGACAAAATCAAAAAATAATCAACAAGTATTTGATGAACCATGTGGAGACATTATTTGATAAATGAGAGAGGAGGGTTCATAAAAATGTATATATAATGTTGGATTTGCTGCAGCACAAAATGTATATGATACAGACATTACCTACTGCATTACATAGTACCTTTCCGCTGCATGTGTTTTGTCCTCCTGTATGAATGCGAGTACAGCACTTACCACAAATGGTACACTTGTGGTGCTTTTCCCCTGTGTGAATCATCATGTGTGATTTTAGATAAGCCATTTGAGGAAAGCTGTTGCTACATACTGTACAAGTATGGCCTTTCTTCTGTGTGAGTGTTCATGTGTGCAATTAGATTGCATTGTTGACTACATAATTTTCCACTAACCGTACACATAAAGGGCTTGAAGTTTTAGATTAGCAGTTGTACCGGCAAAGCCACACATTGAACAATGAAATAGCTTTTCTGGTGTATCGGATGGCCCTTTTCCTTCCACATTTTGCATTGATCATCCCAATTCAGCCCCCCCCCCCCCCCCTCCCACACACACACACACACACAGTCAACCGCTGTGCACTGTAGCCATAGACTGTCACAATAAAATAATACTAAATTAGTATAGATGCAAGCATGCAAACCGTTGTTTGTCCCTCCTCCATGGTGTCAGTATTGACATGGTAATGCTTTAGTTAATGTGAAGCAATTAGACCATTTGAGTAGCATTAAACTCTATGCCTGGACTGAGTGTGTAGGTGTACACACTCAGTCCAAGTTATCAGTTAGTCGTGCCTCAATATGTGGTCACACATTGTGACACGTCACACCACCACATATGGCCGTCTCCAGGAGGTTATGAGTCACAACACTGACCAAATTTATCCCTGGATAACCATATATGGAAAATCCTGAGATCTGCATATATGGAGCCAGTCAGCAACTCTACATCAAACCTCAACCCCTTAGTTATCCATATATGGATATACTATGGTGAGCTGTTCTGACATACCATATGTTTATCCTTGCCTGCCCATCCTTCTTGTTCTGACATGTTGTTCTAACCTTATCAAACCATGTACACTCAAGACCTATTTCATTCCATACATGTCAATCAGCTCGCTAAGCAGTTTGATCTCACCCAGGAGTATGTGTGCACAGCATGCAACCTCAAGGTCAGAGTGAATGTCAACCATACACCAAGTGTATTCACACAGCAATAAGACAGGACCAAGCAAGCAGCTAAGAACAATCAGCCATATAAACATGGAAGACTGACCTTCAGAAATAGAAGACCATGTAATATTGGGTTCTTGAAGGTTCACGAATCAGAGGTGTCAGTCCCTGGATTTGAAACAAGGACTTGAAGTTATGTGCTTTACGAATGAACCATGTAGACCGCCAAGTCTGTACTTCAGAAAAGAAGTGGCATGCATGTGTTCATTAATTCTCTTGGCGCCGTCCACGCGGGGCTCGTGGACATCCCGTTAGAACCCCACTGCCGAAAACGCGGACGGCTCGTATCACGCGGAAATGTAGATTTCATTCTTTAATCCAACTATTAGTCCGTGCGCATCGTCTGATGATCATCCCGTTGCTGACTTTCATTTGGGACAGAATTGGGGACAACTTTTTTTTCTGTACCATTGACATTCATTCAATCCAATGCATTCAAACGGCTCTCCTCCGGTTTGCGCATGGGTTAAGCAGCCAGGGCTACACAGCTCTTCCTGACTTGTGAACCGGATGTTTTTGGGTAGATCGCCAGATGATCGATTAGGCAAGACAACAGACACAGCGTAACAGAAACAGCACATCCTGTTTAGGAGATCTGAGCTTCAAAATAAGGGCTTTTTTACCGATCGAACTGGTTTGAGCCGCGGCAGTGGAAAGAAAACAAAGAAAATCCGATCGCGCTCAATGAGTTAATTGCAGAAGAAGAATGTTTTAACAAACAAGCAAAAAAAAAAAAAAAAAAAAAAAAAAAAAACTTTTGTCTGTATGCAGCAATGTTCACGTGTGAACTTCAAAAATCTAGGCAAAAAAATATGGTTTATTTTTAACTGCTCAAAATGTTGGAAACTCTGAGGGTGGAGCTTACTGGTCAAAGAGACATATGTGTTCCCCATGAGACAAGAAACATGTGGAGACAAGCTCCATAACGTTTGGCCAAATGGTGATGACTCATGGCTGTTGTGCACAATATGCAATGACAAATAAAGACAAAATCAAGTGTTTATAGGAGTACGGCCAATGAGGCCATCCCTATTATGTAAGAAAAGGGACAACAACAATAACATTTCCAGTTTGTACTTTAATTGTGTAAGGAATGTATCAGACAGCATACAGTGATATTCAAATTGTACCTTTACAGTCGAATTGCTGCTCATTGACTCTCTCCCTGCTAACTGAAACATTACATGTCAACATTATATGTCAATAATGACACCATGGAAGAGGAGAAAACACCACTGCCCGCATCTAGACTAATTTAGTATTTTTAAAAGTCTAAGCCTACAACTTTCCCAGGACTCAAACTTTTGACTTCATACATTCCAACAATTCAATGATTTAATAAATAAAATGCAAGACGCTAATTTATATTGTGTGCAAACATTTCTTTATTAATTTGGACACTGTGTGAGTCAGGCATTGTCATAATTGACTGGGATCTGCATATGCCTTTTTTTTTTTACATAAAATAGAGATGGCCTCATTGGCCGTACTCCTATAAACACTTGATGTTTGTCTTTATGTGTCATTGCATAATGTGCACAACAATTTACATTTATCAAAGAAATACACAGATGAACAGCGAATGAGGAAAAAACAAAAAACAAATCTGAGAACATCATCTCATGTCTTATTGAGTTCACCCTAGCTGAAATAGATGATGAGATATTTGTTTCGATTTTGTTTTCGTCAGCGAGGTAATTGGTGAACATTAGTAGCACCAGTGATTTAAGAACAGTGAACACATAGGCAGTGAATTCAGATAGTATGTTATGGTTACTAGCTAACACAAATCAAAATGTTTATCCTACTCTTTAAAAAAAAAAAAAAAAAAAAAAAACTTGAGCAAGTTATTTGGGTCTCTCTCCGGTGTGAATTCTCTGGTGGGATTTAAGGTTTGCCATTCGAGAGAAGTGTTTTCCACACTGGTCACATCCATAGGGTTTCTCTCCTGTGTGAATTCTCTGGTGGGATTTAAGGTTTGTCATTTGAGAGAACTGTTTTCCACACTGATCACATCCGTAGGGTTTCTCTCCTGTGTGAATTCTCTGGTGTGATATAAGACTTCCCAGTGTACAGAAGTTTTTTCCACACTGGTCACACCCATAGGGTTTCTCTCCTGTGTGAATTCTCTGGTGTGATTTCAGATGTTCAACTCGAGAGAAGTGTTTTCCACAATGTTCACATCCATAGGGTTTCTCTCCTGTGTGAATTCGCTCGTGTGTTTTAAGGGTTTCAATTCGAGAAAAAAATTGTCCTGTATGAGTCCTCATATGTTCAATTAGAATATACTGTTTACTAAAGTTTTTTCCACAAACTGTACACACAAAGGTGGGGTGACATATCCTCATATGAAATTTTAGATTAGCTGCTGTACCAGCAAAGCCACACATTGAACAAGGAAACAGCTTTTCTGGTGTATCAGACACCCTTTTTCCTTCCACATCTTGTGTCTCGGGGGATGCTAGTCTGTTCGAAACGGTTCGATCATCGCTGTTCAACTCCCACTTATCACTGTCTACAGTGTCAGATTTAGAACCAGAGCTAATCTGGGCATCACCAGTTGGTTGTGATTTTCCGCAGTACTGTGAATCACCTTGTGCCGTCATGAGTTCAGTTGAGCTGTTGTCTACAAGCACCTTCTCTTTGTTTTCAACATCATCCTCAGTTTTCACAACTACTATTATCAACCCCTCCTCCTGTGTGGCAAGTTGTTCCCCTGGTTCCTCTTTAATATGTGAAGACTCTGGTTCTCCCTGAACCTGAACAGAGTTCCTCCCCAACTGGTGCAGGATGTCTAGGAAACAGACAAAAATATGTTATTATATTGGTTATGTAACCATATTCTGTATATCACCACAGCAAAACCTGTATTGTTTACATCACAATACAACAGTCAGGTCTGAACATGTCATTTTTGTCATTTCATTCACTTTCGTTTTTGAGAAAGGATGAAATCCCAAAGAAGAAACATTTATAATGTATGATGTTTCTGTTCGTTTCTACAGTACCAACCTGCTCTCTGTAAGTTGATGCTCTCCTTCGTAGCCATATCCAGTAGTCTGCTTTTGTGGTCAATTTCTTGTTTCAAGTAGAAAGCCTCATCCTCATACTCTTTTAGAATTCTTCCAACAGTCTCACATATCTCTTCAGCTGCTGCAGCCAGTCTCCCATTGACCAAGAACATCAGTGATTGTAGAAAGGACATATCTGAGCTCTGTGTGTGTTGATCCTTGTCAAGAGAGAGAGAGAGAAGTTCAGTCCTTGCAGCTTGCAGAGACCAAGTGTCAGAATAGTGAAACAGCACTGTTAAATACTCACAAAGGACGCATGCTGAGCCAATCAGTAGAGAAGACTTGGTGTACGTGTGTTGGGGGCAGGGTGGGGGTTACAGAGCAATAATAAACCGAAACTGAAGAATGGCTGCTTAAGTACCCCCACTTAACCATTCTCATACCTTCTCATACCATGCAGGCTGCAATAAATTCCCCAAAGCTACAACTGGATAATTGCAGTTGTAGCTTTGATTGTAACTAGATAACCTATGAAATAAAGATATGTTTCCTTGATATAATATCAGCACAACAATATAACATTCTACAATATGCCAAACCTTGATGTTCAAATGTTAGCTACTGGTTCTCAAAGTGAGCCAGGGTTCCACATGGAATCAATTTTCCAACTTGCTCTGTGTAAATAAATAGTCAAAAGACCAATAGAAATATCTATCTAGTGTATTTTCTAGAATAAAGACAAAGGGACTACAAATCTCAAACCCCAAAATCGGACAGCGCTCCCACTTCTGCTCTATGAGAGGTATCATAAAATACCCTAATTTCACTACGTTCTTACTGGGCTGTAGTGGTTTTATTTGTGTTCCATATGTTTAATTTGTCATTTTCAATGTCACATGCTTGCTATCAATATCAATATAGAGTACAAAAATATACTATAATACTCCCATCAGAGATTCACAAGTATTAGCATTATAAATCTGTGTTGTTGCACCACTGTGTATATGTCTATGGTAATGAAGCTCACAGCTGTAGTGTACACTATGCCTATGGTCCAGGTATAGATCAATGGTATTCAAATTGTACCTTTAGGCTTCATTACTCCTGAAGCATTAACATGTCAATATGGCCACCATGGAGGAGGAGCATAAACAACTGTTTGCATAGTAATGGCAAGCTTCAGATGCTAATTACAAGTCTCATCTGAGCGCCACTGCAGAGAGTACAGTATATCTTTAGTAATTGATACTACACTCAACAACAATATAAACGCAACACTTTTGTTTTTGCTCCCATTTTTCAGGGGATGGACGTAAAGCCCTAAAATTCATTCCAGATATACAATATAACTATTTCTCTCAAACACTGTTCACAAATCTGCCTAAATGTGTGATATTGAGCACTTCTGCTTTCTTAAGATAATCCATCCCACCTCACAGGTGTGCCACATTAAGATGCAGATTTGACATCATTATTAGTGCACAGGTGTACCTTAGACTGTCCACAATAAAAAGACACCCTGAAATGTGCAATTTTATTTTGCCTTATTGGGTGTATGGCCTCCGAACCAGTCAGTATCTGGTGTGACCACCATTTGCCTCATGCAGTGCAACACATCTTCTTCGCATAGAGTTCATCAGATCGCCAATTGTGGCCTGTGGAATGTTGGTCCACTCCTCTTCAATGGCTATGTGAAGTTGCTGGATATTAGCAGTGTTGGTCAATATTACTTAGGAAAGTAACTTCTTTACTTTACTCTTTACCGCTTAGACAAAGTAATATCATTACTTTACTTATTACTGGAATTGAAGAGTAATATATTACATATTACGTTATTACTTTCCCAAGTTCTCAACACCCACCTTTGAAAAAATAGAGATGTACAACATAATCTGTTTAGCGAGCTCTTTTTAGAACTGAATCCAATTTATTGGAATAATAATAGTCTCCAATCCCACAAACTGCACCTGAAAACAAAGCCAACAAAATCTGTCTCTTTGACTTTTTCACAATTGTTTTCAAAGACAGTTGAGGTCTTGTATTTAAAAATAAAATACAAAATAAAGCAGCAAGCGATTTGTAGTTTACATTACTGTGCGCAGGATGCTTCATTTGGACTGGACATCTCTGTTGTTACAGTACCTGTCGATAGCTTGTAAATCTGTTCTATTTTTGCATGCAACAACAAGCTCATTTTAAAAAAGTAACTTGGCGTTACTTGCAAAGTAATGCATTACTTATTACCCATTTTTGCAGAGTAATCGCGTTACTTTACTTTTTGGAGCAAAAGTAATAATATTACAGTAATATGTAATCTAAAATTAGTTACTGCCCAACACTGGATATTAGTGGGAACTGGTACACCCTGTAAAAATGGTAATAATACAATATTACCACATTATTACCATTTCGACAGCGCATGTGAGATTTTCCATGCGACTACAGCACTTACCACAAATGGTACACTTATGGTGCTTTTCCCCTGTGTGAGTCATCATGTGTGATTTTAGATAAGCCATTTGAGGAAAGCTGTTGCTACAGACTGTACAAGTATGGCCTTTCTTCTGTATGAGTGCTCATGTATGCAATTAGATTGCATTTTCGACTACATCATTTTCCACTAACTGTACACACAAAGGGCTTTTTGGTGGGTGTGACATATCCTCATATGAAGTTTTAGATTAGCAGTTGTACCGGCAAAGCCACACATTGAACAATGAAATAGCTTTTCTGGTGTATCGGACCCCCCCCCCCCCACACACACACACACACACACACACACACACACAGTCAACTGCTGTGCACTGTAGCCATAGACTTTCACAAGAAAGTAATACTAAATTAGTATAGATGCGAACGTGCAAACCGTTGTTTGTCCCTCCTCCATGGTGTCAGTACTGACATGGTAATGCTTTAGTTAATGTGAAGCAATTAGACCATTTGAGTAGCATTAAACTCTATGCCTGGACTGAGTGTGTAGGTGTACACACTCAGTCCAGGTTATCAGTTAGTCGTGCCTCGATATGTGGTCACACATTGTGACATGTCACACCACCACATATAGCCGTCTCCATGAGATTACGAGTCACAACACTGGCCAAATGTATCCCTGGATAACCATATATGGAAAATACTGAGATCTGGATATATGGAGCCAGTCAGCAACTCTACATCAAACCTCAACCCCTTAGTTATCCATATATGGATATACTATGGTGAGCTGTTCTGACATACCATATGTTTATCCTTGCCTGCCCATCCTTCTTGTTCTGACATGTTGTTCTAACCTTATCAAACCATGTACACTCAAGACCTATTTCATTCCATACATGTCAATCAGCTCACTAAGCAGTTTGATCACCCAGGAGTATGTGTGCACAGCATGCAACCTCAAGGTCAGAGTGAATGTCAACCATATACACCAAGTGTATTCGCACAGCAATAAGACAGGACCAAGCAAGCAGCTAAAAACAAGACTGACCTTCAGAAATAGAAGACCATGTAATATTGGGTTCTTGAAAGTGCACGAATCAGAGGTGTCAGTCCCTGGATTTGAACCAAGGACTTGAAGTTATGTGCTTTACGAATGAACCATGTAGACCGCCAAGTCTGTACTTCAGAAAAGAAGTGGCATGCATGTGTGCATTAATTGCAGAAGAATGTTTTAACAAACAAACAAACAAACAAACAAACAAACAAACAAACAAACAAAAACCTTTGTCTGTATGCAGCAATGTTCACGTGTGAACTTCAAAAATCTAGGCAGAAAATATGGTTTATTTTTAACTGCTCCAAATGGTGGAAACTCTGAGGGTGGAGCTTACTGGTCAAAGAGACATATGTGTTCCCCATGAGACAAGAAACACGTGGAGACAAGCTCCATAACGTTTGGCCAAATGGTGATGACTCATGGAGACAAGCTGCTGTGCACAATATGCAATGACAAATAAAGACAAACACAAAGTGTTTAAATAGGAGTACGGCCAATGAGGCCATCCCTATTATGTAAGAAAAGGGACAACAACAATAACATTTCCAGTTTGTACTTTAATTGTGTGAGGAATGTATCAGACAGCATACAGTGATATTCAAATTGTACCTTTACAGTCGAATTGCTGCTCATTGACTCTCTCCCTGCTAACTGAAACATTACATGTCAACATTATGTCAATAATGACACCATGGAAGAGGAGAACACACCACTGCCCGCATCTAGACTAATTTAGTATTTTTAAAAGTCTCTACGAGATGGCCTCATTGGCCGTACTCCTATAAACACTTGATGTTTGTCTTTATGTGTCATTGCATAATGTGCACAACAATTTACATTTATCAAAGAAATACACAGATCAACAGCGAATGAGGAAAAAAGCAAAAACAAATCTGAGAACATCATCTCATGTCTTATTGAGTTCACCCTAGCTGAAATAGATGATGAGATATTTGTTTCGATTTTGTTTTCGTCAGCGAGGTAATTGGTCAACATTAGTAGCACCAGTGATTTAAGAACAGTGAATACATAGGCAGTGAATTCAGATAGTATGTTATGGTTACTAGCTAACACAAATCAAAATGTTTATCCTACTCTTTTCTAAGAAAAAAAAAAAAAAAAAAAAAAAAAAATCTTGTGCCAGTTATTTGGGTCTCTCTCCGGTGTGAATTCTCTGGTGGGATTTAAGGCTGGACATTTGAGAGAAATGTCGTCCACACTGGTCACATCCATAGGGTTTCTCTCCTGTGTGAATTCTCTGGTGGGATTTAAGGCTTGTCATTTGAGAGAAGTGTTTTCCACACTGATCACATCCGTAGGGTTTCTCTCCTGTGTGAATTCTCTGGTGTGATATAAGACTTCCCAGTGTACCGAAGCTTTTTCCACACTGGTCACATCCATAGGGCTTCTCTCCTGTGTGAATTCTCTGGTGTGATTTAAGATGTTCAATTCGAGAGAAGTGTTTTCCGCAATGTTCACATCCATAGGGTTTCTCTCCTGTGTGAATTCGCTCGTGTGTTTGAAGGGATTCAATTCGAGAGAAATGTCGTCCACACTGGTCACATCCATAGGGTTTCTCTCCTGTGTGAATTCTCTGGTGGGATTTAAGGTTTGTCATTTGAGAGAAGTGTTGTCCACACTGGTCACATCCATAAGGCTTCTCTCCGGTGTGAACTCTCTGGTGTGATTTTAAGCCTCGCGTTGTAGCGAAATGTTGTCCACACATGCCACATCCATAGGGTTTCTCTCCTGTGTGAATTCTCTGGTGTGATTTAAGGGGTCCAATTCGAGAGAAGCGTATTCCACACTGTTCACATCCATAGGGTTTCTCTCCTGTGTGAATTCGCCTGTGTGTTTTAAGGTGTTCATTTCGAGAAAAGTGTTGTCCACACTGGTCACAACCATAAGGCTTCTCTCCGGTGTGAACTCTCTGGTGTGATTTTAAGCCATGTGTTGTAGCGAAATGTTGTCCACACTGGTCACATCCATGGGGTTTCTCTCCAGTCTCTCCAACTATTCGGCAGAGTTTGGCTGTTGAATGATTACAAAATTGAATCAGATTAATTACAGCTTCAAAATTAATTTAAACATGATTTAATTGTCACTCAACCCATGTCTAACAATGTCATGTTTTCCTGTATATTAACATTTAAAAAATATCTGCTTTTTATGTTCATCAAAATAGGTGATCTACAAGCCGCAAATGTTTGTAGATCCGTCAAGTTAACTTAAGTTAACAGTGAGAGGTCTTAATGATTAGTTGGTGAGAGGTCTTAATGATTAGTTGGTTTTGATAAATAACATCGTTATTATTCTGTATAGAAATATAGACATAGTAGATTAGTAGTAGTAGAGTAATTACTACTTACAGAGGTTTTGGTGATCAGTGGTTCCTCCCTGTTGAGCAAAATCCTTCCCTTTGGTATTGAAAGAGTTCATGTTCAGTTGAAGCCTGGATGATCAGAAAATGTTTGATATCCTGGAGGAGTTGTGGAGAACTGGAAGCTACACACTATTCTTATACAAGAGAGCCTGAGCTGGCAACAGAAACTGCTTGGGTTGATTGGCCGAAGAGGAGAACAATAGGACCAACTCTCCACCAACCACAACCTAACAAAATGCATGTGGTATAGCTCCTCTCCCATGTGATCCACCCCTCTCTAGCTCCTGCCCAAGGTCATGCTCTATGCAACATTATCATCCATGCAGTACTGCCAGTAATCTAAGTAAAGACAACTACTGGAATGTCTTTGTTTGCGTGATGATAAAATTCCATAAACTTGGCTGCCGCATGATGTTCAACACGTTGGACATGCTCTGCTAAAGAACATTCCGTTTCCCCAGAGCCGTATAGAAAATACAACATAGCCCATTCACAGCTGACCGTTGCATTGTTTTAAACAGCACACATTTTGCAATAACTAACCAATTTAATACTTTATTTATAAATAAACTATGTGTTTGATACACATCCTCCTTCACAAAAGACAGAAACAACTATGTATTTGTATTTAGGACCATGTTCGAATGACCTCTCCCATAGCTAAGATCCCCATAACTAAAACAATGAATGTAAACCAATTAAGACCATCTATTACTTTGTCTAATTTGTCAACCTAAAACATGAACCTTGGTTGAAAAAAAAATATTAATAATCAAGTTGTACTTGAATTGTATGAAGGGTGTATGAGACTCCCACAACATAGTCTCTTGTTTAAACTACATTCCATCTACGGTCCATCTATATCCTCCTCAGGAGGATATGTCACATATTATGGCCAAACAAGATCTCCAACAAAGATCTGTACCAAAATACCAACTGTTGCAACGTGGTACTCGTAAACAGCACTCCTAAAGTAGCCTTAAGATGGACTCCACCTGGAAAGCGGAAGCAAGGGAGGCCAAAAACAACCTGGCGTAGAACTGGACCTCAGAGTTGAAGATGGCATCGCTGACATGGAGCGAGGCACAACATGCTGCGCGGGACAGGACCAGATGGAAGCAAATAGTCGCAGCCTTAAGAGGGTAAGTAAGTAAGTAAGCCATCTATGGTAAAGAAGATCAGAGATGTAGTACACATACTCAAACACACTCAATCCAAGCATGGGTACAGTGATATTCAAATTGTAGAGTCTATTTGCTCCTCAGTGAAAATCATTTTAAAAAATGGGCATAAGTGCTTTGATTGGACAGCATCAGCAAATAGTTGTTTATTCATGTAACTAATGGAATTATGTTACTTCTAACACTTTTCATGTTGGAAGTAACATCAGTTCACTACTAGATTTTGAACTTACGACATGTTAATAACAAACACAACAATCAAAGAGCATATCAACATTAGAGAATAAACTGTATGTGGGATGTACAAGACCACATTCCATCTATGGTAATGAAGATTACACCTGTAGTGCACAATGCTTCACGCATACACACTCAGTCCCTGTATAGAGTACAATGATATTCTTATGGGTTCAATTGCTTCTAATTGGTCCTTTCAGGGATAACTGAAGTGTTACAATGTCAATACTGACACTATGGAGGTGGAGCACAAACAACTGTTTGCATCTATACAAATGCAGTGCCCTATTGACGTGAATATAAGACAGTGTTTTTTTTTTTCCTAAAGGGCATCGTAAAAATGTAGTCGTCGTACATTTGGGGACTATGTTATTGAAATTCAATGTTCTTTTTGCACAAAAGAGTCTTGAAAAATGGGGGTTTATATTCGGGACAATGTGGTATTAGCCTACAACTTTTCCAATAGTACCAAAACTCAAAATGCTGACGTCATAGCAGTCTTCATAAATACAGCAAACCTTCAAATATTGACTAAAGTTTTACATTAATCGTGTTCACAGTCCCAAATTTCTACACAACATCTCTAAGGTGAAATTTTGGAAATGGTTGGTATTCCCCTTTCAAATCATTTGTAGCCTAAGCATGAATCTATAATAACAGACACTTAAATCAAGTAGCAGAAAACATGACTCTTATCATAGTTATTGGTAAATTAAACAACCAGATATAACTAAAACTAAATATACTGTATAGCAAATCACTGTAGAAAGTTATCTAGCAACAAGGTAAAGTAGTGTCTTTCCAACATGATCGTTTGGAACATCAAAGTTTGTCCTACAGTAACAGAATACAGAAAGTCCAGCATGTTATGGATTTGAAGCAAAAACATAAAAGTGCATTGCTCTGCAGCAGTTCTAGATAACTTATTTCCAACTAGTAATGTTCATGAAAATGTTAAATTACAACACAAGCACAGGGTTTTTACATTTTTAGCATTTAATTGTCCATAAAAATATACTGATTGCACCCCTTTAAATGAGCATTTGAAGCTTGCGATGTTAATGCTTCAGTTGGCACTGAAAGGGTTTAATGAGCAGTAAATGTATCATTTGAATAGCATTCAACTCTACCTGGACTGAGAGTCTGTCTGTATAGGTGTGATATTCATTACCATAGAGGGGATGTGGTTTCACCTGAAAAATCCTGGGAGTCTCATACATCCATTTGTGTGTACATTTTTTGAACATTTTTTGAACTTACATAGGGGAAGTACCGTTTATGTTCCATTGTAGTTTGATGTTGCTGTAATTTGCTGATAGCCTATGCACGCTGGAGACTAGACTAGACTACACAGGATGAGAAAAAAATATATTCCACTTACACAGAATATGTTAGGAAAATTACTTGAGTCAACGTCCTACTCAGATACTTTTAGAGTGAGATCCCATTGTGTTTTATAGGGTTGTTCTGTGATGTCTTATCTACCTGTCACTACCACACTTATGACATCAATGTTAATATGTTCAATGGGGATGCTCTTTTTCTGTATGAGGCAAAGTTCATGTGTAGATTAGATTAGAACGTTTCACGCAAATGCATTGAAAATCTAGGCAGAACATCTGGTGTATTTTTAACAGCTCAGAATGGTGGTAACTTTGAGGGCGGAGCTTACTGGTCAAACCGACAGATGTGTTCCCCTGAGACAAGAAAACATGTGGATACAAGTTCCATATGATTTGGCCAAATGAGGAATGACTTGTGGCTGTTCAAAGGTTTCATTTTTGTTAAAAAAAAAAAAAAAAAAAAAAAAAAAAAAAAAAAAATGCAAAGTGCCCCCTTTGACCAATTGCAGTATTTGCAGATTGATTTCAGTGGATTTTGCATCCCTCGATCTTAACCAAACGTCATAAGCATATAACGTTGCCAACGGTCAAACAAGCTATGAGTGTTCAAGGTTTGCATTTTCAGTTGAGTGGGAACATTTTCACAGGTGAAACCACATTCCATCTATGGTAATGAAGATCACAGCTCTACACAATACTTCACACATACACTCAGTCCTGGTATAGAGTTCGATGCTATTCAAATGGTACCTTAAGGTTATCTAGCACTGCTGCAGAGCAATGCACAGTGGTTGTGATCCTCCTCCATAGTGTCTGCATTGACATGGTAATAGTTCAGTTAGTACTGAATGGGTGAGTACCAATTAAGCCTAACAATACCATTTGAATAGCATTGAACTCTATACTTGGACTCACTGTACAGGATCTGCTACAGAGGTGGCTGTGTGTATGTGTGTATGTGGTAAAAATGTTAAGTGTGTGTGTGTGTGTGTGTGTGTGTGTGTGTGTGTGTGTGTGTGTGTGTGTGTGTGTGTGTGTGTGTGTGTGTGTGTGTGTGTGTGTGTGTGCGGGGGGGTATGTGTGTGCGTGTGTGTGTGTGTGTGTGTGTGTGTGTGTGTGTGTGTGTGTGTGTGTGTGTGTGTGTGTGTGTGTGTGTGTGTGTGTGTGTGTGTGTGTGTGTGTGTGTGTGTGTGTGTGTTTGTTTACAGAACATTTAGCACAAGTTAATCACAGCGGATGAACACTCATTAAACAAGTTACTATTCAGTAACTATCAGTAACATGAGCTGTATGTAAAATGTATTGCTCAACACAAGTATTTTATAACCCCATGTGGAGGCATTCATTGACAAATGAGGGTTCATACAAAACGTGTTTATGTTGCCTTCACTGTTTATGGATGCAGTATCTATCACACATATGCAGTATCATTATAAATACATAATACACATACTCAGCCGATACATGTACAGTCACTCGCTTTCCCATATTAAGCCGATGTCTGTCGCTCCCCAGTCTTTGAAAGTAGCTATCTGAAAAAAAAAAAAAAAAAAATCTCTGAGATACAGAATTTCATGAGATACAGCATATGTTGGATTTTGGGGCGCTATATTGTAATTTTGCATGGCACGTGGTTTGAAGTTTGTATCAATATTTCACGCTTGTATCACAATATGAACTATTCTTTCTTGCAATAAATTGCAATTGTCTGTTCTGTTATGATGATTTAGCTTAGGGCATCTGAGCTGGTGAAATTTGAGTCCTATATGTCCACCATTAATAGCCTATACAGTATATGGCTGCATGTACCTGACTTGTGACGACGATTACATTTTTAAGGGGTGCTGGTCTCTCCTATATTCAACTATAGTGTCAAACATTAAATGCTTTGACAATGAATAGATAATTTATGTCCTATGGATAAGCAAATTGGCTGTAGCTAAATGTCATTGAAAATAAATGGGGATTTTGCACCATGACTTTACGTCATAGTGATGTATGATGATGAGAGTGCCCCTCACTTCGCACAGGTGTGATTGTTTTTGGCCCATTGTGTGTTGGCCCGCTTAACAACAATGCACATCTGGGATAAAACACTGCCTCTCATTTAATTGAAAAATATAAGCTACTACATATACTGTACACACAAAACAGTAAATCATTTAAAAATGATCATGTAACATGATAGCCTGTCCCAGCCTGTGTGAGTTATGGTCTATGAGGAGACATCGGCGTATTCATACTGGGGAGAAACCCTTTGTTTGTAAATGGTGCAACAAGAGATTTGCACATTTATGTAATCTGAGGAGACACCACCATATTCACACCGGGGACAAACCATTCATTAACACTTCTGTGAGCAAAGCCGGTGCAAGTTAAGGGATCGGTTTGCGGTCGTCGGTGGTCGACCGCCCCTCGAAGTATGCCGTTTGTCTGGTTCAAGTGAAGATGCAATGGTGACATATTTAAGAGACTTTTATGACTACTGTATATAGTATTTTCTCGCCCTTGAGTATGAGGCAGTGTGATTTGACAAGGTTCATTTGACAGTTTTAGTTTCTTTTTTTGTTTCCACTGTAGCAACATACTGTAACTGTCGGCTCTAAAGCCCTGAATTCCTCTACAGAGCCGAAGGAAAACCTGTTCTGCAGGTTGCTACGTCCAGCAGGATTCTACTAAATCAATTTAGTTTTTTGGGTTACTCATTGTCTCCACCGTAGGTGGTGACTATAAAACGCCCTCTGTCCGTGCACGTAGCCCGTATGTGCCCTCGATCTGTCCGTCTGTGCCCGTCTGTGCCCTCGATCTGTCCGATCGATCTGTACGTCATACTTGAGCTAGGAGGGCTTTGAGCTGGGAGGACCCCTGAGGACCCTGAGATGACATCAAGCTAGGGGGGCTGAGCTGGGAGGACCCCTGAGCTAGAGTGAGCCTTGAGATGATGTCATAGAGGGTGAGATAGGGAAGCCCTGAGTTAGGAGGATTCGTTAGATGATGATAAAGTTAGGAGCCGGAGGTAGAATGAGCTTTGAGATGACATCATAAAGAGTGAGATAGGGAAGATGACGTCATAGATAGTAGCAGTCCTGAGGTAGGCAGAGTTTGAGCTGGGAGAAGCTTGAGATGACGTCATGATGAGGTCATAGGTAGGAGGTGCTCAGAGATAATAGGAGACCAGAAGTCAGTATATCCCCGTATATAAAAAATGTATCCTGACTGGGGATGTAGAGACTATTTATGTAGTGACTAAGATACGTTTATATATAGTCATGAGTATTGTCTCATTACACTCACAATAAACTACTTTGTAATGTGCACACGTTCAAACCTGAGCCCAGACGGTGGAGACCTGTGGGGGCACAACTCTTGTTGTCTCCACCGTAAGGTGGTGACTATAAATCGTACCCCGTCCTTCCGCGCGTGTCTGTCCGCCCGTGTCTGTCCGCGTGTGTCTGTCCGTGTGCATATGTCTGTCCGTGCATCCTATGACGTCATCATGACGTCATTGGATGCGGACGCATTGAGGGACAGGGTACGATTTATAGTCCCCACCTTGCGTCTGTCCGCATACAATGACGTCCGTCCGCATCCAATGACGTCATGATGACGTCATAGATAGATATATAAGGTGCTACCATGGAAACTAACGCCAAAGAGAGTGAAGGGAAGATGAGGGAACTGAAGATCGATCCTGAGACCGGACGGTGGAGACTTGTGCCCCGTAGGGGCACAACTCTTGTTTTTATTTAATTCTGTATTCCTGCATTTATTTCTTCATTTGGATTCTACTAAATCAAATATTAGTTGAGTGTTAGTAGAGTGTTTGTGATGGATAAGTGTTGTGTTGTTTTGGTTTGTTCCTGGGTCACTCTCTCTGCTCATGCACAAGTAGGCCATGGCCTACCCGCACACCGAAAAACATGCGCAGCAAAACACTGCAGCAAATCCCTCCCCGACTCTTGATAAACATCCGATAGCTGG
The DNA here is from genome assembly GCA_039105355.1 of Benthosema pterotum. Lineage (NCBI taxonomy): Eukaryota > Metazoa > Chordata > Actinopteri > Myctophiformes > Myctophidae > Benthosema > Benthosema pterotum. Next base: position 5,219,118 of record CM076970.1, read on the forward strand.
GAAGGCTCGGCGGCCTCAGCCAATAGAGTGGTATCCTATAGCAACGACTGAAATGAACGGGGATGTATTGGCTGGATTGTCACTCATTTCTCCCGGATTTGTCTCTGCAGGTGGGGGAGCGCCACTGACAGCTCCCGGAGCGCATGTGGAGCAAGCCGGAGCGGCGCTCCGCCTTGCTCCGGCATAAATTAAGCCCTAGTTATACAGTAAAATATGACTGCAAAACTGCACATGTAACGTAGCTGTCACTGAATGTAATTAATTGCTAATTTGTCACATGTTGCATTACAAGAATCACTTTAAATGCCATTTTTCTCTCAACAGAGTCATAAAGTCAACGTATTCCTATTGGCTGGTTCTAGCGATGATGTCATAATGCTGACATAATTAAGAGACTTTTATAACTAATGTTATGAGTATTTTCTCTACAAAGTAGAGAAAATACTCTACTAAAGTGGAGTATTTTCCTGTCCCCGTCCATGTGAGTTATGGGTGCCTGCAGAAATCGACATTCCGAGCAATCTTGTGTGATGTCAGAAAAGATATCCGGTCAACCCATAAAGTGCAAGTTGAGAGAGCCATCTTTTCCGAGACTGTGAATTCCAATTTTCTCTTACAAGAGTCATGAAGTCAAACTATATTCAGTCACCATCGCTGTTTATGTGTAGCAAAAGCTTTGACAGTGACCAAGGCATCCTGGAAGCTGCTGGCTCCGTCCAGACTGAGGTTTTCCATTTTGAGTGTCTACATGTGACGAAGAGCCACAACGAAGTCTACTGCCAAACGTCAAAGAATGGACGGATCATCTCAGCCGCTTGTCAGCCAATCAACGGCTCTACCAGCCGCCACATAGAAGACACCGACACATCTCGATCCTACAGCCATCAGCAGTTTACCGAGACGTTACCTCAACCAGGAGAAGTAAAGACAGGACAGCCATCTTGCACAGAAAATAAACCAGCCTGTGAGTGGTGTGATAAGACTTTCAGTTTTGTAAGTGAACTGAATAGGCACGAGCACATCCACACTGGAGAGAAGCCATTCTATTGCCAAGTGTGTGGAAAAAGTTTCAGTCGGTCAGGTCATCTGAAACAACATCTGCTGATCCACACTGGGGAGAAACCCTTTGTCTGTAAATGGTGTGACAAGAGCTTCAATACTTCATCTTACCTGAAGACGCACGAACGCATCCACAGTGGAGAAAGACCATTCCACTGTAAAGTGTGTGAGAAAAGCTTCAGTTATTTGCCTAAGTTGAAGGCACACCAGCGCACTCACACAGGAGAAAGACCCTTTCACTGTGTACAATGTGGCAACAACTTCAGTGTTTCATCTAATTTGAGGAGACATCAGCGTATTCACACGGGGGAGAAACCCTTTGTTTGTAAATGGTGCCACAAGAGATTCACAGGTTTACGTAATCTGAGGAGACACCACCATATTCACACCGGGGACAAACCATTCATTGACACTTCCATGGGCAGAGCCAGTGCAAGTTAAGGGATCGGTTTGAGGTCGTCGGTGGTCGACCACCCCTGGAAGTATGCCGTTTAGCTGGTTCAAGTGATGATGTAATGGTGACATTTCTCTCCAAAAGCCCATGAATATGATACAGTGTGATTTGACAAGGTTCATTTGACAGTATTAGCTTATTTTTTGTTTCCACTGTAGCAACATACTGCGACTGTCAGCTCTAAAGCCCTGAATCCCTCTACAGAGCCGAAGAAAAAACAAGACGCTTATACCCAGCCTTTCGTGTTTTACCGTTTTCCAAAAAAATGTTCTATAGGTTGCTACGTCCAGCAGGATTCTACTAAATCGATTTAGTTGTTGGGATAGTTTGTTTTTATTATTATTTTTTTTATTCATGAATTCATTTCTTCTATTTGGATTCTTCTAAATCAAGTATCAGTTGAGTGTTATTAGTGTTTGTGATGGATAAGTGTTTTGTTTTTGCTTGCAAGTTGGCACTGTACGGAGTGCTGATCTTGTTTGTAAACATTGTGACAAAAGTTTCAGTCACTTAGGTCATCTGAGGGAACAACAGCAAACAACATTCCACTGTAGTCAGTGGAATGTCTTGTGGAGTGTCTTCAGTCTGCACCTGGCTTTTATTAGACTTCTAGCTCCCAAACGAAAAGCACAGGGATGTGTTGAAAACAGCCAAATGCACCCACGTATTATATAAAAAAAACGAATACAAGACGGAGAGAGAGACAAACGGGTGAGGAGGAGGAATAGAAGATAGAGAGAGAGAGAAACTGGTGAGGAGGAGGAGGAATAGAAGACGGAGAGAGAGACACACGGGTGAAGTGGAGGAATACAACACAGAGAGAGACAAATGGGGGTGAGGAGGAGGAATAGAAGACGGAGAGAGAGACAAATGGGGGTGAGGAGGAGGAATAGAAGACGGAGAGAGAGGCAAACGGGAGGAGGAATAGAAGGCTACTTTTTTACAAGACATGTCAGGATCAGAAAGTTCGACGTTGTCGGAAGAGAGCGACCAGGACATCGCATATATTACCGGTACTTCTGGAGAGCCGATTGGATATCTGTTTGAACCAGGGTACACAGATGAAGACAGTGGCGTGCACAGAGAGTTTCAAGGGCAGGTGCTCAAATGTACAAAAAGGGAAAATAGCTCGCACACCGTATTAGTAGCTCCCAGGAAACTTTATTGTAGGAGTAGGATACAACGTTTCGACCCTACATGGGTCTTCGTCAGGTATAAGTCAGCTGCATCTTCAGGCACAATATATACAACAGAGAGCTCGGCTCTCTGTATAATTTGACGTACTCTCTTGCACAGGTTAATTCATGAAAAGAAGGGTAAAACTGACAGCAGACAAAAAACAAAACAAAACAAAACTATGCTTACTGCAAGGTGTAAACATACGTTATACAGTAAAATATGACTGCAAAACTGCACATGTAATGTAGATGTCACTGAATGTAATTAATTGCTAATTTGTCACATGTTGCATTACAAGAATCACTTTAACCCTTAATTCAACATAACAATGAAAATGCCTTTAAAATAATCAAATGCCATTTTTCTCTCAACAGAGTCATAAAGTCAAAGTATTCCTATTGGCTGGTTCTAGTGATGATGTCATAATGCTGACATAATTAAGAGACTAATGTTATGAGTATTTTCTCTACAAAGTAGAGAAAATACTACTAAAGTAGAGTATCTTCCTGTCCCCGCCCATGTGAGTTATGGGTGCCTGCAGAAATCGACATTCCGAGCAATTTTGTGTGATGTCAGAAAAGATATCCGGTCAACCCATAAAGTGCAAGTTGAGAGAGCCATCTTTTGCGAGACTGTGAATTCCAGTTTTCTCTTACAAGAGTCATGAAGTCAAACTATATTCAGTCACCATCGCCGTTTATGTGTAGCAAAAGCTTTGACAGTGACCAAGGCATCCTGGAAGCCGCTGGCTCCGTCCAGACTGAGGTTTACCATTCTGAGTGTCCACGTGTGACGAAGAGCCACAACGACGTCTACTGCCAAACGTCAAAGAATCGACGGGTCATCTCAGCCGCTTGTCAGCCAATCAACGGCATAGAAGACATAGAAGACACCGACACATCTCGATCCTACAGCCATCAGCAGTTTACCGAGACGTTACCTCAACCAGGAGAAGTAAAGACAGGACAGCCATCTTGCACAGAAAACAAACCCCACGCCTGTGAGCGGTGTGATGAGACTTTCAGTAGGGTAAGTGAACTGAATAGGCACGAGCGCATCCACACTGGAGAGAAGCCATTCTGTTGTCAAGTGTGTGAAAAAAGTTTCAGTCAGTCAAGTCATCTGAAGCCACACCTGCTGATTCACACTGGGGAGAAACCCTTTGTCTGTAAATGGTGTGGCAAGAGCTTCAATACTTCATCTTACCTGAAGACGCACGAACGCATCCACAGTGGAGAAAGACCCTTTCACTGTCTACAATGTGGCAAGAACTTCAGTGTTTCATCTAATTTGAGGAGACATCAGCGTATTCACACGGGGGAGAAACCCTTTGTTTGCAAATGGTGCCACAAGAGATTCACAGATTCCGGTAATCTGAGGAGACACCACCATATTCACACCGGCGACAAACCATTCATTAACACTTCCATGGGCAGAGCCAGTGCAAGTTAAGTGATCGGTTTATGGTCGTCGGTGGTCGACCGGCCCTTGAAGTATGCCGTTTGGCTGGTTCAAGTGAAGATGTAATGGTGACATTTCTCTCCAAAAGCCCATGAATATGATGCAGTGTGATTTGATAAGGTTCATTTGACGGTTTTAGCTTCTTTTTTGTTTCCACTGTAGCAACACACTGCAACTGTCAGCTCTAAAGCCCGAATCCCTCTACAGAGCCGAAGAAAAAACGAGACGTAGATGTAGAAGATTAATTGTCATGTTGATCTAGTGAATTGACTGCTTTGTTTCCCTGGTCCAGCAAAAGTGATGTGATTGACTGATAATTGCTGAGGGTATGTTCACACTTGGACCCGAGGTGAAATTGCTTGCTAATGGCTTCAATAACTTTAAAGTAAAATTAACTCCAGACAACTCTGACATGATCAACTCTATGAAATAACTCCAACACTGAAGCCAATTTAACTCTAAAGGTGTTGAAATACACTTTGGGAGTTGAAATCAACTCTGAAATATGTAACCCTGAAATTTTAACTCTCCAATTTTTGCTGTGTACTGTTTCCCACAATTGGGAAATGAAAATTATGTAATTCAGATGTTTAAGTATAATGTAACATTATACTTGGGAGCTCAAAGTGTATAAAAGTGATTATTACATTATTCTTGTCTAAAGTTCCGTTTCCTTTCCTCAACCCTAGTCCTGCTGCAGTTTGGAAGAACACATCCACAATGTTTCAAACTGTTTTAAATATGTGTTATTGTCTAATTACTTTAACTCTGGTAAAGAGTGAAATATGTATTTATTCAACTCTGGGAGTTCAGGCACGTGTCAACCTGTTAGCCATTGCTATAGTCAAAACAAACATTTTGTATCCTAAAGCATAGAATGTATCCTTTTAGCCACATTACTGCAATCTGAAGCATAGATTTACATGAATTACTTCAATAACTTTAAAGTACTCTGGTAAAGAGTGAAATATGTATTTATTCAACTCTGGTAAAGATAAAGCATTTAATTATTCAACTCTAGTTGAGAGTAAACCAGTATTATTGAACATGTATATGTCTTGATAATGGTTGATATGCAGTGATAATGGTGCCTATACATGTCTATTGTCATGACTTGATAATGGTTGATATGCAGTGATAATGGTGCCTATATACATGTCTATCAAGCATAAAATACTTGATGATGGTTGGTATATGGCCTGATAATGGTTGATATGCAGTGATAATGGTGCCTATGCATGTCTATGATATGCAGTGATAAAGGTGCCTATGCATGTCTAATGGGCCGACTTCTCCACACCCCCTGGCCGACTTCTCCACACCACCTAGCCGACTTCTCCACACCACCTAGCCGACTTCTCCACACCACCTAGCCGACTTCTCCACACCACCTAGCCGAGATCTCCGCAGTTTTGCTCGGTCCGAGTTCGCGGCGGCCCGAGATCTCCTGTCCCCGCTACGTCCAGCAGGATTCTACTAAATCGATTTAGTTGTTGGGGTAGTTTGTTTTTATTTATTTTTTTATTCGTGTATTCATTTCTTCGATTTGGATTCTTCTAAATCAAGTATCAGTGGAGTGTTAGTAGTGTTTGTGATGGATAAGTGTTTTGTTTTTGCTTGCAAGTTGGCACTGTACAGAGTGCTGATCTTGTTTGTAAACATTGTGACAAAAGTTTCAGTCACTTAGGTCAGGGGTTTTCAACCTTTTTCATCCCAGGGACCACCATTTATTCAGAATTTGAGCCACGGACCACCATTTGAGGATATTTTAGCCCCACAGACCCCAAAACTAAAGATTTATTTTGCTTTTGGGAAATTGGGGATTTGGGAAACAAAACAAGCAAAACATACATTCCAAAATGGCTAATTCAGATGATGAATATTTTAACTCTTGAGAGTGTAAAAATGAAACCAAATGGACCCGCAAGGGTCCATTTGGTTTCATTTTTTACGTTCTCAAGAGTTACATCTGGTTAACCAACTTAGCCGGGGACCACCTGGAACCCTCTCAGGGACCACTGGTGGTCCCCGGACCACCTGTTGAAACCCCCTGAGGGAACAACAGCAAACAACATTCCACTGTAGTCAGTGGAATGTCTTGTGGAGTGTCTTCAGTCTGCACCTGGCTTTTATTAGACTTCTAGCTCCCAAACGAAAAGCACAGGGATGTGTTGAAAACAGCCAAATGCACCCACGTATTATATAAAAAAAACTAGTACAAGACGGAGAGAGAGACAAACGGGTGAGGAGGAGGAATAGAAGACAGAGAGAGAGACACACGGGTGAAGTGGAGGAATACAACACAGAGAGATCCCCCAGATAGCAAAATTCATTGATTCAACGTTGAATTTTGGTTAGATAACCAAAATTCAACGTTGAATCAATGAATTTTGCTATCTGGGGAGAGACAAACGGGGGTGAGGAGGAGGAATAGAAGACAGAGAGAGAGGCAAACGGGAGGAGGAATAGAAGGCTACTTTTTTTCAAGACATGTCAGGAGCAGAAAGATCGACGTCGTCTGAAGAGGGCGACCAGGACATCGCTTATATTACCGGTACTTCTGGAGAGCCGATTGGATATCTGTTTGAACCAGGGTACACAGATGAAGACAGTGGCGTGCACAGAGAGTTTCAAGGGCAGGTGCTCAAATGTACAAAAAGGGAAAATAGCTCGCACACCGTATTAGTAGCTCCCAGGAAACTTTATTGTAGGAGTAGGATACAACGTTTCGACCCTACATGGGTCTTCGTCAGGTAGAAGTCAGCTGCATCTTCAGGCACAATATATACAACAGAGAGCTCGGCTCTCTGTATAATTTGACGTACTCTCTTGCACAGGTTAATTCATGAAAAGAAGGGTAAAACTGACAGCAGACAAAAAACAAAACAGAACAAAACTATGCTTACTGCAAGGTGTAAACATACGTTATACAGTAGAATATGACTGCAAAACTGCACATGTAATGCAGATGTCACTGAATGTAATTAATTGCTAATTTGTCACATGTTGCATTACAAGAATCACTTTAACCCTTAATTCAACATAACAATGAAAATGCCTTTAAAATAATCAAATGCCATTTTTTTCTCAACAGAGTCATAAAGTCAAAGTATTCCTATTGGCTGGTTCTAGTGATGATGTCATAATGCTGACATAATTAAGAGACTAATGTTATGAGTATTTTCTCTACAAAGTAGAGAAAACACTCTACTAAAGTAGAGTATTTTCCTGTCCCCGTCCATGTGAGTTATGGGTGCCCGCAGAAATCGACATTCCGAGCAATCTTGTGTGATGTCAGAAAAGATATCCGGTCAACCCATAAAGTGCAAGTTGAGAGAGCCATCTTTTCCGAGACAGTGAATTCCAATTTTCTCTTACAAGAGTCATGAAGTCAAACTATATTCAGTCACCATCGCTGTTTATGTGTAGCAAAAGCTTTGACAGTGACCAAGGCATCCTGGAAGCCGCTGGCTCTGTCCAGACTGAGGTTTTCCATTCTGAGTGTCCACGTGTGACGAAGAGCCACGACAACCTCTACTGCCAAAGCTCGAAGAATGGACAGATAATCTCAGCAGCCTGTCAGTCAATCAACGGCTCTATGACCAGCCGGAACATAGAAGACACCAACACATCTCGATCCTACAGCCATCAGCAGTTTACCGAGACGTTACCTCAACCAGGAGAAGTAAAGACAGGACAGCCATCTTGCACAGAAAATAAACCCCTCGCCTGTGAGTGGTGTGATAAGACTTTCAGTTTTGTAAGTGAACTGAATAGGCACAAGCACATCCACACTGGAGAGAAACCATTCTATTGTCAAGTGTGTGGAAAAAATTTCAGTCAGTCAAGTCATCTGAAGCAACACCTGCTGATTCACACTGGGGAGAAACCCTTTATCTGTAAATGGTGTGGCAAGAGCTTCAAAACATCTTGTCGGAAGAAGCACGAACGCATCCACAGTGGAGAAAGACCCTTTCACTGTCTACAATGTGGCAAGAACTTCAGTCTTTCATCTCATTTGAGGATACATCAGCGTATTCACACTGGGGAGAAACCCTTTGTTTGCAAATGGTGCGACAAGAGATTCACACATTTATGTAATCTGAGGAGACACCACCATATTCACACCGGGGACAAACCATTCATTGACACTTCCATGGGCAGAGCCGGTGCAAGTTAAGGGATCGGTTTACGGTCGTCGGTGGTCGACCGGCCCTTGAAGTATGCCGTTTGGCTGGTTTGAGTGAAGATGTAATGGTGACATATTTAAGAGACTTTTATTACTACTGTATAGAGTATTTTCTCTCCAAAAACCCTTGAGTATGAGGCAGTGTGATTTGACAAGGTTCATTTGACAGTTTTAGTTTATTTTTTTGTTTCCACTGTAGCAACATACTGTAACTGTCAGCTCTAAAGCCCTGAATTCCTCTACAGAGCCGAAGGAAAACCTGTTCTGCAGGTTGCTATGTCCTGCAGGATTCTACTAAATCAATTTAGTTTTTTGGGTTACTCATTTTTATTTAATTCTGTATTCCTGCATTTATTTCTTCATTTGGATTCTACTAAATCAAATATTAGTTGAGTGTTAGTAGAGTGTTTGTGATGGATAAGTGTTTTGTTTTGGTTTGTTCCTGGGTCACTCTCTCTGCTCATGCACAAGTAGGCCATGGTCTACTTGCTTGACAGTGTGACTACCTTCCATTTATTGCAGCCTGCGGTCGCAATCAAAACCTATTTGTATAAAATTAATGGCCCTGCACATGTGCCAAGAGATAGCAGCAGCTGGGTACATGCATAATACAAAGTCTTTCCTTTTTGTTCATACTATATGTGTTTGCGTGCATGCATGTGTGCGTATGAGTATGCTGAGGTAAACTGTACCGCTATTGTGATGAAGTGTATAATTTGACGTACTCTCTTGCACAGGTTAATTCATGAAAAGAAGGGTAAAACTGACAGCAGACAAAAAACAAAAACAAAACTATGCTTACTGCAAGGTGTAAACATAGTTTATACAGTAAAATATGACTGCAAAACTGCACATGTAATGCAGATGTCACTGAATGCAATTAATTGCTAATTTGTCACATGTTGCATTACAAGAAACACTTTAACCCTTAATTTAACATAACAATGAAAATGCCTTTAAAATAATCCAATGCCATTTTTCTCTCAACAGAGTCATAAAGTCAAAGTATTCCTATTGGCTGGTTCTAGTGATGATGTCATAATGCTGACATAATTAAGAGACTTTTATGACTAATGTTATGAGTATTTTCTCTACAAAGTAGAGAAAATACTCTACTAAAGTGGAGTATTTTCCTGTCCCCGTCCATGTGAGTTATGGGTGCCCGCAGAAATCGACATTCCGAGCAATCTTGTGTGATGTCAGAAAAGATATCCGGTCAACCCATAAAGTGCAAGTTGAGAGAGCCATCTTTTCCGAGACTGTGAATTCCAATTTTCTCTTACAAGAGTCATGAAGTCAAACTATATTCAGTCACCATCGCTGTTTATGTGTAGCAAAAGCTTTGACAGTGTCCAAGGCATCCTGGAAGCTGCTGGTTCCGTCCAGACTGAGGTTTTCCATTCTGAGTGTCCACATGTGACGAAGAGCCACGACGACGTCTACTGCCAAACGTCAAAGAATCGACGGGTCATCTCAGCCGCTTGTCAGCCAATCAACGGCTCTACCAGCCGCCACATAGAAGACACTGACACATCTCGATCCTACAGCCATCAGCAGTTTACCGAGACGTTACCTCAACCAGGAGAAGTAAAGACAGGACAGCCATCTTGCACAGAAAATAAACCCCACGCCTGTGAGTGGTGTGATAAGACTTTCAGTAGGGTAAGTGAACTGAATAGGCACGAGCACATCCACACTGGAGAGAAGCCATTCTATTGTCAAGTGTGTGGAAAAAGTTTCAGTCAGTCAAGTCATCTGAAGCCACACCTGCTGATCCACAGTGGGGTGAAACCCTTTGTCTGTAAATGGTGTGACAAGAGCTTCAATACTTCATCTTACCTGAAGACGCACGAACGCATCCACAGTGGAGAAAGACCATTCCACTGTAAAGTGTGTGAGAAAAGCTTCAGTTATTTACCTAATTTGAAGGCACACCAGCGCACTCACACAGGAGAAAAACCCTTTCACTGTCTACAATGTGGCAACAACTTCAGTGTTTCATCTAATTTGAGGAGACATCAGCGTATTCACACTGGGGAGAAACCCTTTGTTTGTAAATGGTGCCACAAGAGATTCACAGGTTTACGTAATCTGAGGAGACACCACCATATTCACACCAGGGACAAACCATTCATTGACACTTCCATGGGCAGAGCCAGTGCAAGTTAAGGGATCGGTTTGAGGTCGTCGGTGGTCGACCGGCCCTTGAAGTATGCCGTTTGGCTGGTTCAAGTGAAGATGTAATGGTGACATTTCTCTCCAAAAGCCCATGAATATGATGCAGTGTGATTTGACAAGGTTCATTTGACAGTTTTAGCTTCTTTTTTGTTTCCACTGTAGCAACACACTGCAACTGTCAGCTCTAAAGCCCCGAATCCCTCTACAGAGCCGAAGAAAAAACGAGACGCTAATACCCAGCCTTTCGTGTTTTACCGTTTTCCCAAAAAAATGTTCTGCAGGTTGCTACGTCCAGCAGGATTCTACTAAATCGATTTAGTTGTTGGGATAGTTTGTTTTTATTTATTTTTTTATTCATGTATTCATTTCTTCTATTTGGATTCTACTAAATCAAGTATCAGTGGAGTGTTAGTAGTGTTTGTGATGGATAAGTGTTTTGTTTTTGCTTGCAAGTTGGCACTGTACGGAGTGCTGATCTTGTTTGTACACATTGTGACAAAAGTTTCAGTCACTTAGGTCATCTGAGGGAACAACAGCAAACAACATTCCACTGTAGTCAGTGGAATGTCTTGTGGAGTGTCTTCAGTCTGCACCTAGCTTTTATTAGACTTCTAGCTCCCAAACGAAAAGCACAGGGATGTGTTGAAAACAGCCAAATGCACCCACCACGTATTATCAGTGATGGGCAGTAGCTTGTTACAAGTAGCTAAGCTACATAGCTTAACTACATTTTCCTGTAACTTGTAGTGTAGGTTACTACATTTGCTCTGGGAATAGCTTGTAGTGAAGCTACACTACTTGTTTCGAGTAGCTTGTAGTGAAGCTACACTACTTGTTTCGAGTAACAAGGATTGTAGCTTACTACATTTTCCCCACACACATTTTCAAATTCCACCCATTTTTAATGGGTAGAAAACCTCTAATATACATCCCAAAACTTAAACATGCCACCATACTATGTTCAAACCCTCCGCTAAATTATTATCATGATGATTTTTACCCATATTGTTTTATTATTATGATTAGCATTTAGAAAGTTGTATATTAAGTTAAGATACATATTTATATTATGTAGTGATTATGTAGCAAGCTACATCAAGCTACTTTTGTCATGTAGCTTGTAGTGTTGCTTGCTACAAATCTCTGGCGATAGCTTGTTGTGTAGCTTAGCTGCATTTTTTCGAGGAGGAGGAATAGAAGATAGAGAGAGAGACAAACTGGTGAGGAGGAGGAGGAATAGAAGACGGAGAGAGAGACACACGGGTGAAGTGGAGGAATACAACACGGAGAGAGAGACAAACGGGGTGAGGAGGAGGAATAGAAGACGGAGAGAGAGGCAAACGGGAGGAGGAATAGCAGGCTACTTTTTTATGAGACAAGTCAGGAGCAGAAAGTTCGACGTTGTCTGAAGAGAGCGACCAGGACATCGCTTATATTACCGGTACTTCTGGAGAGCCGATTGGATATCTGTTTGAACCAGGGTACACAGATGAAGACAGTGGCGTGCACAGAGAGTTTCAAGGGCAGGTGCTCAAATGTACAAAAAGGGAAAATAGCTCGCACACCGTATTAGTAGCTCCCAGGAAACTTTATTGTAGGAGTAGGATACAACGTTTCGACCCTACATGGGTCTTCGTCAGGTATAAGTCAGCTGCATCTTCAGGCACAATATATACAACAGAGAGCTCGGCTCTCTGTATAATTTGACGTACTCTCTTGCACAGGTTAATTCATGAAAAGAAGGGTAAAACTGACAGCAGACAAAAAACAAAACAAAACAAAACTATGCTTACTGCAAGGTGTAAACATACGTTATACAGTAAAATATGACTGCAAAACTGCACATGTAATGTAGATGTCACTGAATGTAATTAATTGCTAATTTGTCACATGTTGCATTACAAGAATCACTTTAACCCTTAATTCAACATAACAATGAAAATAATCAAATGCCATTTTTCTCTCAACAGAGTCATAAAGTCAAAGTATTCCTATTGGCTGGTTCTAGTGATGATGTCATAATGCTGACATAATTAAGAGACTAATGTTATGAGTATTTTCTCCACAAAGTAGAGAAAACACTCTACTAAAGTAGAGTATTTTCCTGTCCCCGTCCATGCGAGTTATGGGTGCCCGCAGAAATCGACATTCCGAGCAATCTTGTGTGATGTCAGAAAAGATATCCGGTCAACCCATAAAGTGCAAGTTGAGAGAGCCATCTTTTCCGAGACTGTGAATTCCAATTTTCTCTTACAAGAGTCATGAAGTCAAACTATATTCAGTCACCATCGCCGTTTATGTGTAGCAAAAGCTTTGACAGTGACCAAGGCATCCTGGAAGCTGCTGGCTCCTTCCAGACTGAGGTTTTCCATTCTGAGTGTCCACATGTGATGAAGAGCCACGACGACGTCTACTGCCAAACGTCAAATAATCGACGGATCATCTCAGCCGCTTGTCAGCCAATCAACGGCTCTACCAGCCGCCACATAGAAGACACCGACACATCTCGATCCTACAGCCATCAGCAGTTTACCGAGACATTACCTCAACCAGGAGAAGTAAAGACAGGACAGCCATCTTGCACAGAAAACAAACCCCACGCCTGTGAGTGGTGTGATAAGACTTTCAGTTTTGTAAGTGAACTGAATAGGCACGAGCACATCCACACTGGAGAGAAACCATTCTATTGTCAAGTGTGTGGAAAAAGTTTCAGTCAATCAAGTAATCTGAAGCAACACCTGCTGATTCACACTGGGGAGAAACCCTTTATCTGTAAATGGTGTGGCAAGAGCTTCAAAACATCTTACCTGAAGAAGCATGAACGCATCCACAGTGGAGAAAGACCCTTTTACTGTCTACAATGTGGCAAGAACTTCAGTGTTTCATCACATTTGAGGATACATCAGCGTATTCACACGGGGGAGAAACCCTTTGTTTGTAAATGGTGCCACAAGAGATTCACAGATCCCTCTAATCTGAGGAGACACCACCATATTCACACCGGGGACAAACCATTCATTGACACTTCCATGAGCAGAGCCGGTGCAAGTTAAGGGATCGGTTTACGGTCGTCGGTGGTCGACCGGCCCTTGAAGTATGCCGTTTGGCTGGTTCAAGTGATGATATAATGGTGACATTTCTCTCCAAAAGCCCATGAATATGATGCAGTGTGATTTGATAAGGTTCATTTGACAGTTTTAGCTTCTTTTTTGTTTCCACTGTAACAACATACTGCAACTGTCAGCTCTAAAGCCCTGATTCCCTCTACAGAGCCGAAGAAAAAATAAGACGCTAATACCCAGCCTTTCGTGTTTTACCGTTTTCCAAAAAAATGTTCTACAGGTTGCTACGTCCAGCAGGATTCTACTAAATCAATTTAGCTTTTGGGGTTACTCATTTTTATTTAATTCTGTATTCATGCATTTATTTCTTCATTTGGATTCAACTAAATCAAATATTAGTTGAGTGTTAGTAGAGTGTTAGTAATGGATAAGTGGGTCACTCTCTCTACTCATGCACAAGTAGGCCATGGTCTACTTGCTTGACAGACTACCTTCCATTTATTGCAACCTGCGGTCGCAATCAAAACCTATTTGTATAAAATTAATGTTACTGCACATGTGCCAAGAGATAGCAGCAGCTGGGTACATGCATAATAGAAAGTCTTTCCTTTTTGTTCATACTATATGTTCAAGGTTCAAGTTCAAGGTTTTTTATTTGTCACTCCAGTGTATGTCAGGACATATACAGGGATGAAATAGCGTTTCCATTTTCCACAGTGTAATAGACAAGACAGTGTAAGTCATGACAATAGACAGTGCAATAAGACAAGGTCGAGACAATATATGGACGAGACAACAATAGTGCAGCAGACCAGTAAAGTGCAAACTGTACACCTAACTTGAGGTGAAGGTGCTTGGCTAACCAGGTGTGATAAAGTGGCAGTAGTGTGAAGCTAACAGACAGGACGTATATACAACTACTAGAAACTACTACTAGAGACTACAGTGTACTATAGCTAGAAACTCCAACTAAACATCTAAAGCTATATGCGAGATACATAGCTACAACTAAAACAAACAACTAAACAAACAACACATAGCTTCCTATGAGGTGAGGTATACATGTGCAAGATAGGACAGGATAGGATAGCAGCAGTTCGATCCAGTCCTTCGGTTGTATGTGTGTGTTTGACCATGTGTGAGTGCGTGCATGTGCGTGAGTGTATGTGCATGTGTAAGGGGTGGTGGGTAGTTGGAGTCCAGCGTCCGTGTGCATGTGTGTATAGGGAGTTCAGCGTGTGCGTGTGTGCGCGTGCACCCCCACCGTGGGAGGGGGGAGGAGTGGCGGCGTGGGGGGGAGCCGAGTGGGAGGGTGCACAGTGGCGTGCGAGGGAGTGGGAGGGAGTTCAGCATTCTGACGGCTTGGTGAACAAAGCTATCGTTCAACCTGCTGGTCCTTGCCCGGAGGCTCCTCAATCTCTTCCCCGATGGGAGGAGGTTGAAGTAGCCGTGCGTAGGGTGGGTGGTGTCGCCTGCGATCTGTAGCGCCCTGCGGGTCACCCGTGTGTTGTAGATGTCTTGCAGGGACAGAAGGGGGACACCCACGATCTTCTCGGCTGCTCTCACTGTGCGCTGCAGGGACTTTCTGCAGGATGCTGTGCACCCACCAAACCACACAGTTATGCAGCTGGTCAGGATGCTCTCGATCGTGCCGCGGTAGAAGGAGCACATGATGGGGGCTGGGGCTCTGGCTCTTCTCAGTCTACGGAGGAAGTAGAGGCGCTGCTGAGCCTTCTTGACCAGTGCTGTGGTGTTAGTGTTCCAGGAGAGGTCCTCTGTGATGTGTACACCAAGGAATTTGGTGCTCTTCACTCTCTCCACTGCAGCTCCGTTGATGCTCAGTGGGGAGTGCTGGGTGTGCGCTCTCCGAAAGTCCACAATGATCTCCTTCGTCTTCTCCACGTTGAGAAGGAGGTTGTTGTTTGCACACCACGTGGTCAGCTGGCTCACCTCATCTCTGTAGTTGGTCTCATCGTTGTTGTGGATGAGACCGACCACAGTTGTGTCGTCCGCAAACTTGACGAAGATGTTGTTGCTGTGCGTTGGAGTGCAGTCGTGGGTCAGCAGGGTGAAGAGGAGGGGGCTGAGCACACATCCCTGGGGGGCCCCCGTGTTCAGGGTGATGGTGCTGGATGTGTTCCCGCTGACTCAGACTGCCTGCGGTCTCCCAGTCAGGAAGTCTAGCAGCCAGTTGCACATTGAGGTGTTCACTCCCAGCTGGTCCAGCTTGTGTATGAGCTGCTGGGGGATGATGGTGTTGAATGCTGAGCTGAAGTCGATGAACAGCATCCGTACGTGTGCGTCCTTGGTGTCCAGGTGGGTGAGGGCAGAGTGAAGTACGGTGGAGATTGCATCGTCGGTTGATCTGTTGGCCCGATATGCAAACTGGTAGGGATCCAGGTTGAGAGGGAGGATGCCTTTGATGTGATGCATGACTAAACGCTCGAAGCACTTCATGATGATCGGTGTCAGTGCAACAGGGCGGTAGTCATTGTAGCAGGTTGGAGAAGGTTTCTTTGGGATGGGGATGATGGTGGTCTCTTTGAAGCATGTAGGGACAGCAGCCTGGCTCAAGGAGATGTTAAAGATGTCAGTGATGACATGAGCCAGTTCTCCTGCACAGTCTTTCCACACCCGACCGGGAATGTTGTCAGGGCCCGGTGCCTTGCGGGCGTTGATCCTGGAGAGGGAGCGCCGCACACTGTGTTGAGACAGTAGCAGCACCTGGTCGTCCGAAGGAGGGGGTGACTTTCGTGCAGGGGTGCTGTTTTGGGCTTCAAAGCGCCCGAAGAAGTTGTTGAGGTTGTTCAGCAGGCTGATGTCGTTGTCGCAGGTCCGTGGCCGGGGTTTATAGTCTGTGACGGTCTGGATCCCCTGCCACAGGCTCCTGGTGTCTCTGCTGTCGCTGAAACGGTCAGCTATTTTCTTGCTGTACTGTCTCTTTGCCTCTTTGATGCCACGGTCCAAGTTGGCCCTTGCTGTTCTCAGGCCGTCGTCGTCGCCTGCTTTGAAGGCAGCGTTCCGGACCCTCAGTAGCCTATGGACTTCCGTTGTCAGCCATGGCTTCTGATTGGCCCGTACTGTGATGGTCTTGGTCTCTGTGACATCATCGATGCATTTGCTGATGTAAGCAGTGACAGTCTCAGTGAATTCGTTGATGTCTGTGTGACCAGAGTGGGTCGCCGCCTGCTTAAACATGTCCCAGTCTGTAGTGTCAAAGCAGTCCTGTAGAGCAGACATTGCCCCCTCTGGCCACACTTGAACCTGTTTCCGAACCGGTTTGGCGGCTTTGCACCTGGGCCTGTAGGCTGGTATTAGCATAACATGTGTGCATATGAGTATGCTGAGGTAAACTGTACCGCTATTGTGATGAAGTGTATAATTTGACGTACTCTCTTGCACAGGTTAATTCATGAAAAGAAGGGTAAAACTGACAGCAGACAAAAAAAACCAAAACAAAACTATGCTTACTGCAAGGTGTAAACATACGTTATACAGTAAAATATGACTGCAAAACTGCACATGTAATGTAGATGTCACTGAATGTAATTAATTGCTAATTTGTCACATGTTGCATTACAAGAATCACTTTAACCCTTAATTCAACATAACAATGAAAATGCCTTTAAAATAATCAAATGCCATTTTTCTCTCACAGAGTCATAAAGTCAACGTATTCCTATTGGCTGGTTCTGGTGATGATGTCATAATGCTGACATAATTAAGAGACTTTTATGACTAATGTTATGAGTATTTTATCTACAAAGTAGAGAAAATACTCTACTAAAGTGGAGTATTTTCCTGTCCCCGTCCATGTGAGTTATGGGTGCCCGCAGAAATCGACATTCCGAGCAATCTTGTGTGATGTCAGAAAAGATATCCGGTCAACCCATAAAGTGCAAGTTGAGAGAGCCATCTTTTCCGAGACTGTGAATTCCAATTTTCTCTTACAAGAGTCATGAAGTCAAATTATATTCAGTCACCATCGCCGTTTATGTGTAGCAAAAGCTTTGACAGTGACCAAGGCATCCTGGAAGCCGCTGGCTCCGTCCAGACTGAGGTTTTCCATTCTGAGTGTCCACGTGTGACGAAGAGCCACGACGACGTCTACTGCCAAACGTCAAAGAATCGATGGATCATCTCAGCCGCTTGTCAGCCAATCAACGGCTCTACCAGCCGCCACATAGAAGACACTGACACATCTCGATCCTACAGCCATCAGCAGTTTACCGAGACGTTACCTCAACCAGGAGAAGTAAAGACAGGACAGCCATCTTGCACAGAAAACAAACCCCACGCCTGTGAGTGGTGTGATAAGTGTTTCAGTTACTTAAGTGAACTGAATAGGCACAAGCACATCCACACTGGAGGGAAACCATTCTGTTGTCATGTGTGTGGAAAAAGTTTCAGTCAGTCAAGTCATCTGAAGCCACACCTGCTGATCCACAGTGGGGTGAAACCCTTTGTCTGTAAATGGTGTGACAAGAGCTTCAATACTTCATCTGACCTGAAGACGCACGAACGCATCCACAGTGGAGAAAGACCCTTTCACTGTCTACAATGTGGCAAGAACTTCAGTGTTTCATCTAATTTGAGGAGACATCAGCGTATTCACACGGGGAGAAACCCTTTGTTTGCAAATGGTGCCACAAGAGATTCACAGATTCCGGTAATCTGAGGAGACACCACCATATTCACACCGGGGACAAACCATTCATTAACACTTCCATGGGCAGAGCCAGTGCAAGTTAAGGGATCGGTTTACGGTCGTCGGTGGTCGACCGGCCCTGGAAGTATGCCGTTTGGCTGGTTCAAGTGAAGATGTAATGGTGACATTTCTCTCCAAAAGCCCATGAATATGATGCAGTGTGATTTAATAAGGTTCATTTGACGGTTTTAGCTTATTTTTTTGTTTCCACTGTAGCAACACACTGCAACTGTCAGCTCTAAAGCCCTGAATCCCTCTACAGAGCCGAAGAAAAAACAAGACGCTAATATCCAGCCTTTTGTGTTTTAACCGTTTTCCAAAAAAAAAAAAAAATGTTCTACAGGTTGCTACGCCCAGCAGGATTCTACTAAATCGATTTAGTTGTTGGGGTAGTTTGTTTTTATTTATTTTTTTATTCATGTATTCATTTCTTCTATTTGGATTCTTCTAAATCAAGTATCAGTGGAGTGTTAGTAGTGTTTGTGATGGATAAGTGTTTTGTTTTTGCTTGCAAGTTGGCACTGTACAGAGTGCTGATCTTGTTTGTAAACATTGTGACAAAAGTTTCAGTCACTTAGGTCATCTGAGGGAACAACAGCAAACAACATTCCACTGTAGTCAGTGGAATGTCTTGTGGAGTGTCTTCAGCAGGGGTGCCCAACGTTTTTTGACCCAAGATCTACTTTTCAGCAGCCAACCCCTCCGGGATCTACCAGTCCAATATCAACATTTGGTAGGGAGAATGCCTCATCAGCCGCAACGGCGAGGCCCAGAGAAAACGCTATGTGGTGGTGTTCCTGTGCCGAATGCGGGCCAATAATGCAAACGCTTGTTGAGAGCTTCTACTGCCGTGAATGGGACCTAGCCATGCCACCGTCGCTACAGATTCAAGAACCTCGCATCCGTAGCAACAGTGGCATGGCTAGTTCCCAGATCTCGCAGCAAGAGCTCTCTGGGGAAGCCACCGCACCTGCAGCATCCCCCCCCCCCACAGCAATCAATCATTTAATCGGTCATTCAGACATGGGTCATCACAGCACAGATTGCAGATTGGAATATTGCAGCCTTGATGCTCCCCCAATTTACTTCCCAGTGTCCTAAGACACGTATACTGAACGAATACATTATAAGATAGGCAAGTAGGTTATATAGCCTACATTACAAATGATGCCCTTATTCGTCTATTTTAGAATGAAAAACACTGTAGTTGAAGAGACAGTAGAGCCAGGTCATTTTTTTTAAATATCAAATCATGATGGATAAGCACTGATTTAGTATGCCTTCAAGCAATGTACTGTATACACATTTGAGCTTTGTAGTTTTATGAAAGATGTCAAAGCATACAGGATAAGCACAAATTTTGGGCACTGATGTTGGCTACAAATGTGAAAAGCACTGTACTTGAAGCAAACAGCTTGGAAAAAAAAAACAGGCAGTGGCTAGTTTAGCATGAGCTAAACTAGAATGGAGACTGAGGACAACTCCTTCCCTCCACTCGTCCTTTTTTTCCATTTTATTTATTTTTCCCTTTTATTAGTGAAGTGTAAATTATGTGGCTATGAAATCAGTGCGTATCCAATGTGGTTTGACATTTTTTCTGGGGAATTCTGGCTCAACTGTGTCTTCAACTACAGTGACATTGAGACCGGTTGAACTAGGTTTGTGGGTGTCAGCCAATCTGGCTCACCCGCTGTTGAAAAACACTGTAGTTAAACAGACAAGTAGAGCCAGGTCATAATCTAACCTTGAACTACTTAATTCATTTATCATTATACGTTGTAAAAAAGCTCTAACAACATGGTGTTTCACTGCAGGTCGTGTGGGCACCGCATGGGCTAGATGTGTGGGTGCCAGTCCATGGCGTCTACACCATGGCCTGGATCTGGGGGTGGGTTCATGTGGGGTTGTCCTTATGAAGTAAAAAACAAAAGTCAAATCATATTTGGATAAGCTCTAACAACATGATGTTGCACTGCAGCTCATGCGGGCACCGGGTGAGCCAGATGTGTGGGTGCCAGTGTGGGTGCTGGCTTGATTAGCTGCTGTCTTTTTTTAATTTTGTTTAACCCATAGTAGGCGGGAACCCCTAGTGGTAGTTTTACCCTAGTTGACGGGAACACCAATATGCGTTCTGTACAGTATGTACAGTATCAAAAAATGTCAAAATTTGGTGATGTTACACAATAATTTGAAGTTTTCCAGTACACTTAGGTTAGTATTTCAGAGACATTTTTAGAATCGGGATAGTCTACAATGGGTTAAAGGTAGGGGAAGTGATTTCACTTTTGTCAGATATCACCCAAAAATATTTTTTTTTTTCTGTTAAAATGCTCTATTATAAGGTGTGGAAACCACATATGGAGTTTCCCCCTCCCCCACGTTAGCAGAGGAGCTACTACACCATGAATTTCAAATCACTTCCCCTCCCTTTAATTGATTGATTTTGTTGATTGTTTAATGTATCTGCGGTGTGGGTGGCTGGCTCAATAGCAGTCAATTGTTATATTGTGATTTGTGTACAAATATCCAGTTCATGATGACTTCCTGGTTAGTTAATGAGTTGTAAATGATGAACTAAGTATGAACTACACGTGGTAGATGGGTTATGAATGCTAAAAGTTCATGACTTTAATTTGGGGTGGAAATATCCATTAACTAACTACGAACTACAAATCTAAATGTTGGACTTTAGATTAAATCTTTGTCTGCCAACAACTTGCTTAAATGCACTTTGTAGCATAAATTGATTATCTATGGCTCATTGTTATCAAACAATGTTTGCAGATTGACATAGTGGTGAATTGATGATCAGAATACAGTAGTCTATGTTAAACCCAATCTATTGTTATTAACCAGAACTCTATTAAAACTATTTATAACTCTAATTAGGCTGTACCCATCTGTCTGACAAATTCTTGTAGATTGGACTAGTGAGGAATTTAGCATGATCAGAATACAGTAGATCAATATATTATGGTTAAAATTGAGTTTTAAGTTGATCTGTCAAATCTAATGAAAAAAGAAATTAAACTTGTACATGTAGTTATACATTTGACATACGATTTCACTGAGAATCTGTCAGACATTATTAAAATCCAGGTGTACAACCTAATTGGACATATTTAAGAGACTTGTATAGAGTATTTTCTCTCTAAAAGCCCATGAATATGATGCAGTGTGATTTGATGAGGTTCATTTGACAGTTTTAGCTTCTTTTTTTGTTTCCACTGTAGCAACATACTGCAACTGTCAGCTCTAAAGCCCCGAATCCCTCTACAGAGCCGAAGAAAAAACGAGACGCTAATACCCAGCCTTTCGTGTTTTACCGTTTTCCAAAAAAATGTTCTACAGGTTGCTACGTCCAGCAGGATTCTACTAAATCAATTTAGCTTTTGGGGTTACTCATTTTTATTTAATTCTGTATTCATGCATTTATTTCTTCATTTGGATTCTACTAAATCAAATATTAGTTGAGTGTTAGTAGAGTGTTTGTAATGGATAAGTGGGTCACTCTCTCTACTCATGCACAAGTAGGCCATGGTCTACTTGCTTGACAGACTACCTTCCATTTATTGCAACCTGTGGTCGCAATCAAAACCTATT
The DNA here is from genome assembly GCA_039105355.1 of Benthosema pterotum. Lineage (NCBI taxonomy): Eukaryota > Metazoa > Chordata > Actinopteri > Myctophiformes > Myctophidae > Benthosema > Benthosema pterotum. Next base: position 5,241,011 of record CM076970.1, read on the forward strand.
TGTATAAAATGAATGGTACTGCACATGTGCAAAGAGATAGCAGCAGCTGGGTACATGCATAATACAGTCTTCCCTTTTTGTTCATACTATATGTGTGCGTATGAGTATGCTGAGGTAAACTGTACCGCTATTGTGATGAAGTGTATAATTTGACGTACTCTCTTGCACAGGTTAATTCATGAAAAGAAGGGTAAAACTGACAGCAGACAAAAAACTAAAACAAAACTATGCTTACTGCAAGGTGTAAACATACGTTATACAATAAAATATGACTGCAAAACTGCACATGTAATGTAGCTGCCACTGAATGTAATTAATTGCTAATTTGGCATGTTGCATTACAAGAATCACTTTAACCCTTAATTCAACATAACAATGAAAATGCCTTTAAAATAATCAAATGCCATTTTTCTCTCAACAGAGTCATAAAGTCAAAGTATTCCTATTGGCTGGTTCTGGTGATGATGTCATAATGCTGACATAATTAAGAGACTTTTATGACTAATGTTATGAGTATTTTATCTACAAAGTAGAGAAAATACTCTACTAAAGTGGAGTATTTTCCTGTCCCCGTCCATGTGAGTTATGGGTGCCCGCAGAAATCGACATTCCGAGCAATCTTGTGTGATGTCAGAAAAGATATCCGGTCAACCCATAAAGTGCAAGTTGAGAGAGCCATCTTTTCCGAGACTGTGAATTCCAATTTTCTCTTACAAGAGTCATGAAGTCAAAATATATTCAGTCACCATCGCTGTTTATGTGTAGCAAAAGCTTTGACAGTGACCAAGGCATCCAGGAAGCTGCTGGCTCCGTCCAGACTGAGGTTTTCCATTCTGAGTGTCCACATGTGACGAAGAGCCACGACGACGTCTACTGCCAAACGTCAAAGAATCGACGGATCATCTCAGCCGCTTGTCAGCCAATCAACGGCTCTACCAGCCGCCACATAGAAGACACCGACACATCTCGATCCTACAGCCATCAGCAGTTTACTGAGACGTTACCTCAACCAGGAGAAGTAAACACAGGACAGCCATCTTGCACAGAAAACAAACCCCACGCCTGTGAGTGGTGTGATAAGTGTTTCAGTTACTTAAGTGAACTGAATAGGCACAAGCACATCCACACTGGAGGGAAACCATTCTGTTGTCAAGTGTGTGGAAAAAGTTTCAGTCAGTCAAGTCATCTGAAGCCACACCTGCTGACCCACAGTGGAGTGAAACCCTTTGTCTGTAAATGGTGTGACAAGAGCTTCAATACTTCATCTAACCTGAAGACGCACGAACGCATCCACAGTGGAGAAAGACCATTCCACTGTAAAGTGTGTGAGAAAAGCTTCAGTTATTTACCTAGTTTGAAGGTACACCAGCGCACTCACACAGGAGAAAAACCCTTTCACTGTCTACAATGTGGCAAGAACTTCAGTGTTTCATCACATTTGAGGAGACATCAGCGTATTCACACTGGGGAGAAACCCTTTGTTTGTAAATGGTGCCACAAGAGATTCACAGGTTTACATAATCTGAGGAGACACCACCATATTCACACCGGGGACAAACCATTCATTGACACTTCCATGAGCAGAGCCAGTGCAAGTTAAGGGATCGGTTTACGGTCGTCGGTGGTCGACCGGCCCTGGAAGTATGCCGTTTGGCTGGTTCAAGTGAAGATGTAATGGTGACATTCTCTCCAAAAGCCCATGAATATGATGCAGTGTGATTTGATAAGGTTCATTTGACAGTTTTAGCTTCTTTTTTTGTTTCCACTGTAGCAACATACTGCAACTGTCAGCTCTAAAGCCCTGAATCCCTCTACAGAGCCGAAGAAAAAACGAGACGCTAATACCCAGCCTTTCGTGTTTTACCGTTTTCCAAAAAAAATGTTCTACAGGTTGCTACGTCCAGCAGGATTCCACTAAATCGATTTAGTTGTTGGGGTAGTTTGTTTTTATTTGTTTATTTATTCATGTATTCATTTCTTCTATTTGGATTCTTCTAAATCAAGTATCAGTTGAGTGTTAGTAGTGTTTGTGATGGATAAGTGTTTTGTTTTTGCTTGCAAGTTGGCACTGTACAGAGTGCTGATCTTGTTTGTAAACATTGTGACAAAAGTTTCAGTCACTTAGGTCAGTGGTTTTCAACAGGTGGTCCGGGACCACCAGTGGTCCCTGAGAGGGTTCCAGGTGGTCCCCAGCTAAGTTGGTTAACCAGATGTAACTCTTGAGAGTGTAAAAATGAAACCAAATGGACCCTTGCGGGTCCATTTGGTTTCATTTTTACACTCTCAAGAGTTAAAATATTCACCATCTGAATTAGCCCAAGTCTACACAACTAGAAGATGGGCAAGATCAAAAGAAATCTTTAGTTTTGGGGTATGTGGGGCTAAAATGTCCTCAAGTGTCCGTGGCTGAAATTCTGAATAAATGGTGGTCCCTGGCAGAGATCGTGAGCGGAGCGGAGCGCGAGCGGAGCGGGGAGTGGAGCGGTGGATTTTTAAGTGAGCGCTGAGCGCGTTTTCAAATGGGTCGGAGCGCGCTCTGGAGCGAGAATTATCCTCCGCTCCAGCCCGCTCCAAGCCGTTCAGTCCAGACAACGGCACACGTGTTCAGTAGCACAGCATAAACGTGTGGTTGTGGTTCAGATGGCGACTATAGGCCTACAGTGCCAGCAACACGATCAAGACATTTAAAATCCTCTCCGATACTGCGGGAGGAAGGAGGAGATGATGATCATGATGGAAATTGGAAAAAAAGAAAAAGTAAGCTGACTGTCTTGCTGTCTATCTTGCCTTAGATGCGTCACCTCGCTATTTATTTTGAAGCACTGCACATCATAACGGCAACATATTTGAACGCAGCGACCCCCCCCCCCCCCCCCCCCCCCGCCACAATTATGTCCAATTCCCCCACAGTGTAACATCATCAATAACCTGTTATCCCGTACAGCATTTTGGAAACGAAATACCGCGGCATAAGATTAATTAGTTATTCGCCGCACCTGTCTGGGTTATAGATATAACTCCTGTCTTAAATGTTTATGCTGAATAACCACGATGATCCTAACAGTATTAGCTCATTGTTCACACAGCTGTTTATAATTAACCGGGGACTCACTAATTGCAGCTGGCTACGTGCAGAAGATAAAAGGTGGCATTCTCATTATTTCATTAAACGGTATATAATTATACACATCATATACCAGACAATTGCACGAGTCCCTCCGAGTCTCAAGCAAGCACAAGTCATTTGGTCCCAAGTCTCAAGCAAGTCAAGTTTTTTTTAGGTTGGGGGCGAGTCAAGTCGAGTCGAGTCCACACAGTTGGGCGAGTCAAGTCGAGTCAAGTCGCATGGTTGTTTCGAGTCGCGTCGAGTCACAATGTTTTCAAGTCAAGTCACTGGTTACAATTTCCTACGGTCAAATGTAAAAAAAAATATATCAGTTTTTATCAGTTATCAGTTTTGTTGCAGTTTAACTTGAATTATATGAATGAAAGAAAAAATGTATTAATAGAGATGAGAGTTACAGTACAATTGTGCTTGTGTAGCATTTTGTAGAGCAGGCATACCTGCACGCACACGGATCATTAATTTAACATAGTGTTCATTTTTCATCAGGCACTAAGTTAGCTACCTACTCGTGTACTACACTCAGTTGCCAACTGCCAAAATCCAAAATGCACTAGTGGCACTTCCAAAACGCACTACAAGGAGCTAGAGCAGTGTTTTTCAACCCAGCTCACTATAAAAGCACTAGTAGTGAATATCACCTTGAGTTTTTCAATCATTTTGGCACTAGGGGGGTCTGGAAAAAAAGCTAAATATAGTGTCAAATGTGTGAAGTTGGCAACACTGAGTCTATGACTACACGTGCATTTGTTTTGGTGGGATGGAAGGACCCGGAGAGCAGAGCTGGCGAAATAATAACTGGACTAAATAAAACTATTTAGCGAGAAGAACGTACCGGTGGAAAGGGAAGGAATGAATAACTATTTTAGGTGGAGGTTGCGTGGAGTGAGGTTTTAACCCCAACAACTGGATACATGTTATGAGAAGTGAGAATTTTGGAAGATGGATTGCTGCCTTTCTAGTTTCTATATGGATGGATGATGGATTATTTATGCAGCCAGTCACATACGGACATACAGGAGCCCAAATCAGCGTTCGTGACAGTGGTGAGTGATATTGTTTTCTGTTGTTTGGCCATCCTCCGTTTCCCATCAGAATGGAAGTTTTTAAAAGCAAATTTGACAACCTTTGGTGATTGTTGTGCAGACGAGGAGGACGAGGTTGTCGAAGAACGCTCAGGAGTAGCAGACACAGTCGCCATTGTTTGTTTCTGTGTGTGGTGTAGTGTGGCTGCTGTGGCGTATGGCCTGATCAGAGTCTTTTGTGCTTGCTCGCTCTACATGCCTGTCTCCAATCACTCAATCAATCTATCAATCAATAAACGCGTGAACCTATAGCGTGGCGTTCATTAGAATTACTGAAATAGACAGTTGGAGAGTTGTGGAAACTGGGAAGTACTGCAAACTCCGTTCACTGTTTTCTGACCCCTCAATGTCGCAAGTCTTCTACTAGATCTAGATGGCAATGGCGTTCACCCCCCGCTCCGCTCCCGTCAGTGGTTCAGACCGTGGGTCGGGACCCCCGCAAATAGGTGATCGTGTTAGCTCCCTGACTGGTTCATTTGGTTTCATTTGCACACCGTTGCCTCCCGGCAATGGTGACTCGGACGATGACTCGGACAAGTCGCCGAGTCAGGTTGTCTCAAGTCAAGTCCGAGTCTCAAGTATTTTACCTACGTCCCAAGCGAGTCAAGTCGAGTCAAAAATGCGACTTGGCGACTTGACTTGTCGAGTCAATAGGACTCGAGTCCAATTGTCTGTCATATACACCCAACGAAACCACTCAATCGACACAGCAAATACCAGTTTGAATTATCAAAATCCGTTCAGAATTGAAGATGCATAGAAGGAATCAAATCTCAACTCTTTGTGATGCGACATGGTGAGTCCCGCTCTCTGTCTCCATCTCCGTCTCTATAGATAGTAGGCCTAATTCCTTCGCTTAATACACAAGCAAGGCAGAATGAAACGTAATGCAACAGAGAATTCCCAAAACCTTAATTGAAATATGTAGATTGCAGGGGTGGTCAGCTCTGGTTGTCTTTTTTTTTTTTTTTTTTGCTATGCCAAAAGATCGCTATACTGGCTTGTGTGTGTGCGCGTGTGTGCGTACATGCGGCATTCTCAGTCCATATTATTTAATTAAACAGCATATCAATATACACATCATATACACCCAATGAAACCATTCAATGGACACAGTAAATGCCAGTTTGAATTGTCAAAATCCGTTCAAAATTGTCTGTCTTAAATGTTTATGCTGTGAGGGGGGCAATAACCACGATGTGTTTCGACAAAGAAAAAGCAGCAGCCTTTTTTTCCAGCCGTCAAATTTTGCTCCTGAGCGGGCGGGGCTGAGCGGAGCGCGGAGCTGCCCAAATGAATATGAGCGCGGAGCGGGAGCGGTCTGGGAGGGGGTCCACGTGAGCGGATTGCGAGCGGGACCAAATACGTCGAGAGCGATGAGCGGGATTCTCGGCCGCTCCGCTCCGCTCACGATCTCTGGTCCCTGGCATCAAAAAGGTTGAAAACCCCTGACTTAGGTCATCTGAGGGAACAACAGCGAACAACATTCCACTGTAGTCAGTGGAATGTCTTGTGGAGTGTCTTCAGTCTGCACCTGGCTTTTATTAGACTTCTAGCTCCCAAACGAAAAGCACAGGGATGTGTTGAAAACAGCCAAATGCACCCACCACGTATTATATAAAAAAACGAATACAAGACAGAGAGAGAGACAAACTGGTGAGGAGGAGGAATAGAAGACAGAGAGAGAGACAAACTGGTGAGGAGGAGGAATAGAAGACAGAGAGAGAGACAAACTGGTGAGGATGAGGAGGAATAGAAGACAGAGAGAGAGACAAACTGGTGAGGAGGAGGAGGAATAGAAGACAGAGAGAGAGACAAACTGAGGAGGAGGAGGAGGAATAGAAGACGGAGAGAGACAAACTGGTGAGGAGGAGGAGGAATAGAAGACGGAGAGAGACAAACTGGTGAGGAGGAGGAGGAATAGAAGACGGAGAGAGACAAGGTTCAAGGTTCAAGGTTTCTTTTATTAGCCATTTCAACAAGTTGAATTGGAATTTGTCTTGCTCATAAGGGGGGGGGATACCCAGACTGTACTGAGCGTGTCGCCAAGCAGTGCAGCGCCAACATAATACAGGCTGGGCGGAGGGGGGGGGGAACACAGGAGAGATATCAAAAAAGAACACAATATTCATGTCATAGGCCTTGATTTAGGTCATAACAGGTACATGGCATTCCAAAAACAACCTCATTAGACAGACAAGTTACAAGCAGAGGGGGGAGGGAGGGGGGTAGGAGGCAGCATGTGTAGGCTAGTTATCAGTCCACGCTCCAAGGCCTTTTAAGATTGTCTGTCTGTACTCTACGGTGGAAAGCGAGAGTTCGTTTCAGTCCAATCCTCGGGGCACAAAGTCGTGTGAAAGTGTCAGTGTTTATGTTACTGTGAGATAGAGCGGATCCGAAGAGAAGGCTCGATCCACAGGTGTGCGGGGGAGGGAGGGGGGAGGGGGGCGAGACTCCGAGTTGTCCAAAGCATGGCCGCGCCGTTGTCCCTCGCTGGTTGCATTCTCAATTTCATAAGAGGGGTTTTGAAGCAGGGGGGGTCAAATCACAATTTGCGTGAATCAGAAATTTAGATCGAGGGCAAGCCAATCGCTGCCCCCCTCTTAGTCTTTCGGTCATCGGCTGGGTTTGGTTGGCGAGACCACCTGCGATGGTATTCAGCGCTCAGCCGCAACCCTCCCCATTCCAATCAGCACGGCGGGTACAGGGGGGACTCCTACTTGACCCGTCGAATTTCCAGTATACCAGAACCAGGCCCAATCCAATCACCAGGAATCCGATAACCATTAGTAATCCAAATGTTTAATCTCCATCTCACCGACAGTCTTTCCCAGATCAACAGGGGCTGTTGTTCTCACAGGCGAGACGGGCAAATGTCCAATCTCACCCACATTCTTTCCCAGATCAACAGGGGCTGTTGTTGTCCCGGGCGAGACGAGCGTAGTGTCGGCCCCTCAGCTCTCGACTTTCGGGTGGAGAAAATGGTGTCAATAGCGCTGACCAACCAATCAATCGAAACGAATGGGTCATCTTGAGGTTAGGCTTTCTCCGAGGATGCAGGCAGTGAGAGGACCGGTGGCCAGGCTAGGAGTTCACCCAGAGTCGAAGCGCTGACGGCAGACACGAGACACAGGCATGGTCGGAGGGGGATGGGAGGGGAGGGAGTTGGGGAGAGAGATGAGGAATGCGACTGCCTCCTTCGAGAGTCAGAGGAAAGAGGCAAACTGGTGAGGAGGAGGAATAGAAGACAGAGAGAGAGACAAACTGGTGAGGAGGAGGAATAGAAGACAGAGAGAGACAAACTGGTGAGGAAGAGGAGGAATAGAAGACAGAGAGAGACAAACTGGTGAGGAGGAGGAATAGAAGACAGAGAGAGAGACAAACTGGTGAGGAGGAGGAATAGAAGACAGAGAGAGACAAACTGGTGAGGAGGAGGAATAGAAGACAGAGAGAGAGACAAACTGGTGAGGAGGAATAGAAGACGGAGAGAGAGACAAACCGGTGAGGAGGAGGAATAGAAGACAGAGAGAGACAAACTGGTGAGGAGGAGGAATAGAAGACAGAGAGAGAGACAAACTGGTGAGGAGGAGGAATAGAAGACAGAGAGAGAGACAAACTGGTGAGGAGGAGGAGGAATAGAAGACGGAGAGAGAGACAAACTGAGGAGGAGGAGGAGGAATAGAAGACGGAGAGAGAGACACACACACGGGTGAAGTGGAGGAAGACAACACAGAGAGAGAGACAAATGGGGATGAGGAGGAGGAATAGAAGACGGAGAGAGAGGCAAACGGGAGGAGGAATAGAAGGCTACTTTTTTACAAGACATGTCAGGAGCAGAAAGTTCGACGTTGTCTGAAGAGAGCGACCAGGACATCGCTTATATTACCGGTACTTCTGGAGAGCCGATTGGATATCTGTTTGAACCAGGGTACACAGATGAAGAACTGCACCAGATGGACATCGACAGGGCAGAGAGAGATGTGAGAGAGAGAGAGAGAGAGAGAGAGAGAGAGAGAGAGAGGGAGAGGGAGAGGTAGGGAAAATGCCTCATCAGCCGCAACGTCGAGGCCCAGAGAAAACGCTACGCGATGGTGTTCCTGTGCCGAATGCGGGCCAATGCAAACGCTCGTTGAGAGCTTCTACCAGTGATGTTTTTGTCAACTAAGACTAAGACTAAAGACTAAGTCGACTAAGGTTTTTGATATTTAGTCGACTAAGACTAGACTAACAAAAATGAATTTCAGAAGACTAATTGGGACTAAAAGACTAAGACGAAGACTAAATCATAACCTAAGACTAATGGAAATAGGAAACATTTTTAACTTATTTTTTTCCGTTCTTTTTAAGTATGTGAACATATCTGCAGTATAGATTGCATACGTTTTCAGGAAAGGAACTTATTACTATTGCAGTAATTTTATACAAAGAAATAAAATGAGACATCTTTCATACTAAAAACTATAAATCTGTATAACATATGTAAACCTACAATGCATTTGTATGTAAGACTAAACTACCAAGACTAAGACTAAAAGACTAAGACTAAAAAAAGACTAAGACTAAAAAAAGACTAAGACTGAGACTAAGACTAAATCAATGTTGATATTTCGTCGACTAAGACTAGACTAAAAAAATGAATTTCAGAAGACTAAATGGGACTAAAAGACTAAATGTGTGTTACTCAAAAGACTAAGACTAAGTCAAAATATTCTCAAACAAACAACACTGGCCACCGCACCTGCAGCATCTCCCCCGGTATCTGGGGGTCCGCCTCCATTTAGACATCCCGCCATAGATTTCTAATGTCTGAATGGTGCACCCCCCCCCCCCCCTCCCACGGCAATCAATCATTTAATCGATCATTCAGACATGGGTCATCACAGCACAGATTGCAGATTGGAATATTGCAGCCTTGATGCTCCCCCAATTTACTCCCCAGTGTCCTAAGACACTTATACTGAACGAATACATTATAAAATAGGCAAGTAGGTTATAGCCTACATTACAAATGATGCCCTTATTTGTCTATTTTAGCATGGAAAACACTGTAGTTGAAGAGACAGTAGAGCCAGATATGTTTTTTTTTAAATATCAAATCATGATGGATAAGCACTGATTTAGTAAGCCTTCAAGCACCGTATACACATTTGAGCTTTGTAGTTTTATGAAATATGTCAAATCATTCAGGATAAAGCACAAATTTTGGGCACTGATGTTGGCTACAAATGTGAAAAGCACTGTACTTGAAGCAAACAGTTTGAAAAAAAAAAAAAAAAGTTGAGGACAACTCCTTCCCTCCACTCGTCCTTTTTTCCATTTTATTTATTTTTCCCTTTTATTATTAAAGTGTAAATTCCGTGGCTATGAAATCAGTGCGTATCCAATGTGGTTTGACATTTTTTTGGGGGCAATTCTGGCTCAACTGTGTCTTCAACTACAGTGACATTGAGACAGCGGTTGAACTAGGTTTGTGGGTGTCAGCCAATCTGGCTCACCCGCTGTTGGAAAACACTGTAGTTAAACAGACAAGTAGAGCCAGGTCATAATCTAACCTCGAACTACTTAATTAATTTATCATTATAAAAAAGCTCTAACAACATGGTGTTGCACTGCAGGTCGTGCGGGCACCGGGTGGGCTAGATGTGTGGGTGCCAGTCCATGGCGTCTACACCATGGCCTGGATCTGGGGGTGGGTTCATGTGGGGTTGTCAAATCATATTTGTCAAATTATATTTGGATAAGCTCTAACAACATGATGTTGCACTGCAGGTCATGAAGGCACCGGGTGAGCCAGATGTGTGGGTGCCAGTGTGGGTGCTGGCTTGATTAGCTGCTGTCTTTTTTTTTTTCTTTTTTTTTCGTTTAATTGATTGATTTTGTTGATTGTTTAATGTATCTGCGGTGTGGGTGGCTGGCTCAATAATAGTCAATTGTTATATTGTGATTTGTGTACAAATATCCAGTTCATGATGACTTCCGGGTTAGTTAATGAGTTGTAAATGATGAACTAACTATGAACTACACATGGTAGATGGGTTATGAATGCTAAAAGTTCATGACTTTAATTTGGGGTGGAAATATCCATTAACTAACTACGAACTACAAATCTAAATGTTGGACTTTAGATTACATTTTTGTCTGCCAACAACTTGCTTAAAATGCACTTTGTAGCATAAATTGATTATCTGTGGCTCATTGTTATCAAACAATGTTTGCAGAATGACCTAGTGGTGAATTTATGATCAGAATACAGTAGTCTATGTTAAACCCAATCTATTGTTATTAACCAGAACTCTATTAAAACTATGTATAACTCTAATTAGGCTGTACACATCTGTCTGACAAATTCTTGTAGATTGGACTAGTGAGGAATTCAGCATGATCAGAATACAGTAGATCAATATATTATGGTTAAAATTGAGTTTTAAGTTGATCTGTCCAATCTAATGAAAAAAGAAATTAAACTTGTACATGTAGTTATACATTTGACAAACGATTTCACTGAGAATCTGTCAGACATTATTAAAATCCAGGTGTACAACCTAATTGGACATATTTAAGAGACTTTTATGACTACTCTATAGAGTATTTTCTCTCCAAAAACCCTTGAGTATGAGGCAGTATGATTTGACAAGGTTCATTTGACAGTTTTAGTTTCTTTTTTTGTTTCCACTGTAGCAACACACTGTAACTGTCAGCTCTAAAGCCCTGAATTCCTCTACAGAGCCGAAGGAAAACCTGTTCTCCAGGTTGCTACGTCCAGCAGGATTCTACTAAATCAATTTAGTATTGGGGGTTACTCATTTTTATTTAATTCTCTATTCATGCGTTTATTTCTTCATTTGGATTCTACTAAATCAAATATTAGTTGAGTGTTAGTAGAGTGTTTGTGATGGATAACAAGTGTTATGTTTTGGTTTGTTCCTGGGTCACTCTCTCTGCTCATGCACAAGTAGGCCATGGCCTACTTGCTTGACTACCTTCCATTTATTGCAACCTGCGGTTGCAATAAATCTATGATGTCATAATGCTGACATAATTAAGAGACTTTTATGACTAATGTTATGAGTATTTTCTCTACAAAGTAGAGAAAACACTCTACTAAAGTAGAGTATTTTCCTGTCCCCGTCCATGTGAGTTATGGGTGCCTGCAGAAATCGACATTCCGAGCAATCTTGTGTGATGTCAGAAAAGGTCAACCCATAAAGTGCAAGTTGAGAGAGCCATCTTTTCCGAGACTGTGAATTCCAAATTTCTCTTACAAGAGTCATGAAGTCAAACTATATTCAGTCACCATCGCCGTTTATGTGTAGCAAAAGCTTTGACAGTGACCAAGGCATCCTGGAAGCTGCTGGCTCCTTCCAGACTGATGTTTTCCATTCTGAGTGTCCACATGCGACGAAGAGCCACGACGACGTCTACTGCCAAACGTCAAAGAATGGACAGATCATCTCAGCCGCTTGTCAGCCAATCAACGGCTCTACCAGCCGCCACATTGAAGACACCGGCACAGCTCGATCCTACAGCCATCAGCAGTTTACCGAGACGTTACCTCAACCAGGAGAAGTAAAGACAGGACAGCCATCCTGCACAGAAAACAAACCCCTCGCCTGTGAGTGGTGTGATAAGACTTTCAGTAGGGTAAGTGAACTGAATAGGCACGAGCACATCCACACTGGAGAGAAACCATTCTGTTGTCAAGTGTGTGGAAAAAGTTTCAGTCAGTCAAGTCATCTAAAGCCACACCTGCTGATCCACACTGGGGAGAAACCCTTTATCTGTAAATGGTGTGACAAGAGCTTCAATACTTCATCTCACCTGAAGAAGCACGAACGCATCCACAGTGGAGAAAGACCCTTTCACTGTGTACAATGTGGCAAGAACTTCAGTGTTTCATCTGATTTGAGGAGACATCAGCATATTCACAGCGGGGAGAAACCCTTTGTTTGTAAATGGTGCCACAAGAGATTCACAGATTTACGTAATCTGAGGAGACACCACCATATTCACACCGGGGACAAACCATTCATTGACACTTCCATGAGCAGAGCCAGTGCAAGTTAAGGGATCGGTTTACGGTCGTCGGTGGTCGACCGGCCCTTGAAGTATGCCGTTTGGCTGGTTCAAGTGATGATGTAATGGTGACATTTCTCTCCAAAAGCCCATGAATATGATGCAGTGTGATTTGATAAGGTTCATTTGACGTTTTGGCTTCTTTTTTGTTTCCACTGTAGCAACATACTGCAACTGTCAGCTCTAAAGCCCCGAATCCCTCTACAGAGCCGAAGAAAAAACGAGACGCTAATACCCAGCCTTTCGTGTTTTACCGTTTTCCAAAAAAAATGTTCTACAGGTTGCTACGTCCAGCAGGATTCTACTCAATCGATTTAGTTGTTGGTTTTAATTTATTAAAACCATTTATTTAGTTGTTTGTTTTTATTTATTTTTTTAATTCATGTATTCATTTCTTCTATTTGGATTCTTCTAAATCAAGTATCAGTTGAGTGTTAGTAGTGTTTGTGATGGATAAGTAATTTGTTTTTGCTTGCAAGTTGGCACTGTACAGAGTGCTGAACTTGTTTGTAAACATTGTGACAAAAGTTTCAGTCACTTAGGTCATCTGAGGGAACAACAGCAAACAACATTCCACTGTAGTCAGTGGAATGTCTTGTGGAGTGTCTTCAGTCTGCACCTGGCTTTTATTAGACTTCTTGCTCCCAAACGAAAAGCACAGGGATGTGTTGAAAACAGCCAAATGCACCCACCACATATTATCAGTGATGGGCAGTAGCTTGTTACAAGTAGCTAAGCTACATAGCTTAACTACATTTTCCTGTAACTTGTAGTGTAGGTTACTACATTTGCTCTAGGAATAGCTTGTAGTGAAGCTACACTACTTGTTTCGAGTAGCTTGTAGTGAAGCTACACTACTTGTTTCGAGTAACAAGGATTGTAGCTTACTACATTTTCCCCACACACATTTTCAAATTCCACCCATTTTTAATGGGTAGAAAACCTCTAATATACATCCCAAAACTTAAACATGCCACCATCCTATGTTCAAACCCTCCGCTAAATTATCATTATGATTTTTACCCATATTGTTTTATTATTATGATTAGTATTTAGAAAGTTGTACATTAAGTTAAGATATATATTTATATTATGTAGTGATTATGTAGCAAGCTACATCAAGCTACTTTTGTCATGTAGCTTGTAGTGTTGCTTGCTACAAATATCTGGCGATAGCTTGTTGTGTAGCTTAGCTGCATTTTTTCGAGGAGGAGGAATAGAAGATAGAGAGAGAGACAAACTGGTGAGGAGGAGGAGGAATAGAAGACGGAGTGAGAGGCAAACGGGAGGAGGAATAGCAGGCTACTTTTTTACGAGACAAGTCAGGAGCAGAAAGTTTGACGTTGTCTGAAGAGGGCGACCAGGACATCGCTTATATTACTGGTACTTCTGGAGAGCCAATTGGATATCTGTTTGAACCAGGGTACACCGGTGAAGACAGTGGCGTGCACAGAGAGTTTCAAGGGCAGGTGCTCAAATGTAACCAGGAGGGCACTCTAGCGGAAAATTGAGTTTTGGGGGGTTAAAAACGCATAGAAAACAGCATTTCAGCATCTTTTTGCTCTTTTAAAAAGGGCATGTTGGTCCAGAGAGGGCCACTAGGGGGTGCTCAAACCCCCCTTGACGTCTATGTATGCACGCCTATGGAGCAAGAACTGCACCAGATGGACATTGACAGGGCAGAGAGAGATGAGAGAGAGAGGGAGAGAGGGAGAGGGAGAGGGAGAGAGAATGCCTCATCAGCCGCAACGTCGAGGCCCAGAGGAAACGCTACTTGGTGGTGTTCCTGTGCCGAATGCGTGCCAACGCAAACGCTCGTTGAGAGCTTCTACTGCCGTGAATGGGACCTAGCCATGCCACCGTCACTACAGATTCAAGAACCTCGCATCCGTAGCAACAGTGGCATGGCTAGTTCCCAGACAGATCTCGCAGCAAGAGCTCTGTGGGGCAGCCACCACACCTGCAGCATCTCCCCCGGTATCTGGGGGGGACCGCCTCCCATTTAGACATCCCGCCATTGATTTGTAATTACCTGAATGGCGCCCCCCCCCCCCCCCCCCCCCCCCCCTCCCACGGCAATCAATCATTTAATCGGTCATTCAGACATGGGTCATCACAGCACAGATTGCAGATTGGAATATTGCAGCCTTGATGCTCCCCCAATTTACTTCCCAGTGTCCTAAGACACTTATACTGAACGAATACATTATTAGGCAAGTAGGTTATATAGCCTACATTACAAATGATGCCCTTATTCGTCTATTTTAGAATGAAAAACACTGTAGTTGAAATGACAGTAGAGCCAGGTCATTAAAAAAAAATCAAATCATGATGGAGAAGCACTGATTTAGTAAGCCTTCAAGCACCATATACACATTTGAGCTTTGTAGTTATGAAAGATGTCAAATCATACCGGATAAAGCACAAATTTTGGGCACTGATGTTGGCTACAAATGTGAAAAGCACTGTACTTGAAGCAAACAGTCAGTGGCTAGTTTAGCATGAGCTAAACTAGAATGGAGACTGAGGACAACTCCTTCCCTCCACTCGTCCTTTTTTCCATTTTATTTATTTTTCCCTTTTAAGTGTAAATTCTGTGGCTATGAAATTTTGCCCTATAGGGCAAAATTTTAAACTGAGAGATATTTCCACGAAACTTAACAGGTTGATCAATTATGTAAAGACAAACATTTTTTGTATTGGAACTTTTCATGAAATCCAATATGGCCGCCACAATATGGCGACCACAATATTAGCACACAGAAATAAGGTTTTGGCTCTAACCTCTGAACCAAATGAGCTAAAAACACAAACTCGGTGTCTATTGAAGAGTTTCTGGTTGGTCTAAATATTGAAAAGGAGGGGGCAAGCACACTTCCTTGTGGGAGGACATTCTTTTGGGCTTTCCATTTACTCCTCTGGTCATTTAGGTGGGCGTAGAAGCGTCTGTTGTTGAGAAGGCTTTTAATGATCTGGCACAGGTTCAGGTCACCAGTCATGTCCAGTGGTTTTCTGACCATTGTGTGGTGATCGTCGGTGTCATAGGCAGCAGTGAGATGAATGAATGCTGCCCTAGTTATTTGCTTTTCTTCAAACCCATCCTCAATGTGTTGGTTGAGGTTGAGTAACTGTCCAGCACAGGAGGTGCCAGGGCAGAAACCTGGCTTGGTCTTTAGTCAGCATGGTGTCTATGATTGGGATGAGACGTTGGAGCAGCAGCCTCTCATAGAGCTTGTAGGTGATGCAGAGGAGGGAACGACATTGGCCTTTCTCCAGACAGAAGGGATGGTTTTCTGTGCTAAGCATGTGTTCAGCATCTCTAGGAGCCACGACTTTGCGTTAGGTCCGAGGTGCTGTAACATTTTCACCAGTATGTCATCAATCCCTGCTCTTTTCCGGGTTTCAGCTTTCTGATTGCAGTTTCGAGTTCTTCTAAGTCGAAGGGTTTGGTGAGAGGGCTGGCTAATTGTGGTTGGTCTGATATCACTGTACGATGGTGTTCTCCTGTGGGTCGGCAGCGGTGTTGGTTATGACCGCTGGCCATCAGCTGCGTTGCAACAGTTTGCTGTGACCTTTGTGATTATGGGTGGTGTAGTGTGGTCTGCTCAGAGACAACGGATTGTGGCCCATGCCTTCATGCTGCTGTTTGTCATGTTGGTGTTCTCTATCAGCTCATTCCAGACTTTCCTTCGTTCTTCCCCAACTTCACTGATCAGGGTCTCTCCAAGTTCCGTGGTGGTGGGGGAGAAAGGGTCCTTGCTGTACTCTTCATAGTAGCAGGCTGCTGGATATTTCTGATAAGCCAGGGATATACTGTGTCTGACATCATCTGGGTATGTGATGTCTGGCTGACCTTCTTACCAAGTCCTTACCAAGAGTGTACAAAATCTTTATATGAAAAAGTGTACAAATGCAACCAAATTCATTTGGCACTCTCATTAAAAAAAAAAAATGTTGAAAATGGGTGGAATTCTCCTTTAAAAGTATAAAATCCAAAGCCCTCTCCTGAATGGAGTCTCTTGGAGAGTCTTACAGCTTCAGCACCCTGGAGAGGGCGAGTTTCAGCACCATGGAGAGCTCTCCTTGGGACAGCTCCCCTGAAGGATTTCAGCACCATGGAGAGATCCCCTTGGGGCAGCTCCCCTGAAGGATTTCAGCACCATGGAGAGCTCCCCTAGGGACAGCTCCCTAAAGGATTTCAGCACCATGGAGAGCTCCCCTAAAGGATTTCAGCACCATGGAGAGCTCCCCTTGGGACAGCTCCCATAAAGGATTTCAGCACCATGGAGAGCTCCCCTTGGGACAGCTCCCCTAAAGGATTTCAGCACCATGGAGAGCTCCCCTTGGTGCCATCCATTGTTGTCTTTCATTCATCCGATACTTTTAATTTAATTTTTATCCCACGGATTTTGTAACCCATTTTTTCACCCAGTGCCAATTCCTAATGTGATCCTGGGCTCTACACACCCTCCGCCAACCTGAGGAGGCAGCAGACTGGCCCCATGCTTCCTTCAATGCATGAGGAGTCCAAGCTGCCTTCTTTTCACCTGACAGAGGGGAGTTTTCCTGGTTGGACGTAGCGCATTGTGGAAGGAACACGTTATTCCAACCAGTTCCTGTCCCCTCCATCAGGCGCCCCGGCTGACCAGGGGGAGGCAGTTTAGAGCCCAGGATTACTGCATGTTTTTGTGAGGGTATCTACCCTAGGGGGACACGGGGAGAACATGCAAACTCCACACAGAAAGGCCCTTTTGCCAACCCCACCTTGGGTATGGGCACTGATGATGCGGGGGAGACACGCCGCCAGCAGTAGTAGCATTAGTAGTAGTAGTAGCAGTATCGTGTGGGCACCGCATGGGCTAGATGTGTGGGTGCCAGTCCATGGCGTCTACACCATGGCCTGGATCTGGGGGTGGGTTCATGTGGGGTTGTGCTTATGAAGTAAAAAAAAATCGATATTTGGATAAGCTCTAACAACATGATGTTGCACTGCAGGTCATGCGGGCACCGGGTGAGCCAGATGTGTGGGTGCCAGTGTGGGTGCTGGCTTGATTAGCTGCTGTCTTTTTTTTTTGTTTAATTGATTGATTTTGTTGATTGTTTAATGTATCTGCGGTGTGGGTGGCTGACTCAATAACAGTCAATTGTTATATTGTGATTTGTGTACAAATATCCAGTTCATGATGACTTCTTGGTTAGTTAATGAGTTGTAAATGATGAACTATGAACTACAGATGGCAGATGGGTTATAAATGCTAAAAGTTCATGACTTTAATTTGGGGTGCAAATATTCATTAACTAACTACGAACTACAAATCTAAATGTTGGACTTTAGATTACATTTTTGTCTGCCAACAACTTGCTTAAAATGCACTTCATAGCATAAATTGATTATCTATGATTCATTGTTATCAAACAATGTTTGCAGATTGACCTAGTGGTGAATTTAGCATGATCAGAATACAGTAGTCTATGTTAAACCCAATCTATTGTTATTAACCAGAACTCTATTAAAACTATTTATAACTCTAATTAGGCTGTACACATCTGTCTGACAAATTCTTGTAGATTGGACTAGTGAGGAATTCAGCATGATCAGAATACAGTAGATCAATATATTATGGTTAAAATTGAGTTTTAAGTTGATCTGTCCAATCTAATGAAAAAAGAAATTAAACTTGTACATGTAGTTATACATTTGACAAACGATTTCACTGAGAATCTGTCAGACATTATTAAAATCCAGGTGTACAACCTAATTGGACATATTTAAGAGACTTTTATGACTACTCTATAGAGTATTTTCTCTCCAAAAACCCTTGAGTATGAGGCAGTATGATTTGACAAGGTTCATTTGACAGTTTTAGTTTCTTTTTTTGTTTCCACTGTAGCAACACACTGTAACTGTCAGCTCTAAAGCCCTGAATTCCTCTACAGAGCCGAAGGAAAACCTGTTCTCCAGGTTGCTACGTCCAGCAGGATTCTACTAAATCAATTTAGTATTGGGGGTTACTCATTTTTATTTAATTCTCTATTCATGCGTTTATTTCTTCATTTGGATTCTACTAAATCAAATATTAGTTGAGTGTTAGTAGAGTGTTTGTGATGGATAACAAGTGTTATGTTTTGGTTTGTTCCTGGGTCACTCTCTCTGCTCATGCACTAGTAGGCCATGGCCTACTTGCTTGACTACCTTCCATTTATTGCAACCTGCGGTTGCAATAAATCTATGATGTCATAATGCTGACATAATTAAGAGACTTTTATGACTAATGTTATGAGTATTTTCTCTACAAAGTAGAGAAAACACTCTACTAAAGTAGAGTATTTTCCTGTCCCCGTCCATGTGAGTTATGGGTGCCTGCAGAAATCGACATTCCGAGCAATCTTGTGTGATGTCAGAAAAGGTCAACCCATAAAGTGCAAGTTGAGAGAGCCATCTTTTCCGAGACTGTGAATTCCAAATTTCTCTTACAAGAGTCATGAAGTCAAACTATATTCAGTCACCATCGCCGTTTATGTGTAGCAAAAGCTTTGACAGTGACCAAGGCATCCTGGAAGCTGCTGGCTCCTTCCAGACTGATGTTTTCCATTCTGAGTGTCCACATGCGACGAAGAGCCACGACGACGTCTACTGCCAAACGTCAAAGAATGGACGGATCATCTCAGCCGCTTGTCAGCCAATCAACGGCTCTACCAGCCGCCACATTGAAGACACCGACACAGCTCGATCCTACAGCCATCAGCAGTTTACCGAGACGTTACCTCAACCAGGAGAAGTAAAGACAGGACAGCCATCCTGCACAGAAAACAAACCCCTCGCCTGTGAGTGGTGTGATAAGACTTTCAGTTCGGTAAGTGAACTGAATAGGCACGAGCACATCCACACTGGAGAGAAGCCATTCTATTGCCAAGTGTGTGGAGAAAGTTTCAGTCAATCAGGTAATCTGAAGCAACACCTGCTGATTCACACTGGGGAGAAACCCTTTATCTGTAAATCGTGTAACAAGAGCTTCAATACTTCATCTTACCTGAAGACGCACGAACGCATCCACAGTGGAGAAAGACCATTCCACTGTAAAGTGTGTGAGAAAAGCTTCAGTTATTTACCTAGTTTGAAGGTACACCAGCGTACTCACACAGGAGAAAAACCCTTTCACTGTCTACAATGTGGCAAGAACTTCAGTGTTTCATCACATTTCAGGAGACATCAGCGTATTCACACGGGGAGAAACCCTTTGTTTGTAAATGGTGCCACAAGAGATTCACAGGTTTACGTAATCTGAGGATACACCACCATATTCACACCGGGGACAAACCATTCATTGACACTTCCATGAGCAGAGCCAGTGCAAGTTAAGGGATCGGTTTACGGTCGTCGGTGGTCGACCGGCCCTTGAAGTATGCCGTTTGGCTGGTTTGAGTGATGATGTAATGGGGACATTTCTCTCCAAAAGCCCATGAATATGATGCAGTGTGATTTGATAAGGTTCATTTGACAGTTTTAGTTTCTTTTTTTGTTTCCACTGTAGCAACATACTGCAACTGTCAGCTCTAAAGCCCGAATCCCTCTACAGAGCCGAAGAAAAAACGAGACGCTAATACCCAGCCTTTCGTGTTTTACCGTTTTCCAAAAAAAAAAATGTTCTACAGGTTGCTACGTCCAGCAGGATTCTACTAAATCGATTTAGTTGTTGGGGTAGTTTGTTTTTATTTTATTTTTTTATTCATGTATTCATTTCTTCTATTTGGATTCTTCTAAATCAAGTAAGTATCAATTGAGTGTTAGTAGTGTTTGTGATGGATAAGTGTTTAGTTTTTGCTTGCAAGTTGGCACTGTACAGAGTGCCGATCTTGTTTGTAAACATTGGGACAAAAGTTTCAGTCATTTAGGTCAGTGGTTTTCAACAGGTGGTCCGGGGACCACCAGTGGTCCCTGAGAGGGTTCCAGGTGGTCCCCAGCTAAGTTGGTTAACCAGATGTAACTCTTGAGAACGTAAAAATGAAACCAAATGGACCCTTGCGGGTCCATTTGGTTTCATTTTTACACTCTCAAGAGTTAAAATATTCACCATCTGAATTAGCCCAAGTCTACACAACTAGAAGATGGACAATAGCAAAAGAAATCTTTAGTTTTGGGGTCTGTGGGGCTAAAATGTCCTCAAGTGTCCGTGGCTGAAATTCTGAATAAATGGTGGTCCCTGGCATCAAAAAGATTGAAAACCCCTGACTTAGGTCATCTGAGGGAACAACAGCAAACAACATTCCACTGTAGTCAGTGGAATGTCTTGTGGAGTAATAATAATAATCTTTATTTGTATAGCACCTTTCATGACATAAAATGCAGCTCAAAGTGCTTTACAGTGCAATAGAGAAGAAGACAAAAAAAAGTGTCTTCAGTATGCACCTGGCTTTTATTAGACTTCTAGCTCCCTAAAGAAAAGCACAGGGATGTGTTGAAAACAGCCAAATGCACCCACGTATTATATAAAAAAATGAATACAAGACGGAGAGAAAGACAAACGGGTGAGGAGGAGGAATAGAAGATAGAGAGAGAGACAAACTGGTGAGGAGGAGGAGGAATAGAAGACGGAGAGAGAGACACACGGGTGAAGTGGAGGAATACCCTACATTCCCTGATGAAGGCTTAACCGCCGAAACGTTGGATTCATTACTGCTATGTCCTAAATAAATATATTGGCACTTTGGCTACTGGTGTGTGCGGCCACTTTCTTGTTTTGCCAAGAAGTTTTCCTACAGTTCTCTCCCGTGGGCCTGCACCACCAAACAGGATTTTGGTGTGCGTGAGCATTTCTGTGCCCTGTGAGGAATACAACACAGAGAGAGAGACAAACGGGGGTGAGGAGGAGGAATAGAAGACGGAGAGAGAGGCAAACGGGAGGAGGAATAGCAGGCTACTTTTTTACAAGACATGTCAGGAGCAGAAAGTTCGACGTTGTCTGAAGAGAGCGACCAGGACATCGCTTATATTACCGGTACTTCTGGAGAGCCGATTGGATATCTGTTTGGACCAGGGTACACAGATGAAGAACTGCACCAGATGGACATCGACAGGGCAGAGAGAGATGAGAGAGAGACTTTTCCAATTCAAACTGGAATTGGAAAGGCATTTCCAATTCCAGTTTGTCACCCCTCAATGTCGCAACCTTTTGGGTAACCTCTCCATCTCCGCCATTTTCAATCTCCCCGAACCATTTTACGAGGCAGTGTTGGGAATATTACTTTGTTTTTCTAATATATGACTTAATCATTGCCTGCATTTTAAAGTAATATATTTATATTACATATTACTGTCTGAGCATGTGTAATACTCTTAAAAAAATACAAAATATATGATTAAATATTTAGTATCACTATTAATTATACTGTATATTGCATAGGCCAGTGGCATCCCTAAAATAAAGCTAGTTCACTTGGATATCTGGCCAAATCCATGGACAGTTAAGACAGGAGTTGAGTGTATTCCTTGAATTCACAGAAGCCAGTAAATAATTTGATGACAAATCATAGAAAATAAGTAGTAAGTTGTTAACTTCTGCAGTTGTCAAGATAATTTCACAAGAACACACACAAGTAATATTGAACGTAGTGCAGTAATGCAGTAAGAAACGTACAATATATTCTGTTTTTTTTGTCAAGTAATATAATTATTTATATTACAAGTTACTGCATTTTGGTAATATATTATGTAACATACTAACTTGCTGTATGTAGTGTGCATGTCCCATCACTGTTACTAGGCAGCCTGCAGCTGCCAAAAAGTGGTCGTACCCTTTTAAGGTTATACTGAAGGAGCCATTGTGTCTGTGTTTCTTCAGTGTTCACCTTGAGGAGAGGAGGAATGACGTAGCAATCAGCAGGTTGATAAGGACAGGTGTGACAAGACGCATGACACATGGAAACACACACACAACCACAGGTTGAATGAAGCCTGGAACGTTGATTATGTGAAGCACTGTTTCCGTGTCAAGAGGAGAAAGGTTTGTTGAAACTGTCTCAGACACATTACTTTCACACAGGGGCGGATGTAACATTTCCCAATTGGGGGGGAAGCATGCATAAAGTTAAAGATCTGCGTCAGGTTTAGTGGTGCCACAGCTGTAGTTAGTTAGCAGCAGTAGAAGTGTTTCAAATCATTTTAAAATAAGCACTTTAATTTGAAATATTTCGGATGCCCATGCCTAAACTGCTGCTTTCACAGCAATCATCATGGCATTGTGTTGTAACTTTCTAATTAACACACACACACACACACACACACACACACACACACACACACACACACACACACACACACACACACACACACACACACACACACACACACACACACACACATTTAGACATCCCATAGTATGAGTGCTGATATTCTTTTAAACTAGGTTGCATACAGTATGCTCAGTTTTTAATGGAAAAACCAAAACCACTTTGGCCTTCTGGGCATCTACTGCATTTGTTTGAGGGGCACAAGGCCAAAGAGAGTCAATGAAGGTCATGGCCTTCATGAAATTCCTGCCCTGGTCACAACATGATGACATATCAGATCTACAAGCTCACAGTCTATCACAAAATAAAGAAATATCAGGTATGCAAGTTCAATGTGTCACTACGTGAAGGGATATCACAAGCTGATAAAACATGGGTGTGGTTTATCATAGGACCTGCCCATATACGGTAGGCTGGATAAAACCCTGGAGATGGAACGCTGTGGGATTTCCTCAAGGATAAACTAGTCAAATAACATCACATCATCTATACATCATACATCGGTGGGATATTCTGCACAGCTCTCCTCAACATGGCACTGTCACTGCTACAGACAGGCTTATTGGTTTCATTCATGTCAGGTAAGACAATCGTGCATGTTCTTATTTGTTTTGTAACAAGGTTTCTGATATTGGATTGTAAAAAATCCATGAAAAGAAATCCATGAAAATGCACTTGAGTTTGGCATCCTATACAGACACAACCCAGGCTTCTCTCCTCGCCGGTTAGCACAGTCTATGGCACAGCAGCCATCCGGCATTCTTAAGATTTAGTTAGTTAGAACGCGGACACTGGCTCCCTGCAATGGAGAAAGTAAACTCCTTGCCTGCCAGTGGGGGCGTGGCTAGGGCCTGTGACGTCACGTGATAACTATGAATACCTGCAATAACTATTGTTATTTTTCATGTCATAATTATGAACTACATTGTGAATACCCCCAGGACTTGAATGGAAACAAAGCTGTTGAAGAAATGTTTGACTCTGCCCTGTCTATCTCCACAGGGTCGTTGTGCTACCGTTTACCAGAATTGCACAGTCAGGACACAAGAGTTTTCTACATCCCCATGCAGATTGTCAACAGGGAATACCAAAGCTCTCTGTTGGATTCCTCCTCAGCGTACTTTCAGCAATTGTACCAGGAAGTCAGTGAACTGGTAAGGGCTCGATCTTGTCCTTACCTACTTTGGGAAACAAAGTATAGGAAATATGGCTATAATGGCTGTACCATGAGTAAACCGTTGTCCCGGCATTATTGCCATATTCTGCATGTGACTACCAATATTTGTTGCAGAAGTGCCCATTCCCTGCGATGTTATTCTAAAGGGTGTATAATTGTGTATACATTTCACATAAATTGTGTGCTGTGCTTGTGGTTGGTGTTCTATTTTGCAGCTCAGTAACGTGTATGGTTGTAAGGCCATTGACCAGAGTGAGGACATTCCAGTATGTCCAACAGAGCCCTTCTATGGTGGAGTTACACACATGGCCTTCAGGTACTGTTCTTCTTCAACACATAGAGGGTATGCTGAAAAGCAAATGTCGTCTAATACAGGGGTTTTCAACAGGTGGTCCGGGGACCACCAGTGGCTGCAAGTCTACACAACTAGCGAATGTACAATAGAAGATTAATGGTCATTTTGATCTGTAGGTTTTGCTGTTTTGTTTTCTCCGAAATCCAGCCTAGTATTGTGGACAAAAGCAAAAGAAATCTTTAGTTTTGGGGTCTGTGGGGATAAAAATATCACTCGCGTCCGGATATGGTGACGGTGTCACATGCATACCCTCTCTACATTCAAGAATAGTCATAGAACTAGTACATGTTTCAATGATGTTACAGTTCATTCACCCTGGTTGTTCTGATATCTCCATTATCCACAGACCTGCACAAGATAAGGGAGTCATAGCGAATGCCACCGTTTTATTTGACACCATCTTCATCAACGCTGTTATTGTGAAGAATATATTTCTTCAAAATATGGACAGAGATTCCCAGCTGGAGATTAATCCGACATTTACTAAGGAAAGTAAGAGAAATGTTTTACATCAACTATATTTATGCAAAGAGTATTTATGCAAAGTATGTGCGTGCGTGTGTGTGTGTGTGTGTGTGTGTGTGTGTGTGTGTGTGTGTGCGTGTGTGTGTCTGTCTGTCTGTCTGTCTGTCTGTCTGTCTGTCTGTCTGTCTGTCTGTCTGTCTGTCTGTCTGTCTGTCTGTCTGTCTGTCTGTCTGTCTGTCTGTCTGTGCGCATGCAAGTGTGTGCGTGCGGGCGTGTGTGTGTGTGTGCCTGCGAGTGTGCATGCGTCTAATGCGTTTATGTGTGTGCGTTACAGAAATACGTAGATACACACTCACGCACAATAATACAGAATTGATTGTGTGCGTACAATTCCAATCTATGTCTCATTTGTCTTTTCTTTTCAAAGCTGCACCACCAGAGCCTTCCCCTGTGACGACAACAACAAGTCCCACAACTGTACCCACAACCTCAGCGGCCTCGACAGGTGGGGTAAAGTTAGACAATTTTAGGGGGGGGGGGGGGGGGGGGGGGGGGGGGGGGGGGGGGGGGGGGCACTAAAAGCTTGGATTAATAAGGTTTTATTTGTATTTATTATTATAAAAAATATATGAATCACTATATTACCTGAATACACCGAATGAGTAGCGCATAATAGTAGTGAGTTTGAGATAATGACACTTTAGTTTGATCTAAAAATATATATATATTATTAGTACAAAAACGTGTCAAAGCTGCGACATTGAGGCGTCAGAAACTGAGCGCTCGAGAGCTGTTTGTGCAGCATGTTATCCCTATTTATTGTCCCGATCCTCAATAGAGATCTATTTAGAAGAGACGCCCTTAGACTGGCCAGAAAGCAGATAAAGATGTTTGTTTATAATGACAAACTGTTTCATTGTTTATTAAGAATCGATCTGAGATGAGTTTTATATATGTTATCTGTTATTTGATGCATCCAGTTGCAGTGGTTATACAGAGTTTGGTCTAGGATGGAATATTGTAAGTGGGTTTGGTATTCTACCAGTACTGTAGGTCTGATATTGGACCAAGACTTGAATGCGGAACTATTATCTGGAGCCACAAATTTGTTCAAGTTTGAAATAATAGTGTTACAACATTTTTTTACCCCATCCAAGCCAACTCCACCCCCAACTATGAATGCACTGATGACTACACTGTTTTCATACAGTACATGAGATGAGTTTACTGTCAAACACAATCCACTGTCTGAGACAGTCTACCTCAGGGGTGGGCAATTATTTTCCCCAAGGGGCCACATGAGATACATAAAATATTGTGGAGGACCAAGACTAAAGGTCTGCGTAGTATTAATTTAACTTCAAGATGAAAGTAAGAGTAAGACCAAACTTTTTGATACCGGGGCCCTGTATTTATTCAGTATTGAGCCACAGAGGACCACTATTTGATGACATTTTAGTCCCACAGACCCAAAAACTAAAGATTTATTTTGTTTTTGTTCACAATACCAGGCTTGATTTGGGAAACAAATTATCTGATTGTGTAGATTTCAGGTAATTCCGATGAATATTTTAACTCTTGAGAGTGTAAACATGAAACCATCCATTTGGTTTCATTTTTACGCTCTCAAAGAGTTACATCTGGTTAACCCGGGGTGGTCCCCGGGCCGGTCAGAGTCAGCCAAAGGGCCGTATTTGCCCCCGGGCCGCATAATGCCCAGGCAATTATACAACCAGGTTTTCTTTTCTGCTGTTGCATAAATCATCACAATGTCGCAAGCAGACCAGAATCCAATGGGGTGTGGCGGCTGCTGGCAACCAGCTGAGAAAGCAGACGAAGAGGTTCAGAAAATTTGTGATGCTGTGAGTAATAATAATGGCAAACTATTTCATTGTTAGAACGACATGATCAGGCTATAAACAGTTTTTGACCAATGGTATTGTTTTAATCGTATTTACAGGTGAAGTCACAGGTAGAGAATCAACTGGGGCAGAATTACAAGACTTTTGATGCCATTGAATTCAGGTACCAGGTTGTGGCCGGAATGAACTACCTCATCAAGGTAAAGAACAATATTAAACTATATCCGGTACATTGGGGGAAACTAAATTCCAGTGGTGCAAAAAGTACTCACATAATTTTGTATGTATGTAAAATAAATTAAGTTAAAATCAAGTTAATGATTCCCGAGCGTGGCAAGCCGCAGCTTGCGGCTGCCCATCACTTGGAGCTCACCACTCCAAGTGATGGGTCAAAAGCGGAGAACCAATTTCACTGCAGTAACGTAGTGACAAATCATGCAACTTTGACTTTGACTTGATAATATGGAAATACTGCTGCAGTATTATTTTTGCATTAAAATATACTTATGAGTGCAAAGTATCAAAAATATGCAGAATGTCCCATTTCACAAACCTATTGGTCAACCATATGTATGCTTGGAAATCTACACCAGATTTATAAAATCACATATCATTGATTGAGCATTTGCAGCTACTTTTAATACATTAACTATAGTAACTGAAGTTAGTAAACCTAAAATACAAGTATTTTCCTCTGATAGTGGTGTATTAGAACTAGAAGTAAACATTTGTCTTAGTAATAATAAGTAATAATGTACTTACTTTTCACCACTTTTCATATTTGTCCTGAATATACTGTAAGACGACTTTGGTTATAAGACGACCCACATTTTTCAGGACTCATTTGTGGAAAATAGCATTGAATGTCAAATAGAATAGCCCCTGAATATAATGGCTCTTTTTAAAAGGATATTTCCACTGGAAAAATGAAAAATGTATTCAGGCCAATGTAACAGAATTTATTAGTTATGGACATTTAATTGGCTAAAAAAACTTGAAGAATGCAAAAGGAAGAAAAAGGTAAATGATTATAAAAAAATAAGATATGTAGCGTAGCCCACATGTTGGAGGAATAAAGAAGGGCTTATAAAGAGGTGGGCCTGGGATTTGACTACTAACAATGGAACAAATCATTTCCTCTCCCTGTATTCTATCGAGCCGCATTGTTATTAACATGCGTTTTATTGTATCTTCTTAACCCTCTTATGTCTCCTATAGGTTCATGTTGGTGATGATCTTGAAGGATACCTTCAGATCTTGGTGTATCAAGAGCTCCCGTGTTACGGAGGAAAAGCAATCCTGATGAGTGTCACACCAGGCGAGACTCGCGATTCCCCCTCACTCCTCCAGAATAAGCACATAACAAACTTCACCAGTATACAGCATATATATATATATATATCGTCTATATCTGGATTTTTCTGCTACATTATTCAGCCGTGTTAACTTTCAATCTCTTTTCATACCAGCTTTTACTGTAACTCAGGGGTGTCAAACTCAGATACAGAGTGGGCCAAAATTTAAAACTGAACAAAGCCGCGGGCCAAGTTTGAATGAACTAACCTTTCAAAGGGGAATTCCACCCGTTTTCAAAAATTTCCTGAGAGGTTACAGATGGAACCAAATGGACCCGCTAGGGTCCATTTGGTTTCATTTGTATCCTCTCAAGAGTTATAATATTCATCTAAATTAAGAAGTCTACAAAATTAGAGAAAGTAGAACATTAATCGTCAATTTGATTTATTGTATGGTTGCTTAAATCCAACCTGGAATTGTGGACAAAAAATAAATACATCTTTAGTTTTGGGTCTGAACAAGGGCATGAAAATGTCATCAAATGGTGGTCGGTGGCTCAAATGCTGAATAAATAGTGCGGGCCCTGGTATCAAGTAGGTTGAAATCCTTGTATACACATACATATACGCAAGCCCTGTGCTGCTTACACCACCTCCTGAGCTGACTTGTCAACAAGCGTATTGTCCGACGACTGCGCGATCAACTACTCATCCCGGTGTGTAAAATTGGCATTTCTGCATACCGGCGAAGCGGAGGGAATGAGCGTTAATGTCGATACGCTTCAATGCATGGGCGTATTTGGCGTCCTCAATCGGGTCTAGATTTATTACGTGTTGTTAATTAACTCAAATCAATCATTGTTTATACAGTAAATGTATTATCAGTGGTGTAAAGTAACAAAGTACTTCGTTACTGTACTTATGTAATTTTTTTGAGAATTTGTATTTTTATTTATCTTTTTCTTTCTGTGTATTTTTACGTTTACTTCATTTAATTTTTGAGCAAAAAATCATACTTTTTATCTGCTACATTAAAATTAGAGATTGTCGTTACTCGCTACATTTTTCCGTGCAAAATATACCATATATGCCGGCTTTATAAGGTTTATGAAATCATTGTCTTCCCTCGTTCATTCATGTCCACACAGAGAGGCATCGGTGCAGCCTCTCTCTCTGTGTCTCTGTCTCTCTCTCCCTCTCTGTCTCTCTCCCTCTATCTCTCTCTCACTCACACACGTGAACAGTACAGTAGTACAGTACATGCTTATCAGCAAAAACTTTCCACTGAATTGTTGAAACCAGTAACTACACTGTGTGTGTGTGTGTGTGTGTGTGTGTGTGTGTGTGTGTGTGTGTGTGTGTGTGTGTGTGTGTGTGTGTGTTGGGGAGTTCAAATGTAATGTAAACTTAATGTATAGAGTATACCGACACTATAATGTAGTGGTTCAACCAGTGGTCCTTCAGAGGATTAAATGATGGACAGTTGGTAACCAAATGGTAACTGTCGAGCTCGCGAGAGTTAAATTAAAAGCCTATAAAATTATTAAGTCTATAGTTAAACATCTGAATTAGGCCTATTCAAGAATCTACCCATTTAGAAATGTAGAAGAATCGTTATATTTTAACAATGTTTTTTTTTTTTTTTTTTTCATTTTATCTCTTCTAAATTAATAACAAACCTTATTTGTGTAGCAAATCAATAGACAGAGACCAATAGACAGTGACCAACAGACAGGCATACGGACGGACAGGGGGCAAAACATAGTCGATTGAGGCAATCAGGCTGATTAATTAATAACAGCTTGGACAGATCTACAAGCTCGCAATCTTAAACTACAGTATAAAGTATTCATGTTAAATGTGACTTGTCTTGTCTAAGCCTGCAGTGTGTTACATTTTTTTTTCTCGGATGAAAAAATATATTTCTATGATACAGAACGAGATCATATCAACATCATCTGTAATATTGGTTTTCTCCATAGCACAGATATTGCTATTGGCTGGAATTTGTCACTGGCACATCGATTAATTATAATACATTGATAAGTGCTAAACAAATGTGTTATCGACTCATAATAGTGATTATTATTTATGTTCAGGTAGCTTTTATGTATTCAGCCCTGCAGCAAAGATAGGCCTACAAAAAATAATACAACATATTAATCATCTGGTAATTTTATCCCAAGTTATGGGACATAGTCAAGTGATATATAGAGCTTAGTGGACCTTCCTTGCAAATCAAATGTACTTGAGCAAAAGTACAAAGGTATTGGCCTCAAAATGCAATTAGAGTACTAACATGAGTAAAAGTACTTATATTTCAGAATGGTCCGTTTGACAAGTTCAAAATGTGTATCAAAATCTATGAAAAATATCAGACCTACCAGTTCAGACTGTCTCGCGTTGTAAGACATTGTGAGCTGGTAGATCTGATATTTTCTATTGCTTGCTATTTTCAAGTGTTTAAGGTGTGTTTTATAACCAAAATTAAGTCTTCAAATTAACTAAAGTTTTCAAATAATTGTAGTGAGGTAAAAGTACACATTGTGTTTCTGAGGTGTAGCGGAGTAGAAGTATGGGTTTGTGTATTCAGGTAAAGTACTTCAGTACAAATGAATACATACCTATTATTGAGGGGGATTAGCCACACCTGTGCACAGTTATGTGAGCCTGTATGTATGTATGTTCGAGCATGGAATGTCATGTATGATGATAAGAATGCCCTTCACTTCACACAGTTGTGATTTTGACCAATAATATACTCAATGAATTCCATTGCTGTGGTTGACCTAAAAACGTCTTGTCCCTAACTGTCCCTTTGGTGTTGTTTGGGGTGACAGCGGAGTCCGCTCACTAGAAAACCAACCTGTACTGTATGTATTTGAACAACAACAGCTGATCACACCACACAGTTTCTCACACACTCTCCTCAGCACTGCTATACGGTTACTACACACCGGCGTCCAGTTGTGTCCGGTTTCCACTGGGTACGGCCACCGCGCTGGTTCATCAGGTACGTGTCATTTTGGGGGCATTAAAAAGAGGCCGCTGGACGCCGAACCGATCACTCTGTCCCAGAATGAAGCTCTACGTGGCTGTTCTGTTGATACTCTACTGTCTGTCTGAGGCTGACCATCAGGCTCAGGCTGAAGGAGCTGATACCCTCCTACAACCTGACCATGAGGCACCTGACCTCTGGGCCGAGCTAAACAAGCTCAGAGACGCGGTGGTGCAACAGCAGGTCCAGCTCGGCGTCATGGAGTCCAAGGTGTCAGCCGGCGAGGATCTCAGAGACAAGGTGCTTCTTCTCGAAGCCACTGTGGCAGAGCAGCGGATCCAGCTCAGCGACATGGAGGCAGAGTCCAGGGATCTCCGGAACGAGGTCCTTCGTCTGGGAGCCACCGTGGTCCAGCAGAGAGAGAAGCTCAGCAACGCAGAGGCCAGGTACGGAAATTAAAGATGAAGTGCCAGGATGTTTTCTACCATAAAACATGATCATCAGATATTATTGTTATATGAAGAGTAAGATTTTTTTTATATATATATTATTTTTATGAAGTTGTTTTCATCGGCACGTTTGACTGGAAAGGTTCAACCCCAGAAAGAAACCCTAGATACAAAGGGAAGACATCATTTCACATAAAAAACACACCTAGGGGTCTATTTACATACTGTCACCTCTCAAATATGTACAAAATTGGAAAAAATACAAAAACCCACTCTTTAAGGATTTATTCATGTTTCTGTGATCCTGAATCCAGTGCAAACACTATGAATAATTCTTTGATTAACAAACACTGATTTCGGACTAAAAACCAGACATAGCCACTGTGTCCAATTGGGTGAACTCATCACATTTATGTTTGACAGCATTATATTCAGAATCATGTTAAACACCCCCTAGTTTAACGCTTGGATGGCTTGGATCAAAAGCATGTCTGAGTTCTAACAGTGCATTCTAAGGATTCGATTTGATCAGCCAGATTAATAAAAAAAATGCTGGCCTTAACTCGCAAATATTGGAATGATTATTCTTACTGATTGTTTTGACGCAAAAATAGTGTCATGGATCACTTTATCCTGACAGAGCAGCCAGCCAGCCTGCCTGTCTCTTTAAGAGCCCTCCCCTTGCTCCGCTCCCTCATTCTATCCATAGTGTACACTGCATGCAGGCTGGAGTAGAGTTTTGTGCAGAGAGAGAATACAGTTTGCTGTTTGATATCAAACAACTAACTGCTATAAACTTATAAATAAATAAATAAATAAATAAATAAATAAATAAATAAATAAATAAATAAATAAATAAATAAATAAATAAATAAATAAAAAAATAAAAAGTGGCCACACCAGACAACTGGCCAAACAATCCATCTGAGCATGGGGCCAACTGACCAAACAATACATCAGGGCATACATCAAACTGGACACACAAGACAGCTGGACACATTGCTTTGATGTGCCCCCCTTTCTGATCCCCTGCTGTGAACCGTCTGTGAGCAGTCTGCTGTCTGCCTGCTGACACCAGTACCTGTCTGTCTGTCTGTCTGTCTGTCTGTCTGTCTGTCTGTCTGTCTGTCTGTCTGTCTGTCTGTCTGTCTGTCTCTCTCTCTCTCTCTCTCTCTCTCTCTCTCTCTCTCTCTCTCTCTCTCTCTCTCTCTCTCTCTCTCTCTCTCTACCCCCCCCCCCTCACACACACACACACACACACACACACACACACACACACACACACACACACACACACACACACACACACACACACACACACACACACACACACACACTAAAGACACAAGTCACAAGTTGAGAAATAATGGACCAAAGTTAGTTCTCCAAAATAGAAAAATTAAATAAGTGGCCAAAGTTCATTTTTCAAATATAATGGACCAAAGGTAGTTTTTCAAATCCTATGTGTGAAGGGCCCTTGGATGATTCTTTTTTATTTTGGGGTGTCATTGCCTAATTAAGAAAGAAACACACACACTCTCTCTCTCCACCACCTGTCAGACTGTCTGCTATAAAACTGTCTGCCATAAAGCAGCTAACTCCACCACCTCTCAGACTGTCTGCTATAAAGCAGCTAACTCCACCACCTCTCAGACTGTCTGCTATAAAGCAGCTAACTCCACCACCTCTCAGACTGTCTGCTATAAAGCAGCTAACTCCACCACCTCTCACTGTCTGCTATAAAGCAGCTAACTCCACCACCTCTCACTGTCTGCTATAAAGCAGCTAACTCCACCACCTCTCAGACTGTCTGCTATAAAGCAGCTAACTCCACCACCTCAAACTGTCTGATATAAAGCTGCTAACTCCACCACCTCAAACTGTCTACTATAAAGCAGCTAACTCCACCACCTCAAACTGTCTACTATAAAGCAGCTAACTCCCCTACCTGTCAAACTGTCTACTATAACTCTGTGACTAAAAATTGCCTGCAAGTGACGTCAAAATTGTCACTGTTTTGGAACCTGTACCCGCACAAGATATTCAATTCATGGGGCCACACAACAAAACAGTTAAAACAATGTTCACTTCATGGGACCAGTCCAATAAGGCAATAAACACCATTGGACGGAAGGTATTGCAGTGTATGGTCGCTGCAGGTTTTCTACAGGAGCCAACATCCTCAGAACTCTGCCTTTACTGTATGGCTCTGCCACCAAACTCTGTCTGCACCCTTCCCTATGGTATGAGGCTCAGTCAAACAACCACCACAACCACAACGCTGCCCTTGCGAGCGTTACTCTCTAGAATTAACAATGTCCCATGCAAAAAACGTACATCATATTCTATAGGAGACTGTGCCAAGCGTGCGTCTCAGCCGCACGTCGCTACAGAACCCTCAATGTTGCAACTCTGACATTAGATGGCTCTAATGCCGTCGTAAGTTGCGTGCCCAAAAAAA
Source organism: Benthosema pterotum (assembly GCA_039105355.1). Taxonomy (NCBI): domain Eukaryota; kingdom Metazoa; phylum Chordata; class Actinopteri; order Myctophiformes; family Myctophidae; genus Benthosema; species Benthosema pterotum. The sequence goes on from CM076970.1 coordinate 5,274,642, forward strand.
CTTCACTAATCCCCACATGCAACTCTATGCACACGCACGTAGGCACGCACTGTCCATGCATATTAATGTTTACACTGCCCAGTTTTCACATCTACATCTGTGTGTGTGTGTGTGTGTGTGTGTGTGCACACGCACACGTATGCCTGTGAGTGTGACTGTGCGTGTCTTGTATTATACACTAATGTACGTACTGTACACTAAAGTACTGTACACTAATGTATAGTACTGTACACTAATAGTACACTAATGTATGTACTGTACACTGATGTATAGGCCTGCTAGACATTGCATCTTCCAAGCACACATGTGAGTATGTAGGCTATGCATAGTAGTAGTAGTAGTAGTAGTAGTAGTAGTAGTAGTAGTAGTAGTAGTAGTAATAGTAGTAGTAGTAGTAGTAGTAGTAGTAGTAGTAGTAATAGTTGTAGCAATAGTAGTAATAAGAAAAAAAATGTGATTTCTACAGCACCTTTCATGACAAAATACAAACTTTTACATTACAAGGACCCCCAATGAACCCTATAAGAGAACATTTTTAATCTCTTGCAGTGTTCATTTTAATTGCTCTGTGACTTTCAATTCATATTGTGAAACCACTATTCATGTAACTCTGATTGTGTGCGTCTCTAACAGGTCCATTTGGTTCCATTTGGACACTGAGCTACACACCCAAGGCTCCATTTGGTTCCTATAACTATACTCAACGAAAATATAAATGGAACACTTTTGTTTTTGCTCCCATTTTTTCATCAAGAGTCATTTCATGTTACTCACTACTATTACAATTACTCTTATATCCAAAAATTATGTTGTCTATGACAAAAGATGGAAAGTACTGCAAAGTGTCCAAACAATACTTTACTCAACATTTGTCCAATTTTGAGTAAGTACCAATTGCCAGTATATGAAGGCTGCACAATGGCTTGAGTCCACACATCGGTCTAGTAGGGGTGTGGAGATTAATCGATATAAATCGATACATCTGTACCCACGTGCGAGATGCGAGTGCATCGGTTCCGTCACTCTGTATCGATGCAATTGACGGGTGGAATCTAGATGCGTCGCGATGCATTTGCTTGAATCGGTAAAAATCGATGTTGAGCGGGGTTTTCACGATTTATTTCGCCCTATTCTATGTTTTCTAATCTGTGTTGAACGCACCATTATTGGGAAGGAAAAAGGCTCTGCCATTCGGCACCGACAGTTACGACAACTCGGCTTACTTCCTGTACAGTCCAATCGAGACTCTTCTACATAGACATCTATTGAATATGGACAACGTGACGAGGCCCGTCAATGTCGCAGCTCTGTCTATAGTCCCCCCCCCCCTCCCCTCCTACGCTCTGCAACAGCGGGGCAGCAGCCAGTCAGCTAGTAGTCTGGGATCAATACATGCTACCGACGTGGAGACTAATACCCGCGACTATAAACCCCACGGATTAAACAAGAGAACTAGTGAACGAAGCACCATATTTAGCTTCATAAAATCTCTGTTGTGTCCGTGGTTGAGCTGTGTCGCTCAGTCCGTTGTTCACTGTAGCACCGACAGGTAATGATCCACACAGTGTTCTTCTCGTCTGATTCTCGAACGCAGTTGCAAATCTGCGCGATCATTGTGTGTTGTTAAATAAATCTTCTGCACGCGTTTTTAAAAGTGGTTTTCAACCCCCTTCGTTTTACAACTTTCCACTGTGCAGCTTTTCCTTGGAGCCTCATTTACTGTATATTCTGCAACACGATGGTGTTGCACACCGAGTCAGCGACAGTAAAAGTGCACATCCACAAGCTCTCAGTGACTCAGTCTCAGCGTGGTGTGGATGCAACGTGTTGTGATCTTGTAGAAGAGTGGTTTTCAAACTTTTTCATTTCAGGACCCACTATTTATTCAGCATTTGAGCCTCAGACCACCATTTGATGATATTTTAGCCCCACAGACCCAAAACTAAAGTTTTCTTTTGTTTTTGTCCACAATACCAGACTGGATTTCAGAAACAGTCCAACATACAGATCAAAATGACCATTAATCTTTTACATTTTCTAGTTGTGTAGACTTTAGGCTAATTCACATGTGAAATTGTGAATTACTCTTGAGAGTGTAAACATGAAACCAAATGGACCCACAAGGGTAATTTTGGTTTCATTTTACACCAATAATTGCATAATGATTGATTATATTTTTTATAATTGCAATAATAGGGTCTTTCAGGTTAAGCCAAGGACCCCTTAGGCTTAGCTGAGAGTGAGTCAGTGAGAACAGGGACCCCCATATATACAGTATAGTATTATCTATGTGTTGATTAAGATACACATAGACTTGTTTGACAGTACTCTGTCTGCAGTGATCTGTAAATGCATGTTTTATATTGTTTTATTTTCTATTTGTATGTACATACATACATGATGATGAGTAGGCCTACATGCTTAGTATACGCTAATCCAACAATAACACAATAACCAGCAGAGAGCAGAGCACAGCAGGCCCTTTATTTGTTGTTGTTGTTTTTTTTTTAAGTTGGGAAGTTAGAGATACAGTAGGCCTACTAACCTACAGTAAAACAATACATTGTTTTGAATTTAAATGTATTGCATTTTGGCATTTTTTTGGAAAATTAATAAACCTTGAATATAAATCCTTTTTATTATGTTAAATTGCCACCAGATCGCATCATATCGCATTGTTCAGAATAAAATTCAATGGTATTGTTAAAGTATCGGTTAAGTATCGGTATAAGGGGGTGTATCGTATCGTGTCGGGGTGAATCGCATCGCATCGTATCGCCAGGTAATTCCAAATAATCGCTATAGTATCGAATCGCTGGCAGTGCATCGAGATGCGTATCGAATCGCCCTCAGTGCTGAGATTCACATCCCTAATCTATATTATATATATGTCGGTAGCTGCGTGTCTCCCTTTATAAAGCAAAGGGTGCATGCACATCCACAGATTTCAACGGGTGCTGGAACGTAGTAACATGAAGTAGAGAGAGGAGATCCGCACACCATTTTAAAAGCTCCAAACATTTTATTCACAACAGAGCGGTGAATAAACCACTGAAATGTTTGGAGCTTTTAAAACGGTGTGCGGATCTCCTCTCTCTACTTCATGTCTCCCTTTATAAAACATAACACTCAATGTCCCATACCTTCCCTAACTACAGGTTGTCATCCAGCGAGGAAGAATCCAAGGAGCTCAGAGACACGGTGGTGGAACAACGAGTTCATCTCAGCTACATGGAGAACAGAGTGGCAGCAAGTGAGGAAGAAGTCCAGGAGCAGAGGAGCTTAATGAGAGGTAACCATGCTCTAAAATAAATGTCCGTCTCCGTCTCCTAGCAACCCAAGGTCATTGAGACAGTGGCGACGAGCTACGTCTATCTTCATCAATAGAAACAAACTGATATACACTCAACAAAAATATAAACGCAACACTTTTGTTTTTGCTCCCATTTTTCAGGGGGTGGAGTTAAAGCCCTAAAATTCATTCCAGATATACAATATAACCATTTCTCTCAAACAATGTTCACAAATCTGCCTAATGTGTGATATTGAACACTTCTGCTTTGTTAAGATAATCCATCCCACCTCACAGGTGTGCCTCTTTAATGGCTGTGTGAAGTTGCTGGATGTTAGTGGGAACTGGTACACACTGTAAAAATGGTAATAACACATTATTACCACATTATTACCATTTCGACAGCGCATACCAGTTCCCACTAATATCCAGCAACTTCACACAGCCATTAAAGAGGAGTGGACCAACATTCCACAGGCCACAATTGACAATCTGATAAACTCTATGCGAAGAAGATGTGTTGCACTGCATGAGGCAAATGGTGGTCACACCAGATACTGACTGGTTCGGAGGCCCATACACCCAATAAGGCAAAAGAAAATTGCACATTTCAGGGTGTCTTTTTATTGTGGAGAGTCTGGGGTACACCTGTGCACTAATCATGATGTCAAATCTGCATCTTAATGTGGCACACCTGTGAGGTGGGATGGATTATCTTAACAAAGCAGAAGTGGTCAATATCACACATTTAGGCAGATTTGTGAACAGTGTTTGAGAGAAATGGTTATATTGTATATCTGGAATTAATTTTAGGGCTTTTAGTCCATCCCCTGAAAAATGGGAGCAAAAACAAAAGTGTTGCGTTTATATTTTTGTTGAGTGTATTTGATCAGTGACACAAAACGAGTTAACAATAACACACATGTATTTTTTCTGTGATGTTGTTTTCAGTAATGGCTGCCACAGTGAGTGACAGTGAGTCCCAGGTGGCAGGGCTCCAGACCAGGATGAACACTACAGAGACCAGAGTGGAGGACACAGACATCTACATTGCAGACCACCAGGCCAGGCTGAATTCCACCGAGACCAGACTGGATGCTACAGAGACCAGACTGGATGCTACAGAGACCAGACTGGATGCTACAGAGACCAGACTCGAGGCCACAGAGGTTCAGGTTTCAGAGCTAGACCTTCAGGCTTCAGACCACCAGGCCAGGCTGAACGCTACAGAGGTCTACACTGAAGACCACCAGAGCAGGCTATATGCTACAGAACTTCAGCTTGCAGACTTGGAGAAACAAAGTGAAGGTAATTTGGGTACAGCAGTAGAGTTGGTGATGTAGTTTACTGTATCCATTAAACCCACGCATGGGAAAGTAAATTAAACTGCAGTTAATTAATGTGGTTATACTGGCTGAATAATAACTGTCAGTCACGTATTGGTTTCAGATCATGCTGCTCAGCTGTCCACTGTAGAAACACACCTGAATGATACTGATGACCAAGTACAGGACCTGCAGAGTGAGTACATTTATTATATATTATGTTATAATGTATACGGTAAGTCAGCTCAGCTCCTTAACAGACAACAGTCACTTCAAAACTAGACTACATGTACCGATAACTCCCTCACTTAAGTCCCTCCAATTGATCCAAAATTACGCAGGATGCTTGGTCTTTAACCAGCCAAAATTCTCACATGCCACTCCCCTCCTCCATTGGCCCCGGTCGCTGCACGCACAGAGTAGAAAAGTCTCACGCTTGCATTCAAAGCAACCAAAGGTATGACACCATGATATCTTGCAAGTTTCATAGCACCCTACAAACCCCCTCCAGCACTCAGATCAGCTGATACAGAGAAGTTAAAAGTACCCCTCACTAAAAATGCCTCAAACTCTTCTCCCTTTTCGTTCCAAACTTCCCATTACAGTCTTAGGCCCTCATTTATCAACGTGGTGTACACCCAAAAATGGACGTAGAGCGTGCGTATAGAAAGAATTCCCGCATTGTTCGACATTTATCATTCCCACTGTGAACTTGAAGTTGATCCTATGTCCGCACAAAACCACATCAGGGGCCTATTTCACGAAAGGTGGATTAGGGAAAAAGCCAGGATTTAACTGATATCCCAGTTTATTATATCCTGGATTAGCGTTCATTCGGTTTCATGAAAACTGGTTAATCTTGCCAGATTAACTTGACCAGTTAACCTGGATATGTTGAGGCTTGATTTGGTTTCATGAAAGCAATGCCACATTAGTTCCCCTGGAAACTAATGCTATGGACTATTATGGGTTTATGTTGCCTTATTTTCAGTCTGCAGTCATATTGCAGATCAATAAATAACACCATATTGGTCATTAAAGAAAAAAAATAAGTCCCATATTCAGTATATACAGTATGGCACAGTGCAGTATGGCACAGTACAGTATGATGCAGTACAATACAGTGAAGTACAGTGTGGCACAGTACAGTATCGTACAGTACAGTATGATACAGTACAGTACCACCTTGTGCTTTCCTGTACTGCATCATACAGTACTGTACCACACCCCCCGGCGGGGGTGCCGGGGCAAGCAGCGCATTCGGTGGAAAGTTTTTTTTTTCCTTTTTTTCCCCTCATCACCATGGTTGCTGGTCGTATTGCAGTTGTTCATGTCACAAAGAAACGGAGGAGCGGCCTGTTTCCAAGGGCGTGTCAGGTTGATTTCTGCCGTCACATTTATCATTGTAGGAAGGAAATTAGGAAGGAATCAGCTGTTTGCGATCGCTTGATATATGCCGTGTGAACTTGTGTGCACTCAAAACACATGCTGGAATTTGGGGACGAATTTGCACTCCTTTGATAAATGAGGGCCTTAGTATTAGTATTAGAAGTACTATCTAGTAATATTCCACAGTATTTCATCTTGTGTACAATCTTGGAGTATGGAGTGGTATTACTGTACTTAGCTGTACCTGTACCAGCTACTACAATGTACTCTGAAGTAATAAAGACTGTAGAATGCTATAAAGTTACTATTGGGTATTGATGAAGCTGATAATTGAATATAAAGTTGCAAAACTAAGACATTTTAACACATTTGAATGTTGAATGATGAATTATTGAAATAATAGTAATAATAAAGCTATTAATACTGATGTTATAACAACGTCATAATGTTTTCAGACCCACCGAAGGTGGCGTTCTCTGCTGGGTTGGGTGCAACAGTTACAGCTAGTTCTACCATCACTCTGATCTACAAGAATGTCATCACCAATGTTGGCAACGGCTACGATCCATCTACAGGTTTGTCATGACTCATTCATGATAATTAACTTCATAGAATACATTAGTTTACCAAATAAACCAATAAACAGGTTGGTTATGACTGATTCATGTTAATTAACTTCATAGAATACATTGCTTTACCATATTTAGGCATATGAAAACCTAGCACTAGCAGCAGTACCTAGCAATAGCACTAGCAGCAGTACTTTCCTTGACCAGAGCCTTGGAGTATACATGGAGCTACTACATGTCCATTCACTTCCATGCAGTGGTGAAAGTTGGCAAGTACATTGGGAAGGATACAGGCAGTTAGCCCGAGTGTGTTCCCTCTCATCAGCAAGGATGGAAGGCAATGGGGCTAACAGGCTGCTATCTAGCTACCTGTGGCTCAGCATTATCTCAGTGGGGAAACAGATATTAGGTGGTCAGGTATCATGGGACTAATTTATGCAGCAGTTGCTGTAAACAACCAACACCTCAACCCAATATCATTGTAACTAAAAATAACGGTAACACTTTATAATACGGTTCATGAACTAATGATGAACTAATGCGTAACTAATGCATTTGTTAAACATTAGTTAAACATTAGTCAACCATTGGTTAATCATAATTCATCATTAACTTATCATGACTCATGATGATGATGATTCATCATGAATAAGCATTAGTTAACCATGAGTTTGTAGATGATTTATAGATCAACTTTTTTCACCCAAATCTATGCCCACAATGAGTCCTCATTGGCGGGTATGTTTAGTGAGCGAGTTGGTCTTTGTGGAGGTCCTTGCTGGTTGTACTCGTGGGTCATTTTGCTCATTCTATGCCCAGATGAGTGCTCAAAAGGTGGGTAGGGGTCTCTCCAGAGCCCTCCCTGGTGCTTTATGGATCATTTTCAACTGTTTTCAGTTTTCCCAATCTATAGGTCCTCCGGAGGTTATTTTCCCCCCTCATATCTATGGCTATTATGAGTGCTCGAACGTGGGTAGGGTTCTCTCCGGAGCCCTCCTGGTGCTTTATGGGTCATTTTCAACTCTTTTCAGTTTTCCCAATCTATAGGTCCTCCGGAGGTTATTTTCACCCCTCATATCTATGGCCATTATGAGTGCTCGAACGTGGGTAGGGTTCTCTCCGGAGCCCTCCCTGGTGGTTTATGGATCATTTTCAACTCTTTTCAGTTTTCCCAATCTATAGGTCCTCTGGAGGTTATTTCCCCCCTCATATGGAGTCTATGGGGTCTCTTGGAAGGTCTCCCTGATATTCAATGGGTAATTTCTGGTATTTTTGGACAGTATCATCATTATGAACTACCATTACTTACTAGAGAGTTCATAGGTAGTTAATAGATATTTGCACCCCAAACTAAAGTCATGAACTTTTAGCATTTATAACCCTTCAGGTACGTGTAGTTCATAGGTAGTTAATGGATATTTGCACCCCAAACTAAAGTCATGAACTTTTAGCATTTATAACCCATTTGCTACGTGTAGTTCATGGATATTTGCACCCCAAACTAAAGTCATGAACATTTAGCATTTATAACCCATTTGCTACATGTAGTTCATAGTTAGTTAAGGGATATTTGCACCCCAAATTAAAGTCATGAACTTTTAGCATTTATAACCATCTGCCACGTGTAGTTCATAGTTAGTTCATCATTTACAACTCATTAACTAACCAGGAAGTCATCATGAACTGGATATTTGTACACAAATCACAATATAACAAAATTATTTTTATTGAGCCATTAAACAAACAAACAAACAACAAAAAATAGCCAATCAAGCCAGCACCGGGGTGAGCCAGATCCAGCCCATGGTGGACTGGCACCCACACATCTGGCCCACCCGGTGCCCGCACGATCTGCAGTGCAACATCATGTTGTTAGACCTTATCCAAATATGGCTTGACATTTTTCCAATACAATTCTGGCTCAACTGTGCCTTCAGCTGTCTGTAAGAAGTATGTAATATTATAAAAATAACACTACATTTTTATGAATTTGTGCTTATCCTGTATGATTTGACGTCATAAAACAGAACAACAAAGCTCAACTGTGTATACAGGGCTTGAGGGCTTACAAATGACCTGACTCTGTCTGTTCAACAACAGTGTTTTTCAACAGCGTTTGAACGAGATTTCAGCCAAGGCACAGAAACCAACTGACTGACACCCACAAACCTAGTTCATCCGCTGTGTCAATCTCACTGTAGTTGAAGACACAGTTGAGACTTTAGACTTGCCCTTTTAGAAAACATTGACAATTTGTTAGAAGCATCATCTAATGGATAACAATTAGGGTTTTTAAGCAAGTAAACATCTCTTACAAATTGAGGGTATAGAAAAAAGTGGCCAGTGTAAAGAAGAAAAGTTATCAATTGTTCTAGAAGGAACATTGGATGAATGGCGAGGATGGTCTAGTGATCAGTAAGCTATTGGTGGGTCTAATCTTAGTATGGTCCGCGATCAGTTAAACACATGGAGCTTTACACATGGACGGCAGCCATTTTGGCTATTGGATTAAATAGCTCTCATTTTGAAAATTTAAACAATTATACAAGATATGCTTTCTAGATAAACTTCCTCTGCCAGTCCTCATTCTAATGTTTAAATCACAGAAAGCCACCTTTCAAATCTTTCTGAGAAAAGAGGTCAGCTGGAGAGATAATAAATCTGCAAATTGAACATACAAACTCGACAGGGCTCTGCTAAACATGTACAGAATTAGCACGGTGGAGCCATGACCGCCAGGACGCTGGAGTTTAGTTGGTCAATATAAAGTATGTTAAGTACAGAGATGCAAATTCAACCTAATCCTTAACTGTTTTAGCAAAGAACATGAAGATGCAGTTGAGACTGCAATAACAAAAAGGAAAAAATAAATAAAAAGGAAAAAAGGACTAGTGGAGGGAAGGAGTTGTCCTCAGTCTCCATTCTAGTTTAGCTCACACTAAACTAGCCACTGCCCGTTGCTTTTTTCAAAGTGTTTGCGTCTTTAAGTACAGTGCTTTTCACATTTTTAGCCAACAAAGTTTGTGCTTATCCTGTATGATTTGACATACTTTTTAAAACAGAATTATAAAACCCAACGTGTGTTGCTTGAGGGCTTGTTAATCAGTGGTTATCCATCATGGTTTTGATATTTAGCCACCCGCACAGACAGAAAATTACTTCTTCTTGTGTATAGGAAGTAGCTCACAACTACTTTTTAGATTGTCAATATTCTTGCGATTGGGTTCGGTACAACACAATCTCAGACACTGTTGAGCAAATTCTGTAAGTGTACCATCATCTTTGAATGCTTTTCTTAAATCCCCGTAGAGTACAGGGTCAACCTTTGCAAGTTCTGCAATGGGTGCCAGATTTGCAATAGTATTACGGTCAACCTTCAACTCTCTGTAGGCTTCCGACATTGTACGTCCTCTTCTAAACAGCTTCAGCACGTTGTTGTACCGTTCAATTGACTGTTCCGGTGTTTTCACTGTGGAAGGAAAGTGTAGACAGTACATGATACCATTTATTTTTCTGCTGTGTTCATTAATGGTTTGAAAAAGAGCTCAAGTAGTTGCCTTAAAGGAATCAATCTTTTTTATCACGACATTGTGGGATTAATAACGTTATAATAACGTTATGTCTACTCTATCAGTAGGCTGCGCTTAACCAGAGAACTGATGGAAGGTTGGATAAAAGTAACAGAATGGTGTTAACTGTGAAGATCTGTGAAGATCCTCAGCTTGATTCTTAGTCAGGGTAGCAGTCCCTGGTTCACAATCACTTGAAAAACCCTGTCATAGGCCATGCTTACAGTATTTCTAAGGAAAAAAAGCAATGAGGTCTCTGAAAAGTAGCACCCCAAATTAGCTATACATTTATCCTTAGTCAAAATTTGAGAATACAAATCTTTAGATTGTCTAATTATCTCAATCACAGGGTTCAGAGTTGATGGAATGGGAGACCAGAACGTCACATCATCTGATCCTGAGGTCACAGTACTCAAGACGAGTGGTGTGTTGATTTACTGAATGAATGAGCCAAACTAACACCTGAGACATCTAGCAATTAATTCATGCCATATTATTTGGTTAAATTATTTCCTGAGTTACAGACAGGCAGCCATTTAGTAACCTCACAAGGGGATCTTTATTCAAAGCTATAAAAAAAATCTGAGGTATTGTTGTAATACCTCTGTGCTGCACTGTTTCACCATCTTCTTTTTCTTCCTCTTCCTCTTCCTCTTCTCGTCCTCCGATGAGGAAGACGGTGAAGACACAGAGGTAGACACGGAGGTTTGCATAGAGTACTTTACAGCCTTCGCCTTAGAAGACACTGATGCTGATGCTTGGGCTACTGTTGTCGATGCTTGGGCTGAAAATAATGCATTGGATTAGTTGAAGCCCACGGTAGACATAAACTGCTATACTTGAAAAGTAATTTATTGTACATTGGGAATATTTAAACCCTAATCAATACAACAAAGGTGAATTGATTTACCAGCTTTCAGACTCTCCACAAACGGTCTTTGTCTTTTTCAAGTCTTGCCACATCTTCCCTTAAGTGCTTGATCTCTTGGAGTTGAAGTTGAATGGTAGCTTTGGCTTTGGTCAGGGGACATCTCCATGGTGGGAGCATCTGGATTAAACAAAGAAAATACAAATGAAATCAGACATGAGTGTTAAAGGGTAAAGAGCTGGCATCTATTTTGTCTTGTTTAATTGTGACAAAGTTATGGAAATATTAGCCACTGCAACTATGTTGTATACAGCCTTTTCAGAGTCAGCACTCAAAGAAATCCCTCCCACCGTGTTGGAGAGCGAAACTTCCAAATGGTCCACTGTGATTTTTTTTAAAAAATTCTGGATCGTTTTTTAAGAAAAGATACAACCAAAACAAAAATATGCCTTACATTTTTTGCTCTTAGAGGTGCTCGTCCTTTTTTTAACTGGTCTCAACACTGCATAGTCTGTCTCAGAGGATGACAAGGCTGCACCTAAATGGCAAGTAAGAAAAGGTCACGTGGCATGAATGTTAAGTGTTGTCTACCTGTAAATTCTATCATGTCTGTCAGAGCTAATATTCTAGTTTAGTTTAAATATTTATTTTGTATAAATATTGAACAAAAGTGACAGATATTGAAGTTCCCACTACTTTAGAAAGCGATGATACTATATATATATATATATATATATATATATATATATATATATTATATATACACACACACACACACACACACACACACACACACACATATATATCCGAAACTTCCAAATGGTCCACTGTGATTTTTTTTAAATTCTGGATTGTTTTTTAAGAAAAGCTACAACCAAAACAAAAATATGCCTTACATTTTTTGCTCTTAGAGGTGCTCGTCCTTTTTTTAACTGGTCTCAACACTGCATAGTCTGTCTCAGAGGATGACAAGGCTGCACCTAAATGGCAAATAAGAAAAGGTCACGTGGCATGAATGTTAAGTGTTGTCTACCTGTAAATTCTAACATGTTGTCAGAGCTAATATTCTAGTTTAGTTTAAATATTTATTTTGTATAAATATTGAACAAAAGTGACAGATATTGAAGTTCCCACTACTTTAAAAAGTCCAATATTTTAGTTTATGCAACATCAGTAAATCAACACACCACTCTCGAGTACTTTCACATCAGTATCGGATGATGTGACAGTCGGGTCCATTCCATCATCCTGGGTACCTGTGATTGAGACGATAATTAGACAATGCTGAACAACACAATGTTTTGTATTTCATAGGAATGAAATCTGCTGCATGATTTCAGTTACCTGTGGTTTCACTCCTTGGTTTCTCGAACCGCACTTCTGTTAGAGAAACAGTCAAAGTGAAACATTTCATTAATATACAGTACATTGTATCGATTGTAGGTTTGCACCACAAGACATAGGTCATGGCAAAATCAGGAATATCCTACTTTTATTGAATGCTTGATATAAACAATAGATAGACATTAATGAATAAAATTAAACATCATCATCTCTGTGCAAGAAACCACCTGAATTCAACAAGGTTCATTTTTCCAGAAAATGTGTTGTGACTGTATAGATTAATACGCAGAGCACATACCTATAGATAAATTAATAGCGCAGAGCAGACTATCATTCTGTTGTGATCCAAACACCTCAAACTTAGATTCATCCATCCATAACACTTTTTCCAATCTTCCTCTGTCCAATGTCTGTATTCTTTTGCCCATATTTGTTTTTTTTTCTTTATATTGGCCAGCCTCAGAAACAGCGTTTTCTTTGCCAGTCTGCCCTGAAGCCCAGCATCCCAGAGTCACCTCTTCAGTGTATATGTTGTGTTTTGTGGGTACTATTTAATGAATTTGCCAGTTGAGGAACTGTGAGGCATTTATTTCTCAAACAAGAGACTAATGTACTTAACGTCTTGCTTTGTTGTGTCTTTCTACTATGAGTCTGTTTGTGATGTTCTCTGAAGGGAGTAGTACACTACACACAGTTGAAGGATATATTCATATTCTTGGCAATTTCTCGCATGGAATAGCCTTCATTTCTCGGGAATAAGAATAGACTGTTGAGTTTCAGAGTTCTCATTTTCTGGCTGATTTTGAGCGTTTAATCATCCACAAATGTGATGCTCCAGATACTCAACCTGCTCAAAAGGAGGTCAGTTTTATAGCATCTCCTAACCAGCTAAACTGTTTTCATTTGTGTTAACATGATTGCACAAGGATTTTCAAATCATCCAGTATGACGCATTGAACAACCACATTGTACCATTAAAACACTTGAGTGGCAACTGCTGGAAATGCACTCTATACAACAATGATATGCACACAATACACTTATGTTGTTATTGCTCTAAAAACAGACAAACATTTCCAGCTAGAATAGTCATTTAGCACTTTAGCAATGTATAGAGTGTATTCATGCGCCTTAAGGACCACTGCAGAATGTTTTAACCCATTTCTTTCTACTTATAAGGTATATCAATGACATAGTAAAATGTTGAAAATGGGTGGAATTCCCTTTTAATGTCAGCAAAGTCCACTCCCACAACACTAGAGGGAGTTCAACTTAATTGTGCAACTCAGGTTCGGCAAAATGCCTCCAAAATGTGGAATGCCTTACCAACAGTCTTTAATAAGACATGTGAATCCCTTGACACCTTCAAAACCACTCAAAGGGCACCTACAAACGGCTACAATTTGAATCTGGCCTCCGTAAAAAATATGACTACCACCCACCCTTTCTTCCCCTCATTGTATATTTTCTTTCCTCTTTTACTTTCCTCTGTGTCTTACTTTATAAAAGTGAATATTTGCATGTCTTTAAATGTTTGAGCAACATGTGTAGGTTTAACTGGTCTGCCCATTCACAGTTTTGTATGAGTTGTGCTTGAAAATCTCCAAGATGTTAAAAAAAAACCTTTCCCAATCGATTATGCAAATGGTGCACAGGTGTTTGAATTACCTACAGTTCTCCCATGAGACACAGACCAAGTAGAAGATAATTGCAGCATTTTATCATGAACATTAGTGAGGACCATATATATGAGGTAGGTTGAAAATGGTGGTCATTTAGAGCAGAATGCAAATGTGAAATTGGTGGAATAAGCTTGCAAAACATACCTTTTAAAACATGTTGTGTTTTTGTGGTACTGAGGTCTTTGGGCAGGGTTCTCTCGTTTCCCGTTTCTATAACGAAAACAAAAATGAATTACTTGAAATATTCAGCATACGGTTTTGTTTTCTAACTGGAAAGCACTGGACATGCATCATATTGCATTGAACAGTTGGAAAAGAAAGCAATAACATCTGTCTACATACAGTCTCCCCGGGAGAACTGGAGAAGATCATTGAGAGCGCTGTTATGGAATAGTTACTGTATATTTCTACAAAGCAGCTCGGAACTGACAAGAGCAGAGCACAAATACAGACATCCAAGGGGCTTCAGCCCTTTTTGCCCAGTCTGTAAAACAACTGCCCCATACTCCAGAACAGACGAATGCAACATTTACTATGGTGTAATCTGTATCATGCATATAAGTAACCAAAAGTTGTGCTGAAGATACGCAAGTGACGCACAGCTGTTTTACAGCTGCAATTTATCTATAACTGATGCTCCAATCAAATCTAAGCTACATGGCTGGAACACACCACGCTCTGCCCTTGATAATATATACTAATTATTTTGTTAATAAAGTTGAATCCTTTTTTGTTGCCCATAACTGTCGGGCAGATAACATGATGTAGTCTCCAGTATTACAGTAGCTACAACCGAATCAGTACTGCGTCTGACAAGAAATGCAACAGGAGTGAGTTATGTATTAGGATTGTAGGTTATATTAATTGTTTTTGCGATGCACAGCGAGCAAAGGAGGCTCAGGATGGGCTGGTACCAGATACATTACCAGAACATCATTATTAGATTATTGTAGATTAATATATTATGTTAGAATAGAATAACCTACAATGCGCCTTAAATATAGTCTGGGAATTACTTAAATATTTAGACTAAAATCTAGTCTTACTGGCGCTATAGTTTAATAATTTAATACAGCATTGGCCAGAAAAACAAATGCCAAGACCGCCACAGTACAAATGACTTCTAGTCCAACTGCTAACCAGGTAGTCTGTTTATTTGTAGTATAGACTAAGAGAACTTCAAACAAAAAATGTATGTAAAATAACCAACCAAATAACCAAGTCTCACATTACTGGCAAAACTGTGCCACTTATTATTGCTTATTTCATGAACCTATTTATATTTTTCTAGACTCCCATGAGTCACATTTTATCAATGGATGGAAACGACAGACAAATCTTTTCCTTTTTTGACTTACCGTAATGAAATACTCTTTCTATTTTCGCAAAGATTTAATGGAAACACACATTGTTGTAGGATGTCTGATAAAATATGCTTAGGAACACGGTTCAGCTTTTTGATGATTCCTCTACCCCAAAACAATTGTAGTACAAGTATTATTTTCTATTGACTTGCCTCCTTCATGGGTCAACAAAACATCGCGTTCGTCATCTTGTGCTATAGAGAGAAACAAAAAATATATATGTATAACATGCAGGGCTTGTAGGCCAAAACACAACACTTATTTGTTGAAATGGAAAAAAAATCAGCTCACAAAATTTGGTGGAACAAACTGTAATGGCATACCTTGTGGACGATTTACACCTGCAGTAACACCAGTCTTCTTTGCTGTTGGTGCCGTATCTATAAGAGCAATTAAAGAAACACACGCACATTAGTGCGAGTACAGAGTTGTATACACTCTGGCTCTGGTAGTACGTAGAGCAGCAGAGCAGCAACACACTAGTACAGTGAGACATAGTCAGAGCCTTGGAAATAGACAGAGTTACGCAGTGTTGTAGTGGTACTTTTAGAAGTGGGGGACGCCTCTTAAAGGGGAATTCCCCCCATTTTATTATTTTTTTTCTGAGAGTGTACAAATGTGAACCAAATGGACCCGCTAGGGTCCATTTGGTTGCATTTATACACTCTCAGAAAAAAGGAAACTCATTAACATGGTGAAATACATCTTGATGTCATCAAGATGTATTTCACCAGGCTAATGATTTTTTTCAGACCCAAAAACATTTTAATTGTGAGAAGTGGGGGGACTCCGTCCCCCCGCGCCCCCCCTCCACTACACCCCTGGAGTTACGCCAACTCCGTTCACTTCATGGGGTCAGTCCATCTACATAAACTTCTGTTGGATTGTGACATGAATAGTGACAGCCGGAAGTTACTGAATGCAACTCTTCTACTACAGTAGATGGCTCTGGACAGAGTTACGCCGACTACCGTTCAATTCATGGGGCCAGTCCAATGGCGGCGAAGCAGTTTTCCGTCTCGTAAACGGACGATGCCTTTTGAAAGGGTCGATGTCATTTCCGAGCAGTTCCGATCCTATCCGATCTTGAATTCCAACATGGCGGACGAAACGAAGTTGGCGGAGGATTCCGAGCAGTTCCCAGTCCCCAGCTAAGTTGTTTAACCAAATGTAACTCTTGAGAACGCAAAAATGAAACCAAATGGACCCTTGTGGGTCCATTTGGTTTCATTTTTACACTCTCAAGAGTTAAAATATCCATCATGCGAATTAGTCCAAATCTACACAACTAGAAGATTAATGGTCATGGATAGAAGCAAAAGAAATCTTTAGTTTTGGGGTCTGTGGGTCTAAAAATATCCTCAATTGGTGGTCCGTGGCTCAAATGCTGAATAAATGGTGGGCCCTGGTATGAAAAAGGTTGAAAACCTCTGGTCTATACTATTACTAACTAACATTCAGCGATTTGGGTGATTTGTATTGTTACCCCGGTAACAAGATATGCACATACACACACTCTACAGTGGGAGGAAACGTAACAGGCCAACAGCATCTGCACCAAGGCCCGCCCTACTGAATCCTGATTGGAGGAAACATTTGCCACCCAAATATAGATACTTGAATTAAGTGAAATCACGGAATATATACCTTTCATGTAGGCCTATTCCTTTGTAACTGATAGTGTAACCAGACGGAACCGCAAGAATCCACACACACGCACACACACTATCGTCATGTTATCATTGCATACACGTGTCCTTCCATGTTTAACCCTAGCCCTGTTACATTTGCACAGTGAGTGATTTAGACCAGGGATTTTCAACCCTTTTGACACCAGGGACCACCATTTATTTGGCATTTGAGCCACGGACCACCATTTGATGACATTTTAGCCCCAAAGACCTAAAACTAAGTGTAACAGTGTAGACTCTTATTGAAATGGTGCCAATTCAGATGAATATCTTAACTCTTGAGAGTGTGAAAATGAAACCAAATGGAGGTTCAGGTTGTCTAGACTCTTCATCCTCCGCCAATTTAGTTTCGTCTGCCATGTTGGAATTCAAGATCGGATAGGATCGGAACTGCTCGGAAATGGCATCGACCCTTTCAAAAGGCATCGTCCGTTTACGAGACGGAAAACTGCGGCGGCGAACAATGGCGACCAAGCTGTTTCTGCCCCCTCAAGGCCGCAACCTCTGTCTATACTCCACCATTGAACGCCACTTAGGTTATGTTGGCTAACATAACGTTAGCCATTAGAGTATAGACAAAGTGTCATGAAGTATCTACAGTATTCACCCTGAGAAAGAAGTTACTAGATACGAGTTCTACATAATGTAAATAATTAAATTACCGTCATCCTGGTCACAGAAGCGCTTTGTGGGCCTTCGGTCACGTTGAGGGCGGCCCGCGCGCCATTTCTTCCACTTCAGACTCGCTTGGTTCGCAGCGACGTTTCAGCGAAATAGTAGTCTCGTACTTAAACTCAGATTGAATGTCGAGTTCCGGCAGGCCCCTTCGTCTTCATATAAGTTGTCAAAAACATTAAACAACAGCAAATGTGTGTTTTGAAACACCCTGCCTCTTCACTTCATCAAATATTAAAACTACGTTTTGGATTCGCCTCCTCGTACAACTGCGATGCACCTGTGTACACATCTCCTTGGGGGGTAGTGTGTTGCCAACTCTTGTGACAGAAATAAGCCAACCTATCTCTGGGCAAGAGAAATAAGCCAAATCTCGCATCAAAATACTTTTATAAAAATATAGTATTTTGCTCATTTTTATACTATTACAGTACATACATATTAGACAACTGTCCTATTCTGACATCCACACTCGCCTAACCTATGGGTATTTGTAGCCAACACACCAAGGAAATGTCCACACTCTGCCAAATGATTTACTACCCCCCCCCCCCCCCCCCCCAAAAAAAAAACTGCCCAACAGTCTAGACAAATTTCATGTATTAGTCATTATGATTGTCTATGTTTGTGAATCTATATTATTTATCCAGCGTTTGAGCCAAGGGGCAACATATTATAGCCATCAGACCTAAAACTCAGCCCCTATTTAATTATGTTGTTTATATATAAAATACGAACACAAATAACTTTCTTATAGCCTATAATGGCCAGCACACATGAAAATAGCTGATCTACAAGCTCACAGTGGCACATTGTGAGGGTGAACATTTGTAATTTAAAATTTAAAATCACATTGAGAATAAAACGAAATATTTTGAAATTGTAATAACAAGGGCACATCATATTTTCGTATGGTTGTCTGTTGACAATTACATAATATTCTGTGGTTTCTCGGTGTGTAGAAATCTGGAAAATCCCTGGTTTAAACATTAGGAAGCAAACTACTGTACACTTACACTAGAATCAAGCCCAAAAAACATCAACCAGGAACTACAATAATTTATTTGTAAGTGACTTCCTAAAAAAAAAAAAAAGTCAAATGTTGCTTATAATAAGCAGACATGGCAACACAGCTCGTAAAGGCCGTGAACCATGAACTTCCTAGTCCATACCGGCTGTTGCTACTTTGCTAACTGGCTTAGACGATGGGGCCTCGACCGACTCGTTCGAAATTAGAACAAAAGGTTTTTACATTATGGTCTGAAAACAAAAGGGAAGACATCTTGGAGTGGCTTAGAAAACAGAAACTATTGAAAAATAAAGCATTTTGCCGTATTTGCAAAAAGAGAATGAATCTACAGTCAAAAAGAAGTGTCGACGGAGAAAATTGGTAAGTGCAGGCTAAAGCGCGGCAGCGCCATCTTGTCAGCTTTGGAGTGCTCCAACAACATAATTATGCTTAATTTCCATTCAATGCCGCAGCGCAACAACCTGCCAAGACTGTTTAATGCAATGTATTTGTGCATATGTTTGTTTGAACATTTAAAACATTGTAAATGGCAACAATATGTATATCATAAGTATAACACTAGAAAGATTGACAGATCTCGTTTTTGCAGCTATGCCAACACCAACACCCAGAGCCATCTAGTAGAAGAGTCGCGACATTTGGGTCAAAAACTGGGCGCTCGAGCTGCTGTTCATGCAGTCCAAATGGGCAATAACTGGAGTTAGAAATGCATTGTTTTCAACAAGAGTGTCGCAAATAAGAGCTATTTTATGCATGTCAACGGCATTGTACAGTAACAATATTACTCAATAACATTCATGTTGTACTATTGCTAAAAACAATTTAAAATAAAGCAGTTTAAGGTCATTAACGCTGGGCTGTTGCCAGAGCGCCATTGGAATGATCCCATTTAGTGATCAGGGTTTGCGACAGCGTAACTCTGTCTATACTCAGGGTCCGACTTTGCGGCGGCCCGACTTCTCTGTACCCCGAGTCGAGTTCATTTCTGCCTACTTAAGGTCCAGGACTTGTCCCTATTTGTTGTCCCTCTTCTCTATTCAAGTCTAAGTAAAATAGCCGCCATTGGACTGGCCCCCCGAAGTGGACGGAGTTGTCGTAACTCTGTCTATACTCTATGGCTCTGCCTACACCTCTCCCTTCCCCCACACTAACACGCCAAGGCGGTTCCTGGATCCCGCAACTGGCGTGATATTCAAAATCACAGAAAATCAAAATGGCCGCACGCATTCAATTGATCTTGACTTCATGTTCAAGGCTACCAGATTACAATTGTACTCAAAAATAGCTTTGTGTTTGTCAACTTGATAGCAGTTGCAAGGTGACTTGAAAGTAATGATACCAATCAGGGGTGGACTGGGAGCTCAAAACGTACGGGCAATTTTGTCTCAGAGCGGCCCTCTGAAGACCCTTATAATTAGCGTTGCAATCTTTGTGGGGCTCCGGGGCCTGAGCCCCCATGAGAATTTAAGACATAAGGGGCTCTGGGGCTCGGGCTAACTAAAATTAGTTAGTTAGTTTTAGTTAACTATAAAAACCCTGCAATAGGCAGTCTCATTTGAAGAGGACAGAGGGCCGCCAGCACTGATTCGTGGGCCGGTTTTGTGCAGATTTTTTTTTTATTCATTATTATTATTTTTTTTAATTAAAACACGACATTAACGGCCCCGGGGGGGGTCGGCCCACCGGGAAAATGCCCTGTATGCCAGACTGTCAGTCCACCCCTGATACCAATCGATTGAAATTGTTGAATGTCACCTTTTTGATTCTTGAGTTTATTTCCTATGTAATGAAAGGTTAACATTGTTAAAGGGGAATTCCACACATTTTCTACATTTCACTATGTCATTGAGAAACCAGAGATGTGTGGACATGATTTAAAAAGTTCAACCATTCTGTTTCCTATAAATGGAGTAATGAGTTTTATTTTAGGACCTACTTTTCTGAGAGTGTACAAATGGAACCAAATGTCCATTTGGTTCCATTTTTGTCACCCAAACGATGAAGATGGGTGGAATTCCCTTAAGTCATTGTGAGGGCATAATTAAAAAACATTAGTTTTTCCTCAATCAAGGTTCAAGTTTTATTATAGAAAGTAATGTTGAGATTTATCATTATGCATTATGTATTATGTATTATTGTTAGCATTATCATTTACATTTGCTGCTTTCTTTCATTTGAGGAAAATTAAACTAAAGTTGTCCTTATAAACAAACAACTTAATTATTTAATAATAGAACTCAAACAAAATCCTTTACTACATTCCACCTAGGGTGTGCAGACGCAGAGGACATCACTCACAACAGTCAATCAGAACGGGGTCATTGTTTCAGGGATCAAAATTAACCTTAAAGTCATGGCTGGAGTACATGTACAGGTAAGTACAGTGGTTTCAGCTTTTCCTTTTTCAAATCAATTCAGTCCTTTGTATGCACATGATGTATTACCATGTTTTTTTTTTTTTTTTTGTCAAACCTAAATGTAAGTTGCTCTGGATTAAGCACATCTGTAAATTGCAATTTTTAACATACGATTTGGGATACATTTGGTACTATGCACTCTTGCACAGTACTTGCAAGTAAAATAATGGCTTGTTAACATTAAAGTTTTAAATTGTTATTTGTAATCAAGTAAAACTGGGATATTGTGCGCACACATGCAGATTTGCACAAGGCTGAGGCTACGACAAGTTGACCTGATGGGAGATGGCATTGCTAGAAGTTCCACCACCCTCACATCCATGAACTCCAGACTGCGCCATGTTTGTACTTGTGCAATGAGGAGAGAGAGAATGAAGACGGGACAACTACTTGGTGGTCGTCACGAGTTTGTCATGATAGATGAAAGCAACTTCTGCCACAAACTTAAGGTAATTGTCAGACTGGCCAATACATCGATATTGTAATCAGAGCCTTGCAAAATTATAAACAACACAAATGGCTCTCATTTGCCAGAATGTGAACCCAGGCATGTTGAGTACACTGAGGTTAGAAATGTTGAGTTGAAACTGCAGGTAGAAAGTCTGTAGAAACTGCCGGATGCGTCAGAGCAACTTTCATAATTCCCATATGTAATCATACCATTTTCTAACCTACAGATGGCAAAAAAGTCAAAATTTCATCATGCTTTATGTAGCATGTGATCTCTAACTAGGGTGTTCTCATGATGCTGAATCCAATCCAAACATTAGTTTTCTCATTCATTTGGCCAAAGACTGAAATACCAGTCATCTAAAATGTGTTTAGTCAGCACATTTGGCCGTTTTCAGCCAAGGAATGTGTTTCTTTGCAAAGCTATTGCCTGGAAATGATTCAGCAATATTAAAACGGTAGTTTAGATACATGCTTCATAAAGCATGATGACATTTTTGCTTGTTTACCTTCTATATTGGTTGTTATTGGTATGGTCACATATTATGCCAATTATGAAACCAAAGCATTCAGCACATTCTACATGTTGGTGAACCCTACTCAACATTTTTAAACATAAAACCCTGGTATAATCAACAATACACAGAATCGGGCTCTATGGGCTGGCACACTACTGTATATAGTTCGTCTCTGCCAGTGGACTTAATGAGCCAAGTACCAAGTACCCTCTCCTGTGTAATTTTTTGGACTCTGCACACCCACACTTGCCATATAGACTAATAACTAATTACATGTGACACCAGATTTTGAAAAACCTGTTTCTATTCAGTCATTCTCAAATTTTTTCACGTGAGGGAACCCCAAAACTACATAATTGGGCACCGACCCCAGAGTTATACATGTTTGGTCTTAAAGAATATATATTATTTGCACCATGATTTTTCAAAAACAGTGCAGTCCAGTAATAATGTCATTTGACCTAGAACTAATTGCAAAAAAAAAAAAAAAAAAAAACTAACTCCGCTGATTTTGTATCTTCAAAATATCCTGAATAACGGATAAAAAGTTGCCTGGAATTGTCTGAGGGGAAAGCTTTGAAAATGGCCTTTACAGTATGTCCACCATTGAAATTCTATTGAATTGACACATCAAACTAGAGAGTTTTCATGATGCTGAATCCATTCTTAGCATTACTTTTGCACAAAATCACTCATTAGGTGAAATATCGCCTTAACAACTTGCCCAAATGTGCTGACCTCGTCACATCTGTGAACACGGTTATGGCTATTTCCAACCCAAGGAAGATTTTTGGGGCAAAATTGATGCTTGGAATGGATTTTGCTTTTTTTGCAGTTAGTCCCAGGTTGACCCCTTCTATTCCATATAATGACTGTACTAGTGGATCTACAAGCTCGTTCAGAAACCCATCTTCCAGTGACATCATCGATGGGTTCTCCAATGATAAAAATATGTATATATATTTAAATATTGTTTAAAAAAATCTACCGAACAATGCTGTCACTGGAAAAGATGTTTATGAACTGCCCACGACAAAAACAAAATGATAAATAGCATTTTCCCTCTTGTAGTAATAACACTGCTGTGTTTCAACATTATTTAGGTGGGTACTTGGGAGAGCGTGATATTTTCTATGGTGATACTTGGTATAAAAGAGTTAAACAGTGAATGACTGGACAGAATTGTAGAATGTGTATTATCTTTTGATATGCTTTTATTGTTTAATTTCAAACAGTATGGCCGAGGGAGATTTGGCAGTACATGGAGGAGGCGCAAATGGGTCTTCGGGATGCTGGATGTCAAAAGGGAGAGACGTCTACCAGTTCTTCGACTGGTGAAGAAACGTTCAAGGAGGGATCTACTGCCAATCAAAACCAGGCATGTTCGTCCAGGATCATCGATAGTCAGCGATCAGTGGAGAGCTTATGTGGGCGCACTGTCTGCCTCAGGGTATAACCATTACACTGTTAACCACAGTAGAAGCTTTGTTGACCCAGACAGTGGAGCGCACACACAAAATATACAAAAAAAAAAAAAAAAAAAAAAAAAAGAGCATGGGGTGTCTACAAAAGTCAAGTGTGGCGACAGAGAGGAAACAGGAATGTGCACCTCTTAAAGGAGCATTTAGCCTTTATAGAATGGACATACTGGCTTGGCAGGAGGCACAAGTATGGTCCCTTGGGGCGTTTACTGAAAGATATTCGCCAAAAGTTTAAAGCTCATTCAGGAAACAAACATTAGAAATTGTTAGTCCTAGTCATCTTTTCTCCCTCTTAACTTATTTTTGATTATTATTCCCTATTATTTCAGTGGCTACAGAATCATCCAAATTAACTACTGTTTGACATTTTTAAAAGATTTTGGGCTCACCTGTGTCTTTAACTCAGTGACAAATACTTTTCTTAAAATGTAAAAAAAAATTGGACATTTCAAAGTAAAGATTACAGCACTTGAACCTGGTAATGTTTTATTTAAAAAATGTCAATCATTGGGTAAGCACTGATTTTCTATTTCTGAAGATGCATTGAACCTGGTAATGTTTATGAGAAATCTGTCAAATCATATTGGATAAGCGCACATTTTCATAGGCACTGGTGTTGTCTATGTTGTCCACCGAGCAGCAGTGAATTATCCCTTCAGCAAGGCCTTCAACAAACAGAATAAAGCAATGGGCAGTGGCTAACTTTAGTGTGAGCTAAACTAGAATGGAGACTATGAGGACCACTCCTTCCCTCCACTAGTCCTCCCCCCTCTCCGTTGACTTTTATTTTTTTTCTTTATTATTGTTATTATTAGAGTGGAAATTTAGTGGCTACAAAATCGGTGCTTATTCAATGTGATTTGACATTTTTCTGGACAATTCTGGCTCAACTGTGTCTTTAACTACAGTGAGCCGGATTTGTCGGTAGCAGTTCTTAGACTGGTGAATAAGCGTTCAGGGTGGGATCTACTAACAATCATGACCAGGCATGTTCGTCCAGGATCATCGATAGTCAGCGATCAGTGGAGAGCTTATGTGGGCGCACTGTCTGCCTCAGGGTACAACCATTACACTGTCAACAAACAAAATAGCGAAACACACAAAAAATTACAAAACTCAACTCTCAATGGTTTGATATTCAGCCCACCCGCACAGACAGAAAATGACTTCTTCTTGTGTATGGGAAATAGCTCACAACTATTTTTAGATTGTCAATATTCTTGTGATTGGGTTCGGTACAACACAATCTCAGACACTGTTGAGCAAATTCTGTAAGTGGACCATCATCTTTGAATGCTTTTCTTAAATCCTCGTAGAGTACAGGGTCAACCTTTGCAAGTTCTGCAATGGGTGCCAGATTTGCAATAGTATTACGGTCAACCTTCAACTCTCTGTAGGCTTCCGACATGGTACGTCCTCTTTTAAACAGCTTCAGCACGTTGTTGTACCGTTCAATTGACTGTTCCAGTGTTTCCACTGTGGAAGAAAAGTGTAGACATTTTAGCTATCTAGCATTAAACTTTTGTTTAATGCTAGATAGACAATAGATAGACAATAATGAATAAACTTAAACATCATCATCAAATCTCACATCGAAATACTTTTATTTTATCATTACAAAAACGTAGTGTTTTGGTTAATTTTATACTATTACATACTTCTTAGAGACAGCTGAAGGCACAGTTGAGCCAGAATTGTATTGGAAAAATGTCAAGCCATATTTGGATAAGCTCTAACAACATGATGTTGCACTGCAGGTCGTGCAGGGACTGGGTGGGCCAGATGTGTGGGTGCCAGTCCATGGTGTCTACACCATGGCCTGGATCTAGTCCACCCTGCTGCTGGCTTGATCAGCTGTGTCTGCCTGATTGTTGGTTGGTAGTAGATCCCGCCTTGTCTTTTGAAAGTGTTGCCACTGTTTCTTTAAGTGCTTGATCTGTAGCTGTTGAATCTCAATGATTCAACAGCTACAGATATGCCCCTCAGTTGAAGGCACAGTTGAGCCAGATTTTTCTTTTTAAAATGTCAACATTTGTTTTCTCATTCTAAGGCAGTGGTTTTCAACGTTTTTCATCCCAGGGACCACCATTTATTCAGGATTTGAGCCACAGACCACCATTTGAGGATATTTTAGCCCCACAGACCCCAAATCTAAAGATTTATTTTGCTTTTGTCCACAATTCAACAAAAACAAGCAAAACATACATTCCAAAATGGCTAATTCAGATGATGAACATTTTAACTCTTGAGAGTGTAAAAATGAAACCAAATGGACCCGCCAGGGTCCATTTTACGTTCTCAAGAGTTACATCTGGTTAACCAACTTAGCTGGGAACCCTCTTAGGGACCACTGGTTGAAAACCACTGTTCTACTGGTTTGGTTTTTTGGTTGGTTGGATCACAGTGGAGATGAGCTGAGGTTTTTTGCTGGCTGTTGGTGGTGTAATTCAGGGGTTTTCAACCTTTTTTGACTCCAGGGACTACGCATTCATTCAGCATTTGAGTCACGGACCACAAATTGATTACATTTTCACACCAACGACCTAGAATTAAAGAATTCTTTTGGTTTTGTCCACCTTCTTAATTAAATTTTGTCCATCTTCTTAATTAAATAGTGCTAATTCAGGTGATGAATATTTTAACTCGTGATAGTGAAAATGAAACCAAATGGACCCACAAGGGTCCATTTGGTTTCATTTTTACATTCTCAAGAGCTACATCTGGTTAACCAACTTTCCATCATTTAGCCTGGGGACCACCTGGAACCCTCTCAGGGACCACTGGTGGTCCCCGGACCACCTGTTGAAAACCCCTGTTCTAAGGGAACCAGTGGGGGTGGTTTCATATGGGGTTGTCCTTTAGAGTAAAAAATAACAGTCAAACCATATTTGCATAAGCTCTAACAACATGATGTTGCACTGCAGGTCGTGCGGGGACCGGGTGGGCCAGATGTGTGGGTGCCAGTCCACCATGGGCTGGATCTTGCTCACCCCGGGGCTTGCTTTATTATCTGTTGTCTTGTTTCTTTATGTATTGTTCTTTATGTATCTGTTGTGTGGCTGGCTGGCTGGCTCAATAAAAGTCATTCTTGAAGATAGCTTGTAATTGTATTTTGCTTTATGTTATGTTTGTGATTTGTGTACAAATATCCAGTTCATGATGACTTCCTGGTTAGTTAATGAGTTGTAAATGATGAACTAACTATGAACTACACGTGGCAGATGGGTTATAAATGCTAAAAGTTCATGACTTTAATTTGGGGTGCAAATATCCATTAACTAACTATGAACTACATGTAGCAAATGTGTTATAAATGCTAAATGTTCATGACTTTAGTTTGGGGTGCAAATATCCATTAACTACACGTACCTGAAGGGTTATAAATGCTAAAAGTTCATGACTTTAGTTTGGGGTGCAAATATCTATTAACTACCTATGAACTCTCTAGTAAGTAATGGTAGTTCATAATGATGATACTGTCCAAAAACACCAGAAATTACCCATTGAATATCAGGGAGACCTTCCAAGAGACCCCATAGACTCCATATGAGGGGGGAAAATAACCTCCAGAGGACCTATAGATTGGGAAAACTGAAAAGAGTTGAAAATGATCCATAAAGCACCAGGGAGGGCTCTGGAGAGAACCCTACCCGCGTTCGAGCACTCATAATGGCCATAGATATGAGGGGGGAAAATAACCTCCAGAGGACCTATAGATTGGGAAAACTGAAAAGAGTTGAAAATGATCCAGAAAGCACCAGGGAGGGCTCTGGAGAGACCCCTACCCACCTTTTGAGTACTCATCCTGGGCATAGAATGAGTAAAATGACCCACGAGTACAACCAGCAAGGACCTCCACAAAGACCGACTCTAAACTAAACATACCCGCCAATGAGGACTCATTGTGGGCATAGATTTGGGTGAAAAAAGTTGATCTATAAATCATCTACAAACTCATGGTTAACTAATGCTTATTCATGATGAATCATCATCATCATGAGTCATGATAAGTTAATGATGAATTATGATTAACCAATGGTTGACTAATGTTTAACAAATGCATTAGTTACGCATTAGTTCATCATTAGTTCATGAACCGTATTATAAAGTGTTACCAAAAAATGTTTTGTCCTCCTGTATGAGTCCTCATGTGTCTCATTAGATTGGTTCTCTGATTGAAGCCTTTTCCACAAACTGTACATAAAAAGGGCTTTTCCCCTGTGTGAGTCATCATGTGTGATTTCAGATTATTCACTTGAGCAAAGCTTTTGCTGCAAACTGTGCAAGTAAATGGCTTCTCCCCTGTATGGGTCATCATGTGCAATTTCAGACCCCACATGCGAGTAAAGCCTTTGCCACACACCATACACGTAAAGGGTCTTTCTCCTGTATGAGTCCTCATGTGTTCGATTAGAATATAATGTTTACTACAGCTTTTTCCACAAACTGTACACACAAAGGTGGGGTGACATATCCTCATGTGAAATTTTAGATTGGCTGCTGTACCAGCAAAGCCACACTTTTCTGGTGTATCGGACACCCTTTTCCCTTCCACATTTTGTGTCTCGGGGGATGCCAGTCTGTTCGCAACTGATCCATCATCCCTGTTCAGCTCCCACTTATCACTGTATTCAGTGTAAGATTCAGAACAGTGCAAAGAGCTAATCTGGTCGTCACTAATTGGTTGTGATTTTCCACAGTCCTGTGAATCACCTCGTGCTGTCATGAGTTCAGTTGAGCTGTTGTCTACAAGAACTGTCTCTTTGTCTTCAACATCATCTTCAGTTTTCACAGCTACTATTATCAACCCCTCCTGTGTGACAAGTTGTTCCCCTGGTTCCTCTTTAATATGTGGAGACTCTGGTTCTCCCTGGACCTGAACAGTTCCTCCCCAACTGGTGCAGGATGTCTAGGAAACAGACAAAAATATGTCATTATATTGGTTATGTACACCATATACTGTATATCACCACAGCAAAACTTGTATTGTTTACATCACAATACAACAGTCAGGTCTGAATATGTCATTTTTGTCATTTCATTCACTTCTTTAGGTTTTTGAGAAAGGATGAAATCCCAAAGAAGAAAAATGTATAATTTATGATGTTTCTGTTCGTTTCTACAGTACCAACCTGCTCAGTTGATGCTCTCCTTCGTAGCCATATCCAGTAGTCTGCTTTTGTGGTCAATTTCTTGTTTCAAGTAGAAAGCCTCACCCTCATACTCTTTTAGAATTCTTCCAACAGTCTCACATATCTCTTCAGCTGCTGCAGCCAGTCTCCCATTGACCAAGAACATCAGTGATTGTAGAAAGGACATATCTGAGCTCTGTGTTCGTCCTTGTGACAAGAGAAAGAGAACTTCAGTCCTTGCAGCTTGACCAATGTGTGTCAGACTAATGAAACATAGCACTGTTAAATACTCACAAAGGGTGTATGCTAAGCCAATCAGAGAAGACTTGGTGTACGTGTGTTGGGGGCAGGGTGGGGGTTACAGAGCAATAATAAACCGAAACTGAAGAATGGCTGCTTAAGCACCCCCCCCCCCCCCCCACTTAACCATTCTCACACCTTCTCATACCAAGCAGGCTACAATAAATTCCTCAAAGCTACAACTGGATAATTGCAGCTGTTGTAACTAGATCCTATGAAGGAAAGATGTGTTTGCTTTATATAATATCAGCACAACAATATAGCATTCTACAATAGGCCCTATGCCAAACCTTGATGTTTAAATGTTAGCTACTGGTTCTCAAAGTGAGCCAGGGTTCCACATGGAATCAATTTTCCAACTTGCTCTGTGTAAATAAATAGTCAAAAGACCAATAGAAATATCTATCTAGTGTATTTTCTAGAATAAAGACAAAGGGACTACAAATCTCAAACCCCAAAATCGGCACAGCGCTCCACTTCTGGTCTATGAGAGGTATCATAAAATACCCTAATTTCACTACTTTCTTACTGGGCTGTAGTGGTTTTATTCGTGTTCCATATGTTTAATTTGTCATTTTCAATGTCACATGCTTGCTATCACAATATACAGTACAAAAATATACTATAATATACTCCCATCAGAGAGTCACAAGTATTAGCATTATAAATCTGTGTTGTTGCACCACTGTGTATGTGTCTATGGTAATGAAGCTCACAGCTGTAGTGTACATTATGCCTATGGTCCAGGTATAGATCAATGGTATTCAAATTGTACCTTTAGGCTTCATTACTCCTGAAGCATTAACATGTCAATATGGCCACCATGGAGGAGGAGCATAAACAACTGTTTGCATAGTAATGGCAAGCTTCAGATGCTAATTACAAGTCTCATCTGAGCGCCACTGCAGAGAGTACAGTATATCTTTAGTAACTGATACTACACTCAACAAAAAAATAAACGCAACACTTTTGTTTTTGCTCCCATTTTTCAGGGGATGGACTTAAAGCCCTAAAATTCATTTCAGATATACAATATAACTATTTCTCTCAAACACTGTTCACAAATCTGCCTAAATGTGTGATATTGAGCACTTCTGCTTTGTTAAGATAATCCATCCCACCTCACAGGTGTGCCACATTAAGATGCAGATTTGACATCATTATTAGTGCACAGGTGTACCTTAGACTGTCCACAATAAAAGACACCCTGGAATGTGCAATTTTATTTTGCCTTATTGGGTGTATGGGCCTCCGAACCAGTCAGTATCTGGTGTGACCACCATTTGCCTCATGCAGTGCAACACATCTTCTTCGCATAGAGTTTATCAGATCGTCAATTGTGGCCTGTGGAATGTTGGTCCACTCCTCTTCAATGGCTAAGTGAAGTTGCTGGATATTAGTGGGAACTGGTACACACTGTAAAAATGGTAATAACACAATATTACCACATTATTACCATTTCGACAGCGCATTAAACTCTAGTGAGTGTGTAGGTGTACGCACTCAGTCCAGGTTATCAGTTAGTCGTGCCTCGATATGTGGTCACACATTGTGACATGTCACACCACCACATATAGCCGTCTCCATGAGATTACGAGTCACAACACTGGCCAAATGTATCCCTGGATAACCATATATGGAAAATACTGAGATCTGCATATATGGAGCCAGACAGCAACTCTACATACGACATACCATATGTTTATCCTTGCCCACCCGTCCTTCCTGTTCTGACATGTTGTTCTAACCTTATCAAACCATGTACACTCAAGACCTATTTCATTCCATACATGTCAATCAGCTCACTAAGCAGTTTGATCTCACCCAGGAGTATGTGTGCACAGCATGCAACCTCAAGGTCAGAGTGAATGTCAACCATATACACCAAGTGTATTCACACAGCAATAAGACAGGACCAAGCAAGCAGCTAAGAACAATAAGCCATATAAACATGGAAGACTGACCTTGAGAAAAAGAAGACCATTAGTAGTATTGGGTTCTTGAAAATACACAAATCAGAGGTGTCAGTCCCTAGATTTGAACCGAGGACTTGAAGTTATGTGCTTTACGAATGAACCATGTAGACCACCAAGTCTGAACTTCAGAAAATAGGTGGCATGCATGTGTGCATTAATGGCAGAAGAATGTTTTAACAAACAAAGCAATTTTCTTTGCCTGATATCTGTATGCAGCAATGTTCACGTGTGAAATCTAGGCAGTAAATATTAGGGCTGGGACGATATTGGTAGCTCACGATACGATATAGGTGGCGATATTAGGCCTTCGATAATTAATATATCATGATATTTGATATATTGCGATATTTGCGATATATTGCATAAAATTCGTCAACGATACATCATGATACTGTAACTGCAGCTGAAGAAAAACAATAAAAAACTAAAAGACAAAAATCAGAACTAATGTATATCTTCAGGTATTTATCTTAGCTTTCATTTGTCTCAACTGATTTTCATACTGGGCTTTTTGTTTTTATCTTGTGTTTGTTTTTTGGGAATGAAGCAGCTATAGAAGTCAGTTAACATTTTAGTTCTGCAAACCGGTTTTTCCTCCCGGAATTATCACTCAGCAAATGAATATACGATATATATTGCGGGAGGAGGTATACGATATTATCACAATAACGATATTTCAGCACACCCCTAGTAAATATGGTTTATTTTTAACTGCTCAAAATGGTGGAAACTCTGAGGGTGGAGCTTACTGGTCAAAGAGACACATGTGTTCCCCATGAGACAAGAAACATGTGGAGAGAAGCTCCATAACGTTTGGCCAAATGGTGATGACTTATGGCTGTTGTGCACAATATGCAATGACAAATAAAGACAAAATCAAGTGTTTATAGGAGTACGGCCAATGAGGCTATCCCTATTATGTAAGAAAAGGGACGACGACAACAATAACATTTCCAGTTTGTACTTTAATTGTGTGAGGGATGTATCAGACAGCATACAGTGATATTCAAATTGTACCTTTACAGTCGAATTGCTGCTCATTGACTCTCTCCCTGCTAACTGAAACATTACATGTCAACATTATATGTCAATAATGACACCATGGAAGAGGAGAACACACCACTGCCCGCATCTAGACTAATTTAGTATTTTTAAAAGTCTAAGCCTACAACTTTCCCAGGACTCAAACTTTTGACTTCATACATTCCAACAATTCAATGATTTAATAAATAAAATGCAAGACGCTAATTTGTATTGTGTGCAAATATTTCTTTATTCATTTGGACACTGTGTGAGTCAGGCATTGTCATTAATGACTGGGATCTGCATATGCTTTTTTTTTTTTTTTTTTTTTTTTTACATAAAATAGAGATGGCCTCATTGGCCGTACTCCTATAAACACTTGATGTTTGTCTTTATGTGTCATTGCATAATGTGCACAACAATTTACATTTATCAAAGAAATACACAGATCAACAGCGAATGAGGAAAAAAGAAAAAACAAATCTGAGAACATCATCTCATGTCTTATTGAGTTCACCCTAGCTGAAATAGATGATGAGATATTTGTTTCGATTTTGTTTTCGTCAGCGAGGTAATTGGTGAACATTAGTAGCACCAGTGATTTAAGAACAGTGAACACATAGGCAGTGAATTCAGATAGTATGTTATGGTTACTAGCTAACACAAATCAAAATGTTTATCCTACTCTTTTCTAAAAAAAAAAAAAAAAAAAAATCTTGAGCCAGTTATTTGGGTCTCTCTCCGGTGTGAATTCTCTGGTGGGATTTAAGGCTGGACATTTGAGAGAAATGTCGTCCACACTGGTCACATCCATAGGGTTTCTCTCCTGTGTGAATTCTCTGGTGTGATTTAAGATGTTCAATCCGAGAGAAGTGTTTTCCACAATATTCACATCCATAGGGTTTCTCTCCTGTGTGAATTCGCTCGTGTGTTTTAAGGGGTTCAATTCGAGAAAAAAATTGTCCTGTATGAGTCCTCATATGTTCAATTAGAATATACTGTTTACTAAAGTTTTTCCACAAACTGTACACACAAAGGTGGGGTGACATATCCTCATATGAAATTTTAGATTAGCTGCTGTACCAGCAAAGCCACACATTGAACAAGGAAACAGCCTTTCTGGTGTATCAGACACCCTTTTTCCTTCCACATCTTGTGTCTCGGGGGATGCTAGTCTGTTCGAAACGGTTCGATCATCGCTGTTCAACTCCCGCTTATCACTGTCTTCAGTGTCAGATTTAGAACCAGAGCTAATCTGGGCATCACTAGTTGGTTGTGATTTTCTGCAGTACTGTGAATCACCTTGTGCTGTCATGAGTTCAGTTGAGCTGTTGTCTACAAGCACCTTCTCTTTGTTTTCAACATCATCCTCAGTTTTCACAACTACTATTATCAACCCCTCCTCCTGTGTGACAAGTTGTTCCCCTGGTTCCTCTTTAATATGTGAAGACTCATGTTCTCCCTGGAACTGAACAGAGTTCCTCCCCAACTGGTGCAGGATGCCTAGGAAATCAGACAAAAAATATATTATTACATTGGTTATGTACACTATGAATATGTCATTTTTGTCATTTCATTCACTTTTTTAGGTTTTGGAGAAAGGTTAAAATCACAAAAAAATACCATGAAAGTTACAGCCTCTCACGTTAAAACTACACTCCAAGCAAACTTGACTCTGAGACTGATTATCTCGTCTGTTGTATGATTTATGACAGTGGTTTTCTTACCAGGGCCCACTATTCAGAATTTGAGCAACGGACCATTAGCTCCACAGTTTTTCTCTAACCTGCTTATTGTAGTCGTTTTTCCAAATCACTCTCTCATTCTCTGGTCTATAGTCTACAATATGAATGACAGTACCAACCTGCTCCCTGTAAGTTGATGCTCTCCTTCGTAGCCATATCCAGTAGTCTGCTTTTGTGGTCAATTTCTTGTTTCAAGCAGAAAGCCTCCTCCTCATACTCTTTTAGAATTCTTCCAACAGTCTCACATATCTCTTCAGCTGCTGCAGCTGTAGTATTGGCTATAATGTGGGGGGAACGTTTGTATGTGGGCACTGGGGTACCGGGGGACAGTTTAATAAAGACATACCTGACCTGCTGCAACAACAACAATGTGTCAGCTCTCCGTCTCTCAATGTACTTAACTTTGTACTTTATATAACCCACTCGACATGGTGTCAGAAGTGGCCAGTGTTATTTGCCAGTAGTTTACCCCGACGTTTTTTTTGTTTTGGTCCAGTGTAACGCCGTCGTGCAGTATTTTGGCCGGTCGTTTAACGTCACAACGGCGCCATGAATCAGTTTCAAGTTCCCCCACCGGAGAAGTTTTCGTTCAAGTCGGAGGATTGGCCGAAATGGATCAAACGTTTTGACAGATTTCGGATTGCGTCGGGATTGGAGACGCAGGCGGACGAGAACCAGGTTAATGCCTTGATCTATACTATGGGAGAAGAAGCAGAGGATATACTCGTTTCACTGCATCTGACGGATGAGGAGGCTGCCGACTACACTACAGTGAAAGACAGGTTGGATGGTCATTTCATAACACGCAGAAACGTGATTTTTGAGAGGGCCAAGTTTAATCTGCGGCATCAGGAAGTGGACGAGACTGTGGACTGCTTCATTACGGCTCTGCACTGTCTGGCTGAACACTGTGGATATGGAGCCCTGCACGACGAGTTGGTGAGGGACAGACTGGTGGTCGGGGTGAGAGACAAGAAACTATCTGAAATGTTACAAATGGACCCCAACTTGACATTAGTGACGGCTGTTACTAAGGCTCGACAGAGTGAGCAGGTCAAAAAGCAACAAGAACTGTAAAAAACAAATTTTAAAGGTGAAATGACAAACACACAGCTTGACAGTGTATACGCCCAGCAGCGAGGGGGCGCTAGGTACAAGCAGACCAAGACACAATTTTCTCAGCATCAACCACCCAAGAAAACTGCACAGACAGAGCCCTCCAATAAGAGACAGTGTAAATGGTGTGGTGACAGCAGGGGCCACAGCCAGCAGCAATGCCCAGCTAGGGAGGCTGTGTGCAACCACTGTAGAAAAATTGGACATTATGCGAGGGTCTGCCGGGCCAAGATGGTTCATGAGGTGAACGTTGCCTCATTGTCAATGACAGAGGATTCTGACGAAGAGGCTGCATTCATTGGCTCAATGACGGCGGAGGTCGACGACGGCCCATGGATGACAGAAGTAAAATAGACACAGGTGCAGATGTGACGGCGGTCCCAGAAACACTGTACAGCCAAGGCCAGTTCAATAGACTAGAGAGAACATCAAAGCCTATATATGGACCAGGGGGGACGGCATTGACTGTAAAGGGGAAATTCACAGCTACGCTAAGCAGGGGAAACAGACAGACAGAGCAGGACGTCTACGTGGTTGGGGCCTTCGCCACATAGTCCGTGGGACGCCAGGAAAAATACCGCCATCAAAAGGGACAAGACATATGTGGTATCATTACGTTCGTCTGACATCCAGGAATGCAAAAATGTGTGATAGCAGTTTCAGAAGAGTAGCTGAATACAGTTTTTTGGCATTTATATCTGATAAAATGTTGTAATAACTTCATAACTTGAAATGCATTGATTTTACGCCCCATAAATGTATTGAACGTTAATATAAAGTTGAGCATTACGAACGATTTGGTACCAACTACATGTCTGTATCTCCTACGGTTCTCGAGATACAGTATATAGGTACATTCACAGATGGAGGAGAGCAAGACAT
Source organism: Benthosema pterotum (assembly GCA_039105355.1). Classification (NCBI taxonomy): domain Eukaryota; kingdom Metazoa; phylum Chordata; class Actinopteri; order Myctophiformes; family Myctophidae; genus Benthosema; species Benthosema pterotum. The sequence continues at coordinate 5,310,480 of CM076970.1, forward strand.
TTGTAACATTGATTTTTAAGTCAATCAAATGGTGATACAGGCATGAGAATTGGTACACACACTCTTCAAACCCCACTATTTCTAAAAGTACTGCGTGCCCTGCAAAATTCCAAGATGGCACCCCCCAAATCCAAGATGTCCGTCCAAAAATGTGGTTTTTCCTTCATAACTCAAATTACAAAGATCTTAAGCCCCATAAATGTATTGAACGTTAATATAAAGTCGGGCATTACGGACATTTTGATACCAAGTACATGGCTGTATGTACTACGGTTCTTGAGTTACAACATATACGTAGTGATGTGGCACCATAAGTGTAACATTTTGGCATGTTTCACTCTTTAACTCAAAGATCCCTTTATCACCATTTATTCTATTTTCAGGAAATGGACCTACATGTATCTGCTATCATAAACCACTTCAAGTTTTTCAATTGATGAAACGGGTCAGGAGTTATTAAGCCAATTGTGAAGGGCTGTTTCAGTGCTAAAATTGCTGCGTACATTCTGCGAATATAAGCCACCCAGAAATGTCTGTCTGTGCATCTGTCCTTCACAATAAGTGTATATGTGAAGTGGACGAACCAAGTGTACCATGTGTCATACTATAATTGTATAATGTGCAAAAATGCGTAATAGTGTAATATATGCAATAGTGTAATAGAGCTAATAGTGTAATATATGCAGTCTATAGCGGTATACTGTAATAGGGTAATGTATGTAATAAGTGCCACAGTGTAACATGTGTAATAGTGTAATAGGGTAATATGTGTAATAGTGTCATAGTGTAACATGTGTAATAGTGTAATATGTTTATATGTGTAATAGTGGCATAGTGTAACATGTGTAATAGTGTAATAGGTTGATATGTGTAATAGTGGCATAGTGTAACATGTGTAATAGTGGCATAGTGTAACATGTTGTAATAGCATAATAGGGTAATGTGTGTAATAGTGTAACATGTGTAATAGTGTAATAGGTTGATATGTGTAATAGTGGCATAGTGTAACATGTGTAATAGCATAATAGTGTAACATGTGTAATAGCATAATAGGGTAATATGTGTAATAGTGTCATAGTGTAACATGTGTAATAGGGTAATAGTGTAATATATGCAATAGTGTAATAGGGCTAATAGTGTAATGTCTGTGCATTATGGTAATAGTGTAATATATTACTGTAATATTGGTATAGCATAATAGCGTAATATGTGTACTAGTGTCATATTGTGACATGTGTAATAGGCAAGTATGTGTATCATGTGTAATGGTGTAATAGGACAATTACACTAGACCACTATTCAATATATTACACTATTACCCTAATGCACATATATTTCACTATTACACCATTACATATATTACCCTATTACACTATTACATATATTACCCTATTACACTGTTACACAATTGCATATATTACACTATTACATGATTGCGTATATTGCACTATTACCCTAATGTACATATATTGCACTATTACACTATTACACATATTACCCTATTACACTATGACACTATTACACATATTTCCTATTACACTATTAGCCTAATGCACAAATATCACACTATTACACTTATTACCCTATTACACATGTTACACTATGACACTATTACACATATTACCCTATTACCCTATTACCCTATTACACATGTTACACTATGACACTATTACACATATTAACCTATTACAGTATTACACGTTACACTACGACACTATTACACATATTACCCTATTACACATGTTACACTATGACACTATTACACATATTACCCATGTTACACTATGACACTATTACACATATTACCCTATTACACATATTGCCCTATTACAGTATTACACGTTACACTACGACACTATTACATATTACCCACATTATACACATTATACCATTATACTATGACACATGCTACACTTGGTGCGTCCGCTTCACATATACACTTATTGTGAAGGACAGATGCACAGACAGACATTTCTGGGTGGCTTATATTCGCAGAATGTACGCAGCAATTTTAGCACTGAAACAGCCCTTCACAATTGGCTTAATAACTCCCGACCCATTTCGTCAATTGAAAAACTTGAAGTGGTTTATGATAGCAGATACATGTAGGTCCATTTCCTGAAAATAGAATAAATGGTGATAAAGGGATCTTTGAGTTAAAGAGTGAAACATGCCAAAATGTTACACTTATGGTGCCACATCACTATGTATATGTTGTAACTCAAGAACCGTAGTACATACAGCCATGTACTTGGTATCAAAATGTCCGTAATGCCCGACTTTATATTAACGCTCAATACATTTATGGGGCTTAAGATCTTTGTAATTTGAGTTATGAAGGAAAAACCACATTTTTGGACGGACATCTTGGATTTTGGGGGGTGCCATCTTGGAATTTTGCAGGGCACGCAGTACTTTTAGAAATAGTGGGGTTTGAAGAGTGTGTGTACCAATTCTCATGCCTGTATCACCATTTGATTGACTTAAAAATCAATGTTACAAATGTCTTGCTCTGTGAATGTACCTATATACTGTATCTCGAGAACCGTAGGAGATACAGACATGTAGTTGGTACCAAATCGTTCGTAATGCTCAACTTTATATTAACGTTCAATACATTTATGGGGCGTAAAATCAATGCATTTCAAGTTATGAAGTTATTACAACATTTTATCAGATATAAATGCCAAAAAACTGTATTCAGCTACTCTTCTGAAACTGCTATCACACATTTTTGCATTCCTGGATGTCAGACGAACGTAATGATACCACATATGTCTTGTCCCTTTTGATGGCGGTAAATTGCCATTTTTTGCCTGGCGTCCCACGGACTAACACCGTTGCTGGGCCGGCCGGCTGCCACAGCCCTGCATCTAGTAGCCAGGTTGGATGCTGTCAGCCTGTGCTCAAAGGAGACAGTGAAAGCCCAGTTCCCCGAACTTTTCAGTGGCCTGGGGAAAATGCAGGGTGAATACAACATCGTCCTGAAGCCAGGGGCAAAGCCATTTTCCCTCTCTACAACCAGGCGTATCTCTCTCCCCCTTCTACCAAAGGTGAAAGAAGAACTGGACCGCATGGAACAGCAGGGGGTCATTTCAAAGGTGGAGGCCCCTACTGATTGGTGCGCGCCCATGGTGGTGGTCCCCAAGCGCACAGGGAAGGTCAGGATCTGCACAGACCTCACAGAACTGAACAAATCAGTCATGAGGGAGAGACACCCGCTCCCCTCAGTCGAACACACCTTGGGACAGCTTGCCGGAGCCCAAGTGTTTTCTAAATTAGACGCCAATTCTGGCTTTTGGCAGATCCCTCTTTCCAGGGAATCCTCCCTGTTAACGACCTTCATAACGCCGTTTGGACGATACTGCTACAATCGTTTATGCTTTGGGATTTCTTCTGCACCAGAGCACTTCCAGAGGCGCATGTCACAAATACTGGAGGGTCTGGAAGGTGTTCTGTGCCAGATGGATGATGTGCTCATTTGGGGGGCCACACAAGAGCAGCACGACGTCAGGCTGCATGCAGCTCTGTCTCGGCTCCGGACGGCTGGGGTCACGCTAAACGAGAAGTGTGAGTTCTCTAAGAAACGGATCAAGTTCCTGGGGCAGGTCTTGGATGCATCGGGGGTGACGGCTGACCCCGATAAAGTGGATGCTGTGAAAGCCATGAAGGAGCCTGACAATGTCAGCAAAGTGAGAGGACTTCTGGGGATGGTTAACCATCTCAGGAAATTCTTGCCCCATCTAGCCGAGAAAACCCGCCCACTGAGGGACCTGCTGAACAAATCGAACATGTGGACGTGGGGGCCACAACAGCAGGAGGCCTTCAACCAACTTAAGAGGGAGCTGACAACGCCCCCTGGCCTGGCACTATACGATGCTAATGCGGAGACCTTGGTGTCTGCGGACGCCTCATCATACGGACTTGGCGCTGTTCTCCTCCAAAAGAATGCAGCCCAGGGGTGGAGACCAGTGGCATATGCTTCACGAGCCCTCAGTGGTACTGAACAAAGGTACGCACAGATAGAGAAGGAGGCACTGGCCTCCACGTGGGCCTGTGAGAGGTTTGCAGAGTTCCTCATCGGGAAGGACTTCCACATCGAAACGGACCACAAGCCTCTGGTTCCTCTTCTTGGGTCAAAGAGCTTGGATGAACTGCCACCACGCATTCAGCGCCTTAGGATGCGTCTGATGAGATTCTCGTACACTATATCACACGTGTCGGGGAAGACCATTGCAACAGCTGATGTGCTGTCCAGGGCACCCGTCAGTAGCACGCCAGTGGGGCTGCAGGAGGCTGACATAGACCTCTATGCTGACTCGCTACAGAACAGAGGCTCAAGGAGATACAGACCCACCAGGATAATGACGACACACTCCGCCAGCTGAAACACTACTGCATGGACGGCTGGCCGGACAAATACTCCATTGAACGTGAGTTTCAGCCCTTTTTGCCCTTCTCTGGGGAGTTGACTGTACAGCATGGTCTACTGCTGAAGGGGGAGAGGATTGTAATCCCTAAATCGCTCAGGGCAGACATACTGAGCAAACTGCATGAAGGACATCTTGGCATCACAAAGTGCAGAGAAAGGGCTAGGCAGTCAGTGTGGTGGCCAGGCCTCAGCAAGCAGCTGCAGCAGTTGGTGGACACCTGTGACGTGTGCGCACGAGAGAGAACAAACCTTAGAGAACCGATGATGCCTTCTGAATTCCCTACTAGACCGTGGTCCACCGTGGGGGCAGATCTGTTTCAGAGAGAGGGCAAGAACTACTTGCTCGTCGTCGACTATTTCTCAAGATACTTTGAGATCGCCAAGCTGGAAAAGACAACATCAGAAGCTGTCATTGTGCATTTCAAGTCGATGTTTGCCCGCCACGGGGTGCCGTCAGTGGTCCGGTCCGATAACGCAGGCCAGTTTGTGTCTGAGAGCTTCCGCAGGTTTGCACAAGACTGGGGGTTCAGCCAGGTGACGTCCAGTCCTCGGTTCCCGCAGAGTAATGGGGAGGTGGAGCGAGCCATAAAGACAGCCAAAGGGCTCCTTAAGAAGTCAGCGGACCCCTATCTCGCACTCATGGCCTACCGTGCTTCCCCACTGGCGAATGGATACAGTCCCACCGAGCTCCTCATGGGGAGGAAAATCAGAACACCCGTTCCAGTCATCCCGTCCCAGCTTGACCCGGGAAGTGTGGACATGGAAAAGCTGAAGCAGAAAGAGCGGGCATACAGACAAAACCAAAAACGCAACTACGATCGACGACACAAGACACACGACATGTCTCATCTGCACCCAGGCGAACATGTGTGGATCAGAGACACCATGGAACGAGGCACAGTTGTCTCAACCGCAGACACACCCAGATCCTACTTCGTGGAGACACCAAGCGGCACCATGCGGAGGAACAGGTTTCATCTATCACCAACCCCAGTGGGTCCGGGATCTGACACATCTGCCGAGATGGACGCATCACCAGACACGGACGCCACTCCATCAGCAGCGACACCGCCTGTCACACCGGGGAGTCAGGTCCAGCAGCAGCAGGAGCTGGAGCAGCAGCAGCAGCAGCTGACTCCGGCAGCGGGGAGCCGATACCCATCCAGGGTGAGACGACCTCCAGGCTACCTACGTATGTATGTTACTGAGCATGGGGCAGAATAATCCCTACAACGAGTAGAAGTGTGGGCAGTCTACCCCACACTTCTGGGTTCACACACACACACACACACACACACACACACACGCACACACACGCACACACACACACACACACACACGCACACACACACACACAAACTGAGTTGGGACATTGACTTTTTGTGGACTTCCTCTAATTTTGAAAAATGCAAGCAGTTGTGCAAAAAAAAAAAAAAAAAAAAAAAAAAAAAAAAAAAAAAAAAAAAAGATTGTTCAATGAGAAATGTTCCGGAGATATGCTTTACAATTTCAATATTTCAATTAAATTTCAGTTATTGTTGTTTACTGAGTTTACTGTTCAGACCCCTCCAGAGATAAAGACACTTCCCAGAAAGGAGGATGTAGTATTGGCTATAATGTGGGGGGAACGTTTGTATGTGGGCACTGGGGTACCGGGGGACAGTTTAATAAAGACGTACCTGACCTGCTGCAACAACAACAATGTGTCAGCTCTCCGTCTCTCAATGTACTTAACTTTGTACTTTATATAACCCACTCGACAGCAGCCAGTCTCCCTTTGACCAAGAACATCAGTGATTGTAGAAAGGACATATCTGAGCTCTGTGTGTGTTGATCCTTGTCAAGAGAGAGAAAGAGAACTTCAGTCCTTGCAGCTTGCAGAGACCAATGTGTGTCAGACTAATGAAACATAGCACTGTTAAATACTCACAAAGGGTGTATGCTAAGCCAATCAGAGAAGACTTGGTGTACGTGTGTTGGGGGCAGGGCGGGGTTACAGAGCAATAATAAACCGAAACTGAAGAATGGCTGCTTAAGTACCCCCACTTAACCATTCTCATACCTTCTCATACCAAGCAGGCTACAATAAATTCCTCAAAGCTACAACTGGATGTGTTTGCTTTATATAATATCAGCACAACAATATAGCATTCTACAATAGGCCAAACTTTGATGTTTAAATGTTAGCTACTGGTTCTCAAAGTGAGCCAGGGTTCCACATGGAATCAATTTTCCAACTTGCTCTGTGTAAATAAATAGTCAAAAGACCAATAGAAATATCCATCTAGTGTATTTTCTAGAATAAAGACAAAGGGACTACAAATCTCAAACCCCAAAATCGGACAGCGCCCCCACTTCTGGTCTATGAGAGGTATCATAAAATAGCCGAATTTCACTACTGGCTGGAAGAAAAAAAAAAAAAAATGTCTGTATGCAGCAATGTTCACGTGTGAACTTCAAAAATCTAGGCAGAAAATATGGTTTATTTTTAACTGCTCAAAATGGTGGAAACTCTGAGGGTGGAGCTTACTGGGTCAAAGAGACACATGTGTTCCCCATGAGACAAGATATATGTGGAGACAAGCTCCATAACGTTTGGCCAAATGGTGATGACTTATGGCTGTTGTGCACAATATGCAATGACAAATAAAGACAAAATCAAGTGTTTATAGGAGTACGGCCAATGAGGCCATCCCTATTATGTAAGAAAAGGGACAACAACAATAGCATTTCCAGTTTGTACTTTAATTGTGTGAGGGATGTATCAGACAGCATACAGTGATATTCAAATTGTACCTTTACAGTCGAATTGCTGCTCATTGACTCTCTCCCTGCTAACTGAAACATTACATGTCAACATTATGTCAATAATGACACCATGGAAGAGGAGAACACACCACTGCCCGCATCTAGACTAATTTAGTATTTTTAAAAGTCTAAGCCTACAACTTTCCCAGGACTCAAACTTTTGACTTCATACATTCCAACAATTCAATGATTTAATAAATAAAATGCAAGACGCTAATTTGTATTGTGTGCAAATATTTCTTTATTCATTTGGACACGGTGTGAGTCAGGCATTGTCATTAATGACTGGGATCTGCATATGTCTTTTCTTACATAAAATAGAGATGGCCTCATTGGCCGTAATCCTATAAACACTTGATGTTTGTCTTTATGTGTCATTGCATAATGTGCACAACAATTTACATTTATCAAAGAAATACACAGATCAACAGCGAATGAGGAAAAAAGAAAAAACAAATCTGAGAACATCATCTCGTGTCTTATTGAGTTCACCCTAGCTCAGGGGTGGCCAACCGGTCACAGACTAAGAGCCACGTTTTTCATTGTGTTACTGCAAAGAGCCACATCAAAGAGGATTCCAGGTGGTCCCCAGGCTAAATGATGGAAAGTTGGTTAGCCAGATGTAACTCTTTGATAGCGTAAACATGAAACCAAATGGACCCTTGCGGGTCCATTTGGTTTCATGTTTACACTCTCAAGAGTTAAAATATTCATCATGTGAATTAGCCCAAGTCTACACAACTAGAGAATGTAGAAGATTAATGGTCATTTTGATCTGTATGTTTGACTGTTTTGTTTTCTCTGAAATCCAGCCTGGAATTGTTGACAAAAGTAAACAAAATCTTTAGCTTTGGGGTCTGTGGAGCTAAAATGTCATCAAATGGTAGTCCATGGCTCAAATTCTGAATAAATGGTGGGCCCTGGTATAAAAAAAGGGTTTTGATGGTTTCATGTGGAAGCCCCTTAAGAGCCACATGTAACCAGCTGAAGAGCCGCATGCGGCTCGCGAGCCGCGGGTTGGCCACCCCTGACCTAGCTAAAATAGATGATGAGATATTCGTTTCGATTTTGTTTTCGTCAGCGAGGTAATTGGTGAACATTAGTAGCACCGGTGATTTAAGAACAGTGAACACATAGGCAGTGAATTCAGATAGTATGTTATGGTTACTAGCTAACACAAATCAAAATGTTTATCCTACTCTTTTCTTAAAAAAAAAAAAAAAAAAAAAAAAAAAAAAAAAACTTGAGCAAGTTATTTGGGTCTCTCTCCGGTGTGAATTCTCTGGTGGGATTTAAGGTTTGCCATTCGAGAGAAGTGTTTTCCACACTGGTCACATCCATAGGGTTTCTCTCCTGTGTGAATTCTCTGGTGGGATTTAAGGTTTGTCATTTGAGAGAAGTGTTTTCCACACTGATCACATCCGTAGGGTTTCTCTCCTGTGTGAATTCTCTGGTGTGATATAAGACTTCCCAGTGTACAGAAGTTTTTTCCACACTGGTCACATCCATAGGGTTTCTCTCCTGTGTGAATTCTCTGGTGTGATTTAAGATGTTCAATTCGAGAGAAGTGTTTTCCACAATGTTCACATCCATAGGGTTTCTCTCCTGTGTGAATTCGCTCGTGTGTTTTAAGGGTTTCAATTCGAGAAAAAAATTGTCCTGTATGAGTCCTGTAGTACACACAAAGGTGGGGTGACATATCCTCATATGAACCTCCTGTAAAATCCTGGGAGTCTCATACATCCATTTGTGTGTACATTTTTGGGGGAAATGTAGTCAAAAAAGTAAAGTAAAACATACATGAACTTACGTAGGGGAAGTACCATTTATGTTCCATTGTAGTTTGTTGTTGCTGTGATTTGCTGATAGCCTATGCACGCTGGAGACTAGACTAGACTACACCGGATGAGAGAAAAAAATATGTTAGGAAAATTACTCGAGTCAACGTCCTACTCAGATACCTTTAGAGTGAGATTCCATTGTGTTTTATAGGGTTGTTCTGTGATGTCTTATCTACCTGTCACTACCACACTTATGACATCAATGTTAATATGTTCAATGGGGATGCTCTTTTTCTGTATGAGGCAAAGTTCATGTGTAGATTAGATTAGAACGTTTCACGCAAATGCATCAAAAATCCAGGCAGAACATCTGGCGTATTTTTAACAGCTCAGAATGGTGGTAACTTTGAGGGCGGAGCTTACTGGTCAAACCGACAGATGTGTTCCCCTGAGACAAGAAACATGTGGATACAAGTTCCATATGATTTGGCCAAATGAGGAATGACTTGTGGCTGTTCAAAGGTTTCATTTTTGTAAAAAAAAAAAAAAAAAAAAAAAAAAAAAAAAAAAAAAGGGATTTTGCATCCCTCTCAACCAAACTTCATAAGCATATAACGTTGCCAACGGTCAAACAAGCTATGAGTGTTCAAGGTTTGCATTTTCAGTTCAGTGGGAACATTTTCACAGGTGAAACCACATTCCATCTATGGTAATGAAGATCACAGCTCTACACAATACTTCACACATACACTCAGTCCTGGTATAGAGTTCAATGCTATTCAAATGGTACCTTAAGGTTATCTAGCACTGCTGCAGAGCAATGCACAGTGGTTGTGATCCTCCTCCATGGTGTCTGCATTGTCATGGCAATGCTTCAGTTAGTAGGCTACTGAATGGGTGAGTACCAATTAAGCCTAACAATACCATTTGAATAGCATTGAACTCTATACTTGGACTGACTGTACAGGATTTACATCAGAGGTGACTGTGTGTGTCATTACCATAGATAGAATGTGGTGGTGATGAGTTTAGTTGTGTGGTTAATGTAATGTTGTAGCACACACAAGGGAATCATAGTTATATGACATAAAGAACAATGTTTATTTACAGAACATTTAGCACAAGTTAATCACAGCTGATGAACACTCATTAAACAAGTTACTATTCAGTAACTATCAGTAACATGAGCTGTATGAAAAATGTATTGCTCAACACAAATATTTTATAACCCAATGTGGAGGCATTAATTGACAAATGAGGGTTCATACAAAACGTGTTTATGTTGCCTTTGCTGCAAACAGTACATATGCCTACTGTATCGTTCTTTTCTGCTGTATGTACAAAATGTTTTGTCCTCGTGTGTGTCATTAGAGTTCCTCTTTGATTGAAGCCTTTTCTACAAACTGTACATACGAAGGGCTTTTCCCCTGTGTGAGTCATCATGTGTGATTTTAGATAAACCATTTTAGCAAAGCTTTTGCTGCAAACTGTGTAAGTAAATGGCTTCTCCCCTGTATGGGTCCTCATGTGCAGTTTCAGACCATTCAGGCGACTACAGCCTTTGCCACACACCGTACATGTAAAGGGTCTTTCTCCTGTGTGCAATTACAATACAATGTTTACTACAGGAAATAGCTTTTCCGATGTATCGGAGACGCTTTTTCCTTCCACATTTTGCGTCTCGGGTGGTGCCAGTCTCTCTAAAACAGATTGATCATGCCTGCTGAACTCCCACTCATCACTGTCCTCAGTGTAAGATTCAGAAGTGCCAAGAGCTAATCTGGTCGCCACTAGTTGGTTGTGATTTTCCACAGTCCTATGAATCAACTTGTGCTGTCAAGAGTTCAGTTGAGCTGTTGTTTAGAGGCACTGTCTCTCTCTCTTTTTTTTTTCTTTTTTTTTTCAACATCATCCCCAGTTTTCACAGCTAGTATTATCAACCCCTCCTCCTGTATGACAAGTTGTCATTCTCTTTGAAACTCATTTTGGTCCAGGGAGAACATCTGTTGCAGGGTGTCTTGGTAAAAGGTAAAATGAGACAAAAACATGAATCTACTTGAAACTCGCTCTCCCATATTAAGCCGGTGTTTCTCGCCCCAGTCACTCGCTTTCCCATATTAAGCCAGTGTCTCTCGCTCCCCAGTCTTTGAAAGTAGCCATCTGAAAAAAACTCATACAGAATTTCATGAGATACAGCATATGTTGGATTTTGGGGCGCTATATTGTAATTTTGCATGGCATGTGGTTTGAAGTTTGTATCAATGTTCACGCTTTTATCACGATTTGAACTACTCTTGCAATAAATTGCAATTGTCTGTTCTGCTATGATTTAGCTTAGGGCACCTGAGCTGGTGAAATGTGAGTCCTATATGTCCACCATTAATATACAGCTGCATGTACCTGATCTGACCGGACAATTATATTTTTAATTGGTGCTGGTCTTTGGTCTATATTCAACTATAGTGTCAAACATTAAATGCTTTGACAATGAATAGATAATTTATGCCCTATGGATGAGCAAATTGGCTGTAGCTAAATGTCATTGAAAATAAATGGGGATTTTGCACCATGACTTCACGTCATAGTGATGTATGATGATGAGAGTGCCCCTCACTTCGCACAGGTGTGATTTTTTTGGCCCATTGTGTGGTGGCCCGCTTAAAAACAATGCACATCTGGGATAAAACACTGCCTCTCATTTAATTAACAAATATAAGCTACTACATATATTGTACAAACCACAGTATATCACAGTAAATCATTTAAAAATGATCATGTAACATGATAGCCTGTCCCAGCCTGTGTGAGTTATGGTCTATGAGGAGACATCAGCACACTGGGGAGAAACCCTTTGTTTGTAAATGGTGCAACAAGAGATTTGCACATTTATGTAATCTGAGGAGACACCACCATATTCACACCGTGGACAAACCATTCATTAACACTTCCATGAGCAGAGCCGGTGCAAGTTAAGTGATCGGTTTACGGTCGTCGGTGGTCGACCGTCCCTCGAAGTATGCCGTTTGTCTGGTTCAAGTGAAGATGCAATGGTGACATATTTAAGAGACTTTTATGACTACTGTATAGAGTATTTTCTCTCCAAAAGCCCTTGAGTATGAGGCAGTATGACAAGGTTCATTTGACAGTTTTAGTTTCTTTTTTTGTTTCCACTGTAGCAACACACTGTAACTGTCAGCTCTAAAGCCCTGAATCCCTCTACAGAGCCGAAGGAAAACCGAGATGCGAATAACCAGCCTCTTGTGTTTTACCGTTTTCCAAAAATGTTCTGCAGGTTGCTACGTCCATTTAGCTTTTGGGGTTACTCATTTTTATTTAATTCTGTATTCATGCATTTATTTCTTCATTTGGATTCTACTTAATCAAATATTAGTTGAGTGTTAGTAGAGTGTTTGTGATGGATAAGTGTTTTGTTTTGGTTTGTTCCTGGATCAATAGGGAAGACCTACTATCCCCTAAGACTGGGCCCTCTAAAGTTCTAACAGAATTGTCTGTGCTACTACTTTCTCTCCTGCTTCTAGTGACATTCGTATGGTTATTCAAAATCATCTGCACATCTTGTCTTCTGATCCCAGCATTGGTTCTGTTTTTAGAGACACTCCTATTTTACCCACAAGAGGGCCGAAAACTTGAGAGACTCTTTAGTAAGAGCTGACCTGTATACACCTCCACAACATTTCTTGTCTAGTTTACCCCCTGGTAATTTTCCCTGCCATAATTGTATTCACTGTAACGCTATGGTCAAAGGCCAGTACTTTACACACCCACACTCTGGTAAAAAGTATTCTGTAAAGGGGAGAATTTCTTGCAAAACTAAATATGTGGTTTACTTACTTATGTTGGCAAAACTATTAAGAGAGCTTAAAACAAGGTTTTCTGAACATAAAAGTGCAATTCGCAACAATGATGAAAAGTCACCGATTGCTAGACATTTCAATGCTGTGGGTCATGAAGTTTGTACATTGATGTTTCAGGGAATTGAAGTGAAAAGAGGGGGTGACAGGGACAACGCTTTATTAAAACGTGAGGCATACTGGATTCATGTTCTCCAGACGGAACACCCCAAAGGGCTCAATGAAGAGCTCCTTTTGGGTTGTTTCCTTTAAAACCTTCAACTCTATTAGACTGTCTCGGTTACTATGGTTAAACCCCCCTTATTTGGCATTTAAGCTTTTAACTTGCTCTACTTTGAGCGTCTATGGAATCCAGTTGCCTCAACTTGATTTTGTAAATATCTGTATATATTTTTTTCCTTGTTTTTCTTTGTTTGCTCTTTAATACTATAGTTATTGACCTGTTATTGTTCTGGTTGGCCAACCATACAGTATCTGTCAATGGTGGTATATTCCCCATGTGTATGTACTTGTCTTGGTTATCTTTACTGGTATGATCTAATTACTCCACCTCAGTCCTCATGATGTAATTGCTGACACCTTGATAGGCAGAATTGACATCCTTTAAATACATGTCATTTCCGGTTTGTTTCCATGTGTGTTGAGAAAGCCCTCAGGAGCGAAACGCGTCCATGCCATAGTCTGTCCTGCCCTCTGAGGTAAATAAACCATGAAATGAACTTCAGAGTGCTGGCATCCTTTTTCCTTTGTTCCCTTTTTGTTCATACTATATGTGTTTGCGGGTATGAGTATGCTGAGGTAAACTGTACCGCTATCGTGATAGTGCATAATTTATAGTGTATAATTTGACTAACTCTCTTGCACAGATTAATTCATGAAAAGAAGGGTAAAACTGACAGCAGACAAAAAAAACAAAACTATGCTTACTGCAAGGTGTAAACATAGTTTATACAGTAAAATATGACTGCAAAACTCCACATGTAATGCAGATGTCACTGAATGTAATTAATTGCTAATTTGTCACATGTTGCATTACAAGAATCACTTTAACCCTTAATTCAACATAACAATGAAAATGCCTTTAAAATATTCAAATGCCATTTTTCTCAAGTCAAAGTATTCCTATTGGCTGGTTCTAGCGATGTCATAATGCTGACATAATTAAGAGACTTTTATAACTAATGTTATGAGTATTTTCTGTACAAAGTAGAGAAAATACTCTACTAAAGTGGAGTATTTTCCTGTCCCCGTCCATGTGAGTTATGGGTGCCTGCAGAAATCGACATTCCGAGCAATCTTGTGTGATGTCAGAAAAGATATCCGGTCAACCCATAAAGTGCAAGTTGAGAGAGCCATCTTTTCCGAGACTGTGAATTCCAATTTTCTCTTACAAGAGTCATGAAGTCAAACTATATTCAGTCACCATCGCTGTTTATGTGTAGCAAAAGCTTTGACAGTGACCAAGGCATCCTGGAAGCTGCTGGCTCCTTCCAGACTGAGGTTTTCCATTCTGAGTGTCCACATGTGACGAAGAGCCACAACGACGTCTACTGCCAAATGTCAAAGAATCGACGGATCATCTCAGCCGCTTGTCAGCCAATCAACGGCTCTACAAGCCGCCACATAGAAGACACCGACACATCTCGATCCTACAGCCATCAGCAGTTTACCGCGACGTTACCTCAACCAGGAGAAGTAAAGACAGGACAGCCATCTTGCACAGAAAACAAACCCCTCGCCTGTGAGTGGTGTGATAAGACTTTCAGTAGGGTAAGTGAACTGAATAGGCACGAGCACATCCACACTGGAGAGAAGCCATTCTATTGTCAAGTGTGTGGAAAAAGTTTCAGTCAGTCAAGTCATCTGAAGCCACACCTGCTGATCCACAGTGGGGTGAAACCCTTTGTCTGTAAATGGTGTGACAAGAGCTTCAATACTTCATCTTACCTGAAGACGCACGAACGCATCCACAGTGGAGAAAGACCATTCCACTGTAAAGTGTGTGAGAAAAGCTTCAGGTATTTACGTAATTTGAAGGTACACCAGCGCACTCACACAGGAGAAAAACCCTTTCACTGTCTACAATGTGGCAAGAACTTCAGTGATTCGTCTCATTTGAGGAGACATCAGCGTATTCACACGGGGGAGAAACCCTTTGTTTGTAAATGGTGCCACAAGAGATTCACACGTAATCGTAATCTGAGGAGACACCACCATATTCACACCGGGGACAAACCATTCATTGACACTTCCATGGGCAGAGCCAGTGCAAGTTAAGGGATCGGTTTACGGTTGTCGGTGGTCGACCGGCCCTTGAAGTATGACGTTTGGCTGGTTCAAGTGATGATGTAATGGTGACATTTCTCTCCAAAAGCATGAATATCATGCAGTGTGATTTGATAAGGTTCATTTGACAGTTTTAGCTTCTTTTTTGTTCCCACTGTAGCAACACACTGCAACTGTCAGCTCTAAAGCCCCGAATCCCTCTACAGAGCCGAAGAAAAAACGAGACGAGCTAATACCCAGCCTTTCGTGTTTTACCGTTTTCCAAAAAAAATGTTCTACAGGTTGCTACGTCCAGCAGGATTCCACTAAATCGATTTAGTTGTTGGGGTAGTTTGTTTTTATTTGTTTATTTATTCATGTATTCATTTCTTCTATTTGGATTCTTCTAAATCAAGTATCAGTTGAGTGTTAGTAGTGTTTGTGATGGATAAGTGTTTTGTTTTTGCTTGCAAGTTGGCACTGTACGGAGTGCTGATCTTGTTTGTACACATTGTGACAAAAGTTTCAGTCACTTAGGTCATCTGAGGGAACAACAGCAAACAACATTCCACTGTAGTCAGTGGAATGTCTTGTGGAGTGTCTCTTCAGTCTGCACCTGGCTTTTATTAGACTCCTAGCTCCCAACCGAAAAGCACAGGGATGTGTTGAAAACAGCCAAATGCACCCACGTATTATATAAAAAAAACGAATACAAGACGGAGAGAGAGACAAACGGGTGAGGAGGAGGAGGAATAGAAGACGGAGAGAGAGACAAACGGGTGAGGAGGAGGAGGAATAGAAGACGGAGAGAGAGACACACGGGTGAAGTGGAGGAATACAACACAGAGAGAGAGACAAACGGGGGTGAGGAGGAGGAATAGAAGACGGAGAGAGAGGCAAACGGGAGGAGGAATAGAAGGCTACTTTTTTACAAGACATGTCAGGAGCAGAAAGTTTGACGTTGTCTGAAGAGAGCGACCAGGACATTGCTTATATTACCGGTACTTCTGGAGAGCCGATTGGATATCTGTTTGGACCAGGGTACACAGATGAAGTCACAGTGGCGTGCACAGAGAGTTTCAAGGGCAGGTGCTCAAATGTACAAAAAGGGAAAATAGCTCGCACACCGTATTAGTAGCTCCCAGGAAACTTTATTGTAGGAGTAGGATACAACGTTTCGACCCTACATGGGTCTTCGTCAGGTATAAGTCAGCTGCATCTTCAGGCACAATATATACAACAGAGAGCTTGGCTCTCTGTATAATTTGACGTACTCTCTTGCACAGGTTAATTCATGAAAAGAAGGGTAAAACTGACTGCAGACAAAAAACAAAACAGAACAAAACTATGCTTACTGCAAGGTGTAAACATACGTTATACAGTAGAATATGACTGCAAAACTGCACATGTAATGCAGATGTCACTGAATGTAATTAATTGCTAATTTGTCACATGTTGCATTACAAGAATCACTTTAACCCTTAATTCAACATAACAATGAAAATGCCTTTAAAATAATCAAATGCCATTTTTTTCTCAACAGAGTCATAAAGTCAAAGTATTCCTATTGGCTGGTTCTAGTGATGATGTCATAATGCTGACATAATTAAGAGACTAATGTTATGAGTATTTTCTCTACAAAGTAGAGAAAACACTCTACTAAAGTAGAGTATTTTCCTGTCCCCGTCCATGCGAGTTATGGGTGCCCGCAGAAATCGACATTCCGAGCAATCTTGTGTGATGTCAGAAAAGATATCCGGTCAACCCATAAAGTGCAAGTTGAGAGAGCCATCTTTTCCGAGACAGTGAATTCCAATTTTCTCTTACAAGAGTCATGAAGTCAAACTATATTCAGTCACCATCGCTGTTTATGTGTAGCAAAAGCTTTGACAGTGACCAAGGCATCCTGGAAGCCGCTGGCTCTGTCCAGACTGAGGTTTTCCATTCTGAGTGTCCACGTGTGACGAAGAGCCACGACAACCTCTACTGCCAAAGCTCGAAGAATGGACAGATAATCTCAGCAGCCTGTCAGTCAATCAACGGCTCTATGACCAGCCGGAACATAGAAGACACCAACACATCTCGATCCTACAGCCATCAGCAGTTTACCGAGACGTTACCTCAACCAGGAGAAGTAAAGACAGGACAGCCATCTTGCACAGAAAATAAACCCCTCGCCTGTGAGTGGTGTGATAAGACTTTCAGTTTTGTAAGTGAACTGAATAGGCACAAGCACATCCACACTGGAGAGAAACCATTCTATTGTCAAGTGTGTGGAAAAATTTTCAGTCAGTCAAGTCATCTGAAGCAACACCTGCTGATTCACACTGGGGAGAAACCCTTTATCTGTAAATGGTGTGGCAAGAGCTTCAAAACATCTTACCGGAAGAAGCACGAACGCATCCACAGTGGAGAAAGACCCTTTCACTGTCTACAATGTGGCAAGAACTTCAGTCTTTCATCTCATTTGAGGAGACATCAGCGTATTCACACTGGGGAGAAACCCTTTGTTTGCAAATGGTGCGACAAGAGATTCACACATTTATGTATCTGAGGAGACACCACCTTCACACCGGGGACAAACCATTCATTGACACTTCCATGGGCAGAGCCGGTGCAAGTTAAGGGATCGGTTTACGGTCGTCGGTGGTCGACCGGCCCTTGAAGTATGCCGTTTGGCTGGTTTGAGTGAAGATGTAATGGTGACATATTTAAGAGACTTTTATTACTACTGTATAGAGTATTTTCTCTCCAAAAACCCTTGAGTATGAGGCAGTGTGATTTGACAAGGTTCATTTGACAGTTTTAGTTTATTTTTTTGTTTCCACTGTAGCAACATACTGTAACTGTCAGCTCTAAAGCCCTGAATCCCTCTACAGAGCCGAAGGAAAACCTGTTCTGCAGGTTGCTACGTCCAGCAGGATTCTACTAAATCAATTTAGTTTTTGGGTTACTCATTTTTATTTAATTCTGTATTCCTGCATTTATTTCTTCATTTGGATTCTACTAAATCAAATATTAGTTGAGTGTTAGTAGAGTGTTTGTGATGGATAAGTGTTGTTTTGGTTTGTTCCTGGGTCACTCTCTCTGCTCATGCACAAGTAGGCCATGGTCTACTTGCTTGACAGTGTGACTACCTTCCATTTATTGCAGCCTGCGGTCGCAATCAAAACCTATTTGTATAAAATTAATGGCCCTGCACATGTGCCAAGAGATAGCAGCAGCTGGGTACATGCATAATACAAAGTCTTTCCTTTTTGTTCATACTAATGTGTTTGCGTGCATGCATGTGTGCGTATGAGTATGCTGAGGTAAACTGTACCGCTATTGTGATGAAGTGTATAATTTGACGTACTCTCTTGCACAGGTTAATTCATGAAAAGAAGGGTAAAACTGACAGCAGACAAAAAACAAAAACAAAACTATGCTTACTGCAAGGTGTAAACATAGTTTATACAGTAAAATATGACTGCAAAACTGCACATGTAATGCAGATGTCACTGAATGCAATTAATTGCTAATTTGTCACATGTTGCATTACAAGAAACACTTTAACCCTTAATTTAACATAACAATGAAAATGCCTTTAAAATAATCCAATGCCATTTTTCTCTCAACAGAGTCATAAAGTCAAAGTATTCCTATTGGCTGGTTCTAGTGATGATGTCATAATGCTGACATAATTAAGAGACTAATGTTATGAGTATTTTCTCTACAAAGTAGAGAAAATACTCTACTAAAGTGGAGTATTTTCCTGTCCCCGTCCATGTGAGTTATGGGTGCCCGCAGAAATCGACATTCCGAGCAATCTTGTGTGATGTCAGAAAAGATATCCGGTCAACCCATAAAGTGCAAGTTGAGAGAGCCATCTTTTCCGAGACTGTGAATTCCAATTTTCTCTTACAAGAGTCATGAAGTCAAACTATATTCAGTCACCATCGCCGTTTATGTGTAGCAAAAGCTTTGACAGTGTCCAAGGCATCCTGGAAGCTGCTGGTTCCGTCCAGACTGAGGTTTTCCATTCTGAGTGTCCACATGTGACGAAGAGCCACGACGACGTCTACTGCCAAACGTCAAAGAATCGACGGGTCATCTCAGCCGCTTGTCAGCCAATCAACGGCTCTACCAGCCGCCACATAGAAGACACTGACACATCTCGATCCTACAGCCATCAGCAGTTTACCGAGACGTTACCTCAACCAGGAGAAGTAAAGACAGGACAGCCATCTTGCACAGAAAATAAACCCCACGCCTGTGAGTGGTGTGATAAGACTTTCAGTAGGGTAAGTGAACTGAATAGGCACGAGCACATCCACACTGGAGAGAAGCCATTCTATTGTCAAGTGTGTGGAAAAAGTTTCAGTCAGTCAAGTCATCTGAAGCCACACCTGCTGATCCACAGTGGGGTGAAACCCTTTGTCTGTAAATGGTGTGACAAGAGCTTCAATACTTCATCTTACCTGAAGACGCACGAACGCATCCACAGTGGAGAAAGACCCTTTCACTGTCTACAATGTGGCAAGAACTTCAGTGTTTCATCTAATTTGAGGAGACATCAGCGTATTCACACGGGGGAGAAACCCTTTGTTTGCAAATGGTGCCACAAGAGATTCACAGATTCCGGTAATCTGAGGAGACACCACCATATTCACACCGGGGACAAACCATTCATTAACACTTCCATGGGCAGAGCCAGTGCAAGTTAAGGGATCGGTTTACGGTCGTCGGTGGTCGACCGGCCCTGGAAGTATGCCGTTTGGCTGGTTCAAGTGAAGATGTAATGGTGACATTTCTCTCCAAAAGCCCATGAATATGATGCAGTGTGATTTGATAAGGTTCATTTGACGGTTTTAGCTTATTTTTTTGTTTCCACTGTAGCAACACACTGCAACTGTCAGCTCTAAAGCCCTGAATCCCTCTACAGAGCCAAATAAAAAACAAGACGCTAATACCCAGCCTTTCGTGTTTTACCGTTTTCCAAAAAAAAAAATGTTCTACAGGTTGCTACGTCCAGCAGGATTCTACTAAATCGATTTAGTTGTTGGGGTAGTTTGTTTTTATTTATTTTTTTATTCGTGTATTCATTTCTTCGATTTGGATTCTTCTAAATCAAGTATCAGTGGAGTGTTAGTAGTGTTTGTGATGGATAAGTGTTTTGTTTTTGCTTGCAAGTTGGCACTGTACAGAGTGCTGATCTTGTTTGTAAACATTGTGACAAAAGTTTCAGTCACTTAGGTCATCTGAGGGAACAACAGCAAACAACATTCCACTGTAGTCAGTGGAATGTCTTGTGGAGTGTCTTCAGCAGGGGTGCCCAACCTTTTTTGACCCAAGATCTACTTTTCAGCAGCCAACCCCTCCGGGATCTACCAGTCCAATATCAACATTTGGTAAGGAGAATGCCTCATCAGCCGCAACGTCGAGGCCCAGAGAAAACGCTACGTGGTGGTGTTCCTGTGCCGAATGCGGGCCAATAATGCAAACGCTTGTTGAGAGCTTCTACTGCCGTGAATGGGACCTAGCCATGCCACCGTCGCTACAGATTCAAGAACCTCGCATCCGTAGCAACAGTGGCATGGCTAGTTCCCAGATCTCGCAGCAAGAGCTCTCTGGGGAAGCTACCGCACCTGCAGCATCTCCCCCCCCCCACAGCAATCAATCATTTAATCGGTCATTCAGACATGGGTCATCACAGCACAGATTGCAGATTGGAATATTGCAGCCTTGATGCTCCCCCAATTTACTTCCCAGTGTCCTAAGACACGTATACTGAACGAATACATTATAAGATAGGCAAGTAGGTTATATAGCCTACATTACAAATGATGCCCTTATTCGTCTATTTTAGAATGAAAAACACTGTAGTTGAAGAGACAGTAGAGCCAGGTCATTTTTTTTAAATATCAAATCATGATGGATAAGCACTGATTTAGTATGCCTTCAAGCAATGTACTGTATACACATTTGAGCTTTGTAGTTTTATGAAAGATGTCAAATCATACAGGATAAGCACAAATTTTGGGCACTGATGTTGGCTACAAATGTGAAAAGCACTGTACTTGAAGCAAACAGCTTGGAAAAAAAAAAAAAACAGGCAGTGGCTAGTTTAGCATGAGCTAAACTAGAATGGAGACTGAGGACAACTCCTTCCCTCCACTCGTCCTTTTTTCCATTTTATTTATTTTATTAGTGAAGTGTAAATTCTGTGGCTATGAAATCAGTGCGTATCCAATGTGGTTTTGACATTTTTTCTGGGGAATTCTGGCTCAACTGTGTCTTCAACTACAGTGACATTGAGACCGGTTGAACTAGGTTTGTGGGTGTCAGCCAATCTGGCTCACCCGCTGTTGAAAAACACTGTAGTTAAACAGACAAGTAGAGCCAGGTCATAATCTAACCTTGAACTACTTAATTCATTTATCATTATACGTTGTAAAAAAGCTCTAACAACATGGTGTTTCACTGCAGGTCGTGTGGGCACCGCATGGGCTAGATGTGTGGGTGCCAGTCCATGGCGTCTACACCATGGCCTGGATCTGGGGGTGGGTTCATGTGGGGTTGTCCTTATGAAGTAAAAAACAAAAGTCAAATCATATTTGGATAAGCTCTAACAACATGATGTTGCACTGCAGCTCATGCGGGCACCGGGTGAGCCAGATGTGTGGGTGCCAGTGTGGGTGCTGGCTTGATTAGCTGCTGTCTTTTTTTTTTTTTTTTTTTTTTTTTTTTTTTAATTGATTGATTTTGTTGATTGTTTAATGTATCTGCGGTGTGGGTGGCTGGCTCAATAGCAGTCAATTGTTATATTGTGATTTGTGTACAAATATCCAGTTCATGATGACTTCCTGGTTAGTTAATGAGTTGTAAATGATGAACTAAGTATGAACTACACGTGGTAGATGGGTTATGAATGCTAAAAGTTCATGACTTTAATTTGGGGTGGAAATATCCATTAACTAACTACGAACTACAAATCTAAATGTTGCACTTTAGATTACATTTTTGTCTGACAACAACTTGCTTAAAATGCACTTTGTAGCATAAATTGATTATCTATGGCTCATTGTTATCAAACAATGTTTGCAGATTGACCTAGTGGTGAATTTATGATCAGAATACAGTAGTCTATGTTAAACCCAATCTATTGTTATTAACCAGAACTCTATTAAAACTATGTATAACTCTAATTGGGCTGTACACATCTGTCAGACAAATTCTTGTAGATTGGACTAGTGAGGAATTTAGCATGATCAGAATAAAGTAAATTAATCTAGTATGGTTAAAATTGAGTTTTAAGTTAGAATAGGTTTGTATAGGAAGGGGGTGGGGCAACTAAAAGGATCATCAAATATTTAAATACTGAATGGAGTAACTTTTGATCTGTCTGAGGTGTTCACGTGAGCCTGAGTAGACCACAAAATGTTTTTTGAAAGTGAAATATGCCTTTAAGGCCAATCTAATCTTGTCTATCTCTATTAAAACTATTTGTAACTCCACTTAGGTTGTACACCGAGATTTTAATAATGTCTGACAGATTGTCAGTGAAATCGTATGTCAAAGGTATAACTACATGTACAATGTTTAATTTCTTTTCTCATCAGATTGGACAGATCAATGTAAAAGTCATAAAAATTGAAGAAGCAAAAATTGAAAAACACACACACACACACACACACACACACACACACACACACACACACACACACACACACACACACACACACACACACACACACACACACACACACACACAGGACCCACACCACAACAAACCATCCACATCGCGGACCCCACTGACACCACAACTCTGACAGTCTGGAGCACTGCTGTCAACACCCTAGAAATAAACGACTGCTACACTGGACCCAGCTCCAGAGCTTGCCTTACGATGACCCACTCCTCTACAATCATACGCCTGCTTCCCCCATAATCATCCACCCCTCCATCCTGGAACAACTACCATCAACCATCACCTCAATTGCATTCTGCTAGACACGATGCTGCTGGTCAAGATATTCCCCTGTCAGTCACTTGGCCCGCCCTGTCCCAGCTGTAGTTGATGATGAATGCATGATTAGTGTCAAGCTATAAGAGGAGCCATAGCCAACAGCTCATCTCAATGAATCTCATACAGCTGATAACAGAGAATTCAGATGGGAATCTCCTGATAGAATGGGACATCTTTAATAAGGTGATGTCCATTGTGACAGATGCAGTCAGTCAGCTAACATGCTGGCAGCTGTAAGGCAGTTGGGCAAGCGTTCGAGTGTTTGCTTCACACCTGCACTGAATCCGGTAGCGAAGAAGGCACTAGAACGCATGCCTGGCGTGGAAGACCTGCGCACAAAGTCACAGAAGGTTGTTGCCTTCTTCAAGAGCACAAGTGCTAAGGAGACGCTGGAATTGGTGTAGAATAACAGCAGCAGGGAAGTCGTGAAGCTGATTCAGGAGGTGGACACTCGCTGGAACAGCACCTTCTTCATGTGAGAGGGAGGCAGTGGAGGCAAGTTTAGTTTAAGCTTATTTCAGTATTTAATTCATGTCAGTAATTTTATTTCAGCCTTATACAGGGTTTGAAACACTTCATAATACTTCTTTTTTATATATAAAATACTGAAAAGGTGTAGGCTGAAGCCTAAGCTTATGGTGCCTACCCTTTTTTTACCTGTGATAACAACAGAACAAAAACAAACAAAACAGAATAGTAGTAATAATTATAACAATGATAACAATATACAATATAAATACAATATACAATACCATAATTAATAATAATATATCAATATTAACGCTAATAAGGAATTAAGTATGTGCTGTAATATAATGACTTTGTGTAAAGTTGATAATATATCAACTTTATACAACTAGCAAAACAAAGTCCAGAAAATACCTAAACTTAAGACAATACCTTTTTAGGAGGTTTCCAGTAGTATTTTATATTTATCAGTTATATTATGTTTCAGCATTCTTTTAAGTATTTCTTCTCTCCCAACTGATGTGCCACCACTGGCTTCGGAAGACTACCTAATGATGGCTTCAAGCATTTAAGTCCTACAACCTTTTTATAAGGCAACAACTGAGCTGTCCGCTGAAAAGAGGGTCTCTGGGTCAAAAGTCATCCCAATAACAGAGATGCTGATGCTAAGCATGTCAGGACTAATGCGGGAGATGGCGCCAAACCAGGTGGCACAACAACTGGCCCAAAACCTGCTCGATTTGATGAGGAACAAGTTTGAAAACCTTGAAGGCCAGACACAGTCAAGTCTTGCCACACTGCTGGATCCCAGGTTCAAAAAACTTTTTTTACAACCAAACTAGAGCACAGTATGCAGTAACACGGGTGTCAGCGGAATGCGCAGCTGTCATTACAGCAGCACCACCTACTGAAGAGCAGCCATCTACCTCCAAAAAGGTACCAGCAGATGCATCATCCGCAGCCACAGGTAATAATATTACACAGTAAATGCGTTCAACAGGTCGGCCGGGGACCACCAGTGGTCCTTGAGAGGCTTCCAGGTGGTCCCCAGTTAAGTTGGTTAACCAGATGTAACTCTTGAGAGTGTAAAAATGAAACCAAATGGACCCTTGCGGGTCCATTTAGTTTCATTTTTACACTCTCAAGAGTTAAAATATGCATCATCTGAACTAGCCCAAATCTACACAACTAGAGATCTATGTTTGCCTGTTATGTTTCCGAAATCCAGCCTGGAATTGTAGATTAAAAAAGGAAGAAATCTTTGGGTTTTGGGTCTGTGTGGGGCTAAAATGTCATCACATGGTGGTCCGTGGCTCAAATTCTGAATACATAGTGGGCCCTGGTATGAAAAAGGTTGAAAACCCCTGGTGTAGTTGATCAAGTTGTAATTGATCAATAAGAAATTGTAAACTTTCAGTACTAATTGCTGTTATGTTTTGTCTTTCAGATGTGGACCTTTGGGCAATTTTTGATAAGGATGCTGAGGCAGAAAGAACGACAAGAAATGCCACAGCAGATGCCTTGTCGTTGTGTTGGCCACAGATGCCACAGTGGAGGTTCAGCGTCACATGGCGGATCCACCACTGGAGAGAACCTTAGACCCAATGTTGTTCTGGAATAACTACAAAGCTGTTTATCCAAATTTATATATTTTGGCAAAGAAATTTCTTTGTGCAACGGCAACATCAGTGCCCAGTGAGAGGGTCTTTTCTAGATGTGGAGATGTCGTAACAAAAAAAAGAAACCGACTGAAGCCAACCATTGTTGACAAAATTATTTTCTTAAATAAAAATCTTTGAATGACACAAGCATACCCTCTGCCATTTTTCCGCACTGCATCCTATTTCCCAAGCACATTCTGTAATAACACAATACACAGTCTATGTTTGTATAAAGAAAGTCAGTCTCTGTATATTTTATTCACATAATAGCACAATTCACATCAATTTTTCTTTGTCTAACAAGATACTCTCTGTATATTTTATTCATATAATAGCACAATACACATGAATCTGTATTTGTATAAAGAACATGATAGTCTGTCTTTCTATATTTTGTTCATATAATTGCACAATACACATCAATCTTTATTTGTATACAGAACAAGATAGCCAGTCTCTATAGTTTATTCATGTAATGGCACAAGTCTTTGTTTTAACCATAGAACCCTAAACATGGGTGATTTTTACCCAGACAGTTATAGTTTTGCAATTTTCATAATGTTGCTGATATCTGAGGTGGGCGGGTCCTTCAGAGGTTTCATGATGCTCAGTGACATAATATGTGGGTTTGTTTCCCTGCACACAACCTTATTTTTTCTCCAGGACGTTTTGGGTAGATTTTACCCATGTTTAGTGTTAGGGTGAAAAAAAAATCCTTCCTATGTTTTAATATGCACTTTTATTTCCGATTTTGTGCCACCCCCCACGATAGCCCAGCACGTGATATTATATATTTTTTAGTTTTTTTTGGTGAAGTCATGATGAAATATGAAGGGAGAGTACCCCAAGTTGCCATGTATTGCTGTACATCCATGGATTCTGATGAGAAAAATATATTTTAATGAAATTGTTTACATTGGGTAAAATATACCCGTGTTTAGTGATGGAGTAACACAAATTAAGTTAATTGTTCTAGGCTTTAAAAAGCTGTTCCATCTTGTTGTCTAAAAGCCTCTAAAGCCAAACTAACGCTTGGCTGCAATCTAAATTTTCACCAGCAGATGTCACTGTCACTGAAGCTTTGAAGTTCAAGCGGTTCAGTGGTTCATAAAAGCTTCATGTGCCCATCACTACACTAGGCTATGCCCATGATCTGTGCCCTAGTAACTCACACACGGTGTGGGCAGCTCGGCTGCTGGGGATATCTGAGGAGCCCCCTCTGTAGTCTCCATTATATAGGGTTTACTAATTAACTGAATGCAGCTGATCTACAAGCTCACTTAACACATCAATATAAATCCACAGCAATAGATGTTTATAGATGGACCAACATCCCTCTGATTTACATCTCCTTACATTGTATATTAAACAGGTATCAACCATTTAGTTCGTCAAACACCCCTCCCTTCCCCACAGCACTTGGCACCTTCCACACTCTACTTAAGCTAATGGCTGCCTCTGCTCTGTTTTGGCAGTGGAGATGAGAGGAGAGCAAGTGATGAGGAGGACCAAAAGGTGACAAACAAACGATACTGTTTGTATGCCTTTAAGTTACACAACCGTCATAGATCAATGCATAGCAAGATTTTAATGAATCGTGAATAATAATAATGAATAATCAAGAATAATAACTAATAAATTAATTAATGAAATCACACACAGACAATATCTCTCTAAGGACCTCTGCCCAACACCTCACAGTCACTCTAGCTGCAAAGTGCAAACCCAACCTGGCAGTGATGATAGATTTGAAAAGGCTTCATCTATGTGTGTGTTACAAACCCATATGTCTAGGGGTAATCAGGGGATGCAACATATAAAAGGAGGAAACGATAACCAGGATCGAATATGTATATGCGAATATTTATTACAATAATTAGTTTAGAATAAGGAATATTTACAATAAACCGGCTTTTGAACTATAAAGACAATAAACCAAACACAAAATGGAACTCAAAGTAATGGTTCCTTCCCGAAGGGAACTTAACTTAGCACAAAGAATTCAGATATGCTTAAGGTAACACAATAGCCAACAATAGGTTTTAACGCTGTAGTACGGCGGCTGGGGGAAAGATCCCGAAGAGATGTTTCCCCGCTAGCTGTCTTGAAGAGTATGGGAGCTACGGCCGTGAGCTCCCACACGTGACCGTGGGCCAATGGGGAGGCTGATCAGACCTCCACGGTCATGGCCACGGACAGCCCCGCCCAACCAGACAGCTGATGGTAGCTGGCAATCAGCCAACTCTCATCCCTGCAGTGATGAGAGTCAGTAATACAAGCCTATGCCGCTATAGATATACATGTATATATATACTAGGACAGGGGTTTTCAACAGGTGGTCCGGGGACCACCAGTGGTCCTTGAGAGGGTTCCAGGTGGTCCCCAGGCTAAATGAAGGAAAGTTGGTTAACCAGATGTAACTCTTGAGAATATAAAAATGAAACCAAATGGACCCTTGCGGGTCCATTTGGTTTCATTTTCACACTCTCAAGAGTTAAAATATTCATCATCGCAATTAGCACCACTTAATTAAGAAGTTTACACTGTTTTGTTGGCAAAATACAGCCTGGAATTGTGGACAAAACCAAAATAATTATTTAATTTTAGGTCTTTGACATGAAAATGTAATGACATGGTGGTCCGTGGCTCAAATGCTGAATAAATGGTGGTGCCTAGAGTCAAAAAGATTGAAAACCACTGTGTCTCTGTCCGTGGTGCTGAAATGAGCTTTCTGTTATGGTAGCTGTAGTGACTCTGTCCGTGGTGCTGAAGTGACTCTATCCTTGGTGCTGAAATGAGCTTTCTGTTATGGTAGCTGTAGTTTCTCTGTCCGTGGTGCTGAAATGAGCTTTCTGTTATGGTAGCTGTAGTGACTCTGTCCGTGGTGCTGAAATGAGCTCCTTGTAGTGATTCTATGACTATTCATGCATTTATTTTCATAAATCAACATTACTGAGGTGTTCAACAGGTGGTCCGGGGACCACCAGTGGTCCCTGAGAGGGTTCCAGGTGGTCCCCAGCTAAGTTGGTTAACCAGATGTAACTCTTGAGAACGTAAAAATGAAACCAAATGGACCCGCAAGGGTCCATTTGGTTTCATTTTCACACTCTCAAGAGTTAAAATATTCATCATCTGAATTAGCACTATTTAATTAAGAAGTCTACACTGTTTTGTCTGCAAAATCCCACCTGGAATTGTGAACAAAACCAAAATAATTCTTTCGTTTTAGGTCTTTGGGGTTACAATGTCATCAAATGGTGGTCCATGGCTCAAATGCTGAATAAATGGTGGGCCCTGGTGTCAAAAAGGTTGAAAACCACTGTTCTAGATAATAGATATTTTCAACAATAATTCTATACATATATACATTCTATATCATCTTAATAATTAACCTTAGCGTCATATATATATATGTTTATATATATATATATATATATATATATATATATATATATATATATATATATATATATATATATATGTGTGTGTGTGTGTGTGTGTGTGTGTGTGTGTGTGTGTGTGTGTGTGTGTGTGTGTGTGTGTGTGTGTGTGTGTGTGTGTGTGTGTGTGTGTGTGTTGTGCCCGAGGCAGGTAATCCGCAGCCCTTGCTGAGCTGTAGGGAGCCAAGGCCAAAAAGCCCAGTTGTCGGGTCACGCTGCTAACGGAGACGGATGAGCACCCCAGATTCACGCTGTATATTTGGTCGTCGGCAGCCCTGGGCTGGCCATGGAAGAGCTCTTCCAGGGCGAGCTCTGCCTGGAATGATGACCAAGAGGTGTCATACCCCCGAGTTCCCCATTTGCAGTAATGCCGATTTTTTTTTTTTTTTTTTTTTTTTTTTTTTTTTTTTGAGGTCCAAACTCCACAGTGTCCCTAAAATGCATAGGGTTTTTTGGCACAGTATAAAACACAACAGGCCTGCCTTACACCTGCTACATTAGGCGACCTACTTCATTACAGCATGCTTGAATATTAATATAGTGTCTATATTATTATTGTTATTATTATTGTTATTTTATAGATAGGAACTTCTACACACAGGAGCTGTTACTGTAAACTCGGTACCCAGACAGAATATTAGGCAGGTTGTGGTTATCCAATACTCAGGGAACTATGGGTGATTCCACAAGAAGCAAAGTTGTGCGGCTATCCCTGCAATATAATATACACATACCATGATCTACACCCTATCATAACGTGTTGAAAGAATCAATTAATAAATAAATGTATTGTTGTTATTAATATATCATTATTATTACTATTAATGTTTAATAGGTGAATCTCCATTAATAGTGTTAATGGGGAGTTCTGTACCAGAATCTGGCTCAAACTATGGCCTCAACAGTTTGTCATCCCTCTGAAATTTTGTAAACAAATGGGCAGAACCATGGGCGGTCCTTTTGTGAGGAGGGGAAGGGACTAGGAGAGGTGGGAGGTCTTAAAGTAAGAGGCAGGGAGACTTTATTAGGTGGGTGGTGCTAAAGTTAAAGTCATGCATACTTAATGAACTGGTGGGCATTGCTACATACAAACGGCTTTTTAACAAATACTATACACTTTTTTGAAAGAAAAAAAAAAACATTTTCCTGATTATGTTATAATAACACCTGATGATCATCTTTTTGGGCCAGGAAAAAGCATGGCACTCCATCTTTAAAGTTTTGTAGCAAAAACATGTTGTAAGACTGAGATCACCCTATCACTAAACACGGGTAAAATTTACCCAAAACCTTCCTGGAGAAAAAAACTAAGGATGTGTGCTGGGAAACAAAGCCACATTCTGTGATGTCACTAAGCATCATGAAGCTACTGTAAGACCCGCCCATCTCAGACATCACAACATTATGATGTCACTGAGCATCATGAAGCTACTGAAAGACCCGCCCACCTCAGACATCAGCAACATTATGATGTCACTGAGCATCATGAAGCTACTGAAAGACCCGCCCACCTCAGACATCAGCAACATTATGATGTCACTGAGCAATGACATCAGCAACATTATGAAAATGGCAAAAATATAATAGTCCAGGTAAAATTCACCCATGTTTAGTGTTCTAGAGTTAACATTAATCAGTAAAACATACAACAAACTATTTCAATGTGTTTATTGACTTGATTTGAACAATATGAGCACTTTTTAATGTGACATCTTCATGTCAAGGACCCCAAAATGTTGCCCAGTAGCAGTGTTACATAGACTAAACCAGAACACCATTGAACACATTGTGGTTGTATGAGTTATCATAAAGCCTGGACTTTCCATTTAATCGCATGTCAACAGTGTCTCCCTCATTCAGCTCTAGCATAATTCCACTAGACAACTGTTCATTGCCTAACTGTCCATGGCCTCCTTTATTGTCTCCGCAGTTAGCTATGAGCATCTGCCCATTCTTATACAGGTAGACGCAGAACCACTCGGATGCCCATTGGTTATATGCAGCAAATGTGAAGTGATACAGTCCTTTGAAAGGTGCAGAGAAGACCCCTGAAAAACACAGGATGAGATAACAAATTATAACAGCGCTGGATTTAGCAAGCCTTACTAGGGTGGGCTGATCATATAATTATAAAAAATATACACTAACCACCACCTACCTGTCGATGGATTGTAGGCGTTGCCGATGTTAGTGATGACTCTCTTGTAGACTAAAGTGGTGATGGAACCAAACGGTCCAACCTGTCCATCGTCACTCAATCCAACAGAGAAGGCCACCTTTGGTTTGTCTGTAAACACAGGAAGGGTATTATCAAACTGTTTCTAAATTAAATTAAATTAAATTAAATTAAATTAAATTAAATTAAATTAAATTAAATTAAATTAAATTAAATTAAATTAAATTAAATTAAATTAAATTAAATTAAAAACATTGTATTAAGCCAATAGAGGAAATTCACATGGCATCATCATCATAGCTAGAGGGACACTTGATTTGCCACTCACTTGTGCACACATGCAGTCATTACTTTGTTTAAATGTTAAAATTGTGAGGGTGATCATGTCATCAATGTTTAGACCTAATTATTAATTCATAGTATATAATGTAGAGTATATATTATATTTATAAAACATACCCCTCAGTTGGTGCACTTGGTTTTCAACAACAGTCAGTCTGGTGTCTATGGTGGTCAGCTGAGCAAGATGAGCTGAAATCAGTAGCAGGGTATAAAGTAAACAACCTTAGTTTCCATTAGGAAACTATTCTCTAAGATCAATGAAAGTAATAAACATCAGAGTGTGTCTTTTCAACACTGCCCTTATTCATTGAACATCATCCTGTTCAGATTACCTTCACTTTCTTTCTTCAAGTCTGCAAC
The DNA here is from genome assembly GCA_039105355.1 of Benthosema pterotum. Lineage (NCBI taxonomy): Eukaryota > Metazoa > Chordata > Actinopteri > Myctophiformes > Myctophidae > Benthosema > Benthosema pterotum. Next base: position 5,342,093 of record CM076970.1, read on the forward strand.
ATGGACCTCAGTGGTGCTGAGTCTGGCCTGCAGATCTGCAACATGTGACTGGAGTTGTGCAACATGGCTCTCGGTATCACTCAGTTTGCCAGCCATTGCTGAAAATTACATAAAAAAAATACATCCTTGTAAAACGTGAAGGAGAATTCCACATCAAAACAACATTAGGCATCAATCTACCTTGATCCGTGTGACATCACATATAGTGTACTTGATTTTTGTCATAGTCCCTTTCCCCTCCCACAGGTTGTCTTTATTCTAATGCGGGTATTTTAGTAGCTCCAAACATATATATATATATATATATATATATATATATATTTTTTTTTTTTTTTTTCCCACATACATTTTAATAGTATACTGATACCCATAAATCAGTTTTATGTCACTCTGGGTCAGACTTTACATGTAATCCCAGAGGTAATTTATTCCTGACATGATTGACAATGTAGTTTGTGGTTTGATATGATGAAGTTTAGAGCTACTAAAACTCCCACATTAGAATAATGACAACCTGCGGCAATGCACATTGTGGGAGGGGAGGGGGACCTCAGGGGTGAAATGTAGAAAAGGGGGCATCTATGACAAAAATCAAGTATACTGTATATGATGTCACAGGAATGAAGGTAGATTGATGCCTAATGTGTTTTGGTGTGGAATTCTCCTTTAACAACCGAGACCATTCTAACCTGTCACGAACATCTTCTGATTCTTGGCGTCTTCCTCGCAGGCCGCCACCCTGGTCTCCAAGTTCTTCACGTGGACCTCACTGGTGGTGAGTCTGGTTTGCAGGTCTGCGACATGGACCTGGAGTTCTGCAACATGGCTCTCGCTAGCACTCAATTTGGCAGCCAATACTGAAACATATCACAGAGCAACCTTATGTTAATCTATAAATCATTTGTCAGACTTTGCCTGATGTGAGGTAACTGTCTGCTACAAGGCACTGTTTGAAAACTCCCCAAAATAATGAACCCACTTGGAAAAACTGTCGGGGAGAGTTCTAGGATGCAGAGAAGTTGGGTCATTATTCACCTTTTCCATAGAGCTGAAGAACAAACGTATATAACTGGGCAGTTTGGCCTTGGGTCCCACACCAGTCCTGCATTGACTGATTGCACTGGGAGGCCTCCACATACCAATACCTGAATTGATTCCACAATTACCCCAGTTAAACAATGTCCAGAGACATCAGTTTTCATCTACACATTTAAAGTGTCACACACTACTGATCAAAATATCCACCGAATATAAAACACAATTAGTACTCAGTGTCCTATTTACAGTGTTGGTAGGTTCCCTGAACACATCCCCACAGTTGGTTTGCTCCCTACTATGGAACTAACAGTCATTTATCCATCACCCCCCCCACACACACACACACACACAGACACACAGACACACACACACACACACACACACACACACACACACACACACACACACACACACACACACACACACACACACACACACAAACAACCACATAATATAACTCAAACAACATAACTCTGCATCAAATAACACATTCAACCCTTAATGGTGATAAATTCAGTCCCAGTGGCAGGCTGAACTGCCACAGCATTGTTTACACATTAGTCTGTGTACCTTTGCAACTTCTAGCTCCATTGTAAACATTCTGACCTGTTGTGAACATCCTCTGTTCCTTGGCTTCTTCCTCCATGTTTCTCATCTTCTCTTGTAGCACCACCACCATGTCTCTAAGCTCTTTCAGCTCCTCAGAGAGGTCAGGTTGTTGTAAGAGGTAACCTGGTTCAGCATCGCCCTTTCTCTGGTTGACCGGTCCGTTCTCTACTCCCAGAGCCCCAGCAGCCCCAGACAGACAGGACAGTAAAACAAGCAAAGCCGCACAGACCTTCATCCTGGAGCAGAGTCGCACTTGCTACACGATACCACGCAGCTGTGTGTTTTATACTCTCCCTGCTCTCCCACCAACACTAGACACGTCACCTTGTCCAGTGGAAAGTTAGTGTACTGGACGCTAAATGGTGTCAAGGACCACCTGAGAACTAAACCATGTGCTTCGATGAGATATGGCAGAAGAGAGTGGCTGGGAATAGTTTTAATGTAATCAGCTGTTGAAAGAGTAATAATGTTGTGGCATGGTGTGATGTTCCCTTGTGAGTTAAAAATGGAACTGAAATGATTTTCAAATGGAAAGACATTTCTCCATCAGACACACAGGTTGTGTGTGTGTGTGTGTGTGCCAGAGATGGCGACTCGAGTTGAAGACTCGGACTCTTTTCCGACTCGAGTTGGCAAAATGCGACTCGAGACTCGACTCGGACTCCGTCCCTAATGACTCTGACTCGACTCTGACTCGAGCTCAATGACTCTCAATGACTCCTCGAGTCTTTAAGAGTCTTGCATTACTTTTTTGTACCCACAAAAAAATCCATTGTCCTTTTTTCCTGTCAACCCCCGTGCGCAAAGGAAAACAGAGTTTGGGCACTGCAGGAGTTCTCGTGCGCAGCGCACACACGCTATAAACGGGGGATTTCGCTGAACATGTTTTTAATGCAAAATTAAAAGGTATGACAAACATACAGTACATAGCAGGCAAAGTTATTGACTTTTTCATTTAATATTATTGGCAGCTTTGCTTAATAGATCTGGCCCAGATTCAGACTGGCATGATTGACTGCCAGCACACGTGTCTCTAAGCTGCGTGGATAAAAAGGACATCTATCTTCATATTGTTTGATGAAAAAAACATGGCCTATACCTTTACCCAATGAAAATATAAAATATATAAATTATGCACTGTATTGACAAATTGGAATTAAAACAATCGCCTGAAAACTGAGTGAGGATTGCACGTTTGTAATCTCAGCTTTTTGGATCGGAGCGGCTTTGTCGCCGTGATTTGACTTCGTAGGCGGCTAATGACCATACAACAAACAAATGTGTGGGCGCAAGTTATGCTAGCTGTTATGCTCGCTTCTAGTATTATAAACAGCCGACTAAATGGATTATAAATCAACCAAGCAAGTGTTCCTGGGCTTGGAACCTGATTCCACACAGAGGGATGGTGATGCTGCAAAATACATGTTTAATATTTCCGACGTTGGGGACCCTCTTCTAATGAATCAATCAATCAATCAATCAATCAATCAATCACTGTGGACATAACTTTCCTCCCTGACGATAAATCCGTTGCAGTTGTGGAACTTCAACCGTGATAAGCAAGCATTTGTGAGTACATTTGCTCACCCTTTCCTAACGTGGTCATATATATGCTATACTGCAGGGGTTTTCAACCTTTTTGACTCCAGGGACCACCACTTATTCCGCATTTGGGCCACGTACCACCATTTGATTACATTTTCACACCAAATACAAATACCCAAAAATAAAGATTTGTTTTTGTTTTGTTCACAATTCCAGGCTGGATTTTGCCGACAAAACAGTGTAAATTTCTTAATTAAGTGGTGCTAATTCAGATGATGAATATTTTAACTCTTGAGAGTGTAAAAATGAAACCAAATGGACCCGCAAGGGTACATTTGGTTTCATTTTTACACTCTCAAGAGTTACATCTGGTTAACCAACTTTCCATCATTTAGCCTGGGGACCACCTGGAACCCTCTCAGGGACCACTGGTGGTC